>OU015493.1:54423801-54911301 GCA_907164885.2 Dolomedes plantarius | reverse complement strand
GAAAGATCATTAAACAAAGATTCAAACAAGGTAGCCATGGTTACAGAACAAGTCGATTATTTTTTTCAAAACAACGTTCAAAATGCTCATATGTGACGTCAGGGGAGGAGAAACTTAGCACGTGAATATCTGTTCACGTGCATTTTATGTAAGGTATTATAGAGAGGGACGTCACGTACAGTTTATATGCTTCATGGGAATGGTTTTAAAATGCAAAGTGTAATCTGACAGTAATCTGACAGATTGAACTTTGTTCCGTTTGGAAATTTTAGATTTAAGATTTCTGAATTTAGCTCTTGACATCACATACTATTGATCAGAGTAGTATATGGAGGGTTGAGATTTAAAGTGAATCAAGTCTGTGTTGCGATCGTTTCGTACAAACACTGCTATTGTACTGTAAAAACATCATGTATTTCACAGTATTAATGATCCGAATTCGTAGCGTACATTTTACGTTACTGAATCAGAAAACACAAAGAAAAATCAACAGTAAATTATTACTGTTGTTCAATTCTTTTTCAGAGCTAACTGTCAAGGACTTGGTTCATTTTATTCCTTATATAACAGAAAACTTACAAAAAGAAACACCTTGTTTTCCGATGAGGATAGCTGTCAAAAATCTAAGCTTCAGACAATTTTCTTTTACCGAGATTACCATGAAGATGCCAAGAATTCGCGCTCAGAGATGTTTCATTTTTGTCTATAATCTACTCGTATATCCGCGCAATTCTCTGATGAAGTAAATCAGCTGCGTAATCTAAATACATTAATTTTATTAATGTACTTAAATAGTTTAACACTTCCCAGTTCCAACCTGCTTTAGGGGTTAATCCACTTTTTCTGACCTCTAAAATAAAATTAGATGAGCACATATTCAATAATTTATACTATAGTCTGCCTCTGCTCTCCTAGAATAGCCTTTCAAGATTCAACCCATGAAAGGGACCAAGTTGTAAAATGTCTGAGTAATAATGTATTTTGAGCTCTTTGAATGATATTGTGCCTGCTGGGAATTTTAAAGCCGGGATTCCCAACCTTTTTCCTGCTTCGACCTCTTTTAAAAGAATGATTTTCTTCATCGACTCCCTCACATTTTTCTCTATAATATGCAGAATACAAGATAATAATAATAATAATAATTGCACATAAAACACTTAAAAATAACAATTTGACTAAGAATATAAACAAAAAATTAGAAAAAGTAGTTCATTAGGTTTATGTTTTATTATTTTTGTACTATTTGCAGTTTTAATTTCAGAAGTACAAACAAGATTTCAGAAACATAGATTGTAACTGCACAAACATCGCCAAGAGAAAAAAAAAAACGTAACTGCTACTCATGGTTGAATCGCGAGGACCCATGTGCAGTTTAAGGTCCAGTGGATTTCCTCAGTTCTGCCTAGTGTTGGTACACAAATAGAAGCCGACGGTGCCATTCGAGGCATATACAAAAGCGTCATGACATTCGACTTTAGATGCGTGGATCACTCTGCCCTATGCAAATATGTATCTATACATATTAAAACGGATATTATTATGTTATAATTACATTTCTAAAGAATTAAATTAAATTTTAAAACAGAAAAATTTAACATTGACCTCCAGTAGATCCCTGGAATACTATAGACCCTTTTAAACATCCATCGACCCACAAGGAGTCCACATGTATCCCGTTGGGAATCCTTATTTTAAAGCGTGGAATAACACACTCAACACTCACAAACACACAAAAAAGCTGCACATAGTAATTTACCTTCAAGGTTATGCGTACTGGAACTACCAAGTCAATTGAAACTACTTGAAAGACTTGATTAGTTAAAAATGAGGGAGTTTAAAGGGACTTTACATTTTTGGCAAAAATATTGTAATTTAAGTGTGTTCGGGGTTTAGTTTTAAATTTTAGTTTTTTTTCATTTTATCGGAATTTTAAGCTAATTTTTGTAGATCTTTTTGCATATTTTTAATTAATTTTTGAAGAAAAGCCAAAAAAAAAAACTGTTGTCAGGACTTTTAAAAAATATATCCTTTCTGACATGGAACTCTCTGACATGGAAGATAAAGCACATATTGCACAATACATAGTAAGATAGACCAATTAGAAAGTCAAGTTGGATATGATTTCTCATACACATGATAAAAGTCAAAATATTTTTGACTTAAAATAGGAAATTATAGCTAAAAATTTTTTAAGACCTATATTGCATCTGTTACCGAAATAAAATTATTACCATCTATATTAAACTGAAAAAATTATTCGCATTTCACTTTTGCTACGTATATCATTTAAAAATAAACGAGTTTGATTAGTTTGTTCAAAATAATCTCAAATATAGGTATAATTTTGTTTGAAATTAGACAGAATTAAGAATTAATATTTAAATGAAAATGATCATATTTAAAGTAAGAAAGGAGGTGGTAGAAAACACCTTTAAAAAATTAGGGTCTTTTTCACTCTCTCTTCATATATATATATATATATATGTGTGTGTGTGTGTGTGTGTGTGTGTGCGTGCGCGCGCACCGTAAGATGGGATTACTTTCGAACGGATTTTAAGTTTTTTCCTGTGGCAGCCGATCAGTTTTAAAAACAGCCCAACACGAACAATTGCAAAGCAATGGTACATCTTTTCCTTACATATAAATGCATTCTGCTAACACATATCTGTAATTATCATTGAGAAAGTTAAAATCTGCCACAAAGTTGCCCCTCTGAATGGGACTAATTTGAGACATGTGTTTTCACTTTGAAATTCAAGAGGAAAAATTACTTCACACAATGTTAGACACTAAAACGCTTATCAATAGCTTGATACACAATTATATTTAACTATTACAAAATATTGGATAGTTTTATCTATATCTTTGACATCAAAGGTCAGGGTACCCAGGGCCGCCATCAGTTCTTTGAGAAGATGAGGAAATTCGTCTTGTGGCACATTCAGCTCCTTCGGGTAGTTTTTTTTTTTCTAGATAGTCAATACTTCTTTCTCTCAAGTACTAGTATTTTAGAGCACGGAAAAATGCAACATCGAGCGGCTGGAGGAGGTGAGTTGAATTTCTGGGTTATTTTGTGACAGTGTCAATGTGTAACAAAGTAACTCCATCCTCTTTAGATATTTAAGTTATGTTCTCACATCTCTCGGATATATCACTACACAAAAGTTATATTACGCCACAATCTAACCAACATATTGACAGTAAAAAATAATAACCCGTGGTAGTTGGTTGTATAAGGTGTTAGCCTTCACTACAATGTTTCCGAAGTTTGAGTCAATAGCTTGAGAACAGGTTTGAACAATACACTGGACAGCGAAGACAAATGGGGAGCAAAAGATTTGGACACTGGCTACTAGGCGTCTATGTATGTCGGACAAGCTGTCGACACTGTTCTTTGCCTTCCCGGTATCACGGGTGAGGCGCAAGGTCCGAAATACTAAAAAATTACTATGTGTCAAAAAGTAAACCCATCTTACGGTATAATATATATATACTAGCCGGTCGATTTAGGGAACCGCTCCCTTCAGCAATCATTGTCAGAGAATGGAAACACTAAAATGCAATGAATAAAGGTATTTAAATTTTGTGGTTACGCATCTGACGTCCTGCAAACATTCGCAGAAAAATTCTTTTCCTCCCCCCCCCCCCGGCGAGAAGTTCCCTTCTCTCCACCCTTTCGCTTATGGGCGAAAAATTCTTTCTTCGAGATTTTCCCCTCCCGGATATGAAATGTTGTAAAGTACTCTATCATTTGTAGCACAAACTGTATCAACAGACTTAAAAATCTGAGATGTGCCAGGCAAATGACCTAAAAGCTGTTTATTAATGAGATAACGTTGTCGTTTTTTGGTGCAAGGATAGCTCTTTCAAGTAACCAACTATGATCTTAAAATGCTGAGAGAGATTGGGAAGCACTTCTTGTAACAAATCTTCATGATTTTCAATAAGTTTTCCAATAACTTCCACTGCTGTAAGTCCGCCATCGCCATGAAACATCAAGTTTCCATTTCCTAGTTTAAGTAAAGTATCAGAAAGCTGATGTGCATCAGCATCACCTGTCGTACGAACCCTCATATTAGTTTAAGATCAAGTGTTTCAATTTCATTCCATATAAAGGAAGATTTCAAGCATGCATGTATTTCACCAGTTCTTGTTCCACGTGGAATAACAAGTAGAGTCTGTCAGAAGTCACCAGCTAACAGCAAAGTAATATCTCCCATCCTTCAACATAATCATTTAAAAATTCACAATAAAGGTTGTTTGATCTACGTTGTGACATTTAAAGTGCTATAAATAAAAGAATAAAATGTTGCTACACAGCAAATACAAAATAAACAAAAAGTGAACACAGTAAAAAGGGATACTTAAAAACACGCAAGTGGAATAGCAGTAATCAAAGCTAAACACAAACATAATTAACAGTTGTTATAAAACACCCCTGGTAAACAATGTTATGTATCCAACTATTTGGAGCATAAATGTTAAGATTTTGCTTAATTCTTACTTGAGAATGATAACAAAAAAATATTCCAAAGAGTTTCAGACAAAAGAATAAAAAGAAAGAATATGCAAAAAAGTAAATAAATTAAACAAAAAAATGACAGAATACAGAAAAAGTAAAACCGGCAACTTGTAAAAAACGGTAATCCGTATACTGGGAATTAACCCAGTGAAAAGGGATTAAAATGAGAGAAAATGAAATGAAAATAACAGGTAATGAATAAATGAAAGATATTCAACAATCAATATTGCCACAAAATTAAAATATCATATTGTTTTATGATCAACAAAGATTTAAAAATAATAATAAATAATTCAAAAGAGATAAAGTTTGACGTCACCGCATGGGTATAATTTTCATTTATCTCTTGATATATTACGTAAACGTGCGTGGCACTGGAATTGACGTTTATGTATAATAAAGAATGACAATTGCTACGGCAATTTTATTTTGCTTTCCATTGAAAAAAAGAAAACAAAAGGAGTAATATCAGAAAATTATCTTTTAATAAAACAAAAATTAAATTAAAAATCAATAAATGCGTTCACATACCTTGCAACATCTAGAATCAACATCCAAGCTGTGCGCATGCGCAGTTCTGATGAATGATTGATTCCAACGCCTAGAGATGAAATATTATTAAAAAACTGTATTTATTTATAATTATTTAAAAGCTTCCAAACTTATCTTAGAATTATCCTAAGACTTCAAAACATAAGTATACGAAGTTTTAACCAGATTCATCAAGATATGTAGATTTGTATACGATACATACATGCATACATACATATATAGACACACTTTGCTTTATAGAATATATATATATATATATATATATATACAGTATATATAAATAGATAGATAGATAGATAGATAGATAGATAGATAGATAGATTATACAGTATAACTAAAAGAATGTTTTTGAAGCATTCCAATTCTCTTTTACGAATTTATCTTATGCGAATTAATTTACATAAATATATACATTTCATCTTTATTTGTAAATTAGTGCATTATATCTGAGACAAATGCTCTACTTTTAATTAATTGTGTCATCACCATGATTAATACCTCACTTCGTCTTTTCAGATATGCTTCTTTTACCACAGGATGGAAGATTTAGTTAAAGTTCCCGTGTTTAAACTAATGAAAACATACTTTTACCCTCGTTTCTCTAAAATAAAAAAATTAGTTTGTCTTAGGAAAACTAATTATACACCGTACATACCGAGATTCATTCTTTTACATCTGCTACATTTGTTTTCCAGAGGAAGAAATGAAAACAGCATGACCGCTTTCTTCAAATTGCACTCTTGAATAAATAAATTATCAACCAAAATTACTTTGCGTTGTAGTTAGATTGGATTTGTTTCAATAGGTTGGGTTCTGTAATGGGATATTTCTTTCCGATTCGCGTTGTCTAAAATTGCAAAATTCGAACACTCATAATACTGTTCGAAGCCTGAACAACCTTCAGCAATGAAAAATGACTTTTATTCAGAGCTTGTATAACTGACTAAGAGGCCTCTAAATCTTGCTTCTCCTAATACATGTCACTTGTCTGGGAGGATATTTTAAAATGTCCCTTCTGATAAACCCATTTACGGAGATTTATTGCGCAAATGAATCCAATATATTTCGGAGCTAATTGGACTCATAATGTATGTATTTGATTACAACTGCTAACGAGAGATGTATGGGCTCAATCTGTAAAGAAACGAAAAGAGATAATTTATTACGAAACGTATTTCAAACTTTCAGAACTAGAAATTTAGTTTATCTATTGTAAAAAGATCAATATAGGACACAAATTCATCCTATTTTAAACTCATTTATTTTCTTTAAATCAACTGTAATACAGGACACCTTAAAGTATTTTAATTAAAATACGATTTAATTGTTAACTTGTAACAAGGAGAAATTTTATGAGTTGACTCTTGTTTGAAAATTGAATAAAAGAGATTGGTTATTTTCATTAGCTATCAGAAAAATGTTTATGTAGATAAGTATTTCGAAATTTACTATTCCTTTACAAAAGAATGATTACTAAAAGAATAGTAAATTTCAAAAGTACACATATGATTCTTTAGAAGAAAAAACGAAAAGTCCCAGTTAATGATGTTTAGATTTACTACTATAATCTCCATATATAAAACAGTTCCGTGGCTGACTGACTGACTGACTGACTGACTGAGAGATAATGCAAAGACCAAACCATTGGAACTAAAGGGTTGAAATTTTACATGGAGATTCTTTTTATAGTGTAGGGGTGCACTAAGAAAGATTTTTGAAAAATTCTTCTTAGATTTTTTAAAGTTAATTTTTTAAGCTGTTTTTGTAACATTCTTTAAAGTTTGCATTTAAAATATTACTCTGAGGGTTGTAAAATTTAGATCATGAGAAAGATCATAAAAAATCCTCTAAAGTGAAATATTTTTCGAATCTTTGCTTCTATTTTCTGATTTTTGGTGAATTTTGAAAGATTAATTTTTAGAATTTAATTTATTAAATGCTGATCACGTGGTTTCTTTTCCTTTTTTGATACTTTAAAATAATTTTGCTTCACGTACATAACAACGAAATAAATTGACAAATAAAATATATATTTTTTCCTTTCTAACGCGGCAGACGATTGGACGATTGGATCCAAAAAAATATTAAAATACAGTAAAAGAAATATTCCTCAAACTGTACTATATTAATTGTACTATATTCTTTAGTATGTTCTATTAGATTTAATTTCAATATTTTCTTCTACATTATTTTGTAAATTTCTTCTACATTTTTTTATAAATATATATATATTTTTGGGCATTAATTGCATACATTGACCTTTGTATTTATTATAAAAATACCTTTTATTTCTTTTGGCATTAATTTCATACATTGACCGTTGAATTTAATATGAATGTACTCCGTAGCGAAGCACGGGTATTCAGCTATTGTTCAATATTTAAAACAGATGATCATAAAAAATTATAAAAGATTATAAAAAATTATATTTCAAGTCTAATATTATTTAACCTAATTTAATCTGAATTCTGCCTTGTTTCACAAAATATGACCACAGCGCAACAAACCAATCAACCATATTGGCCCAAAATGCTTTAAAATACAGTATCAATAGTTATTATCTATAGCACATAAACAAACAATAAAACTGTAAAACAAAACACATTGTCTCAATCGATTACACTTCGCAAAAATGTTAAAGAAAACCCCGACAATATCAGTCGGGTCATTACTTCTATCTTACAAATAGAATCGGAGTGCATCGGATATGTTTCAGTGGCGGCTTTCGCATTAAAAATAGTCTTTTTCTTGCTTACGGCTCATGTCACCTCGACTGCCTATCATGCAAGATTGAGATACGAACACGGCTGAAAAATTATTTTTATATTATAAATGCAAGTTTTTATTATTAATATTAATTATTATTATTATATTTAAGTACTGTGTTTTGCCCTAAATAAAAAAATCTTGGATAGCTTATAGAGATTCTGCACTTCTACCCTAACAATGGGTATGCGTATCTTGAAGTGGTACTCTAACTAATTTCATTCAAACACAGTTCTTACATAACAACAATGTTTATTCAAGCATTTGCACATATATATATAATCTTTTCAATGTAAGCAATGCGTACTACTAGCAAGAGGTATATAACATTTTTACAATTCAATATATTTCCAGGTATAACTATTCATGCACTGAAAATACAACTTGAGATACTCAGAAATACTTCGGAAAGTCGACCAGCAATGCTGCTTCGTAAACTTTGGGCCTAACAAGGTTTGAAGCGTAGGTTTGAAGCAACCTAGCTATGCCTCAAGCGGCTGCTCGCAAAACTCATCTATTATTAAACCAGACTTTAAGCTTAGCTCAACTCAATGCTTCGTTTCGTCAGCTCTACTCCTCCTTTCACTCCTCTCACTTCCTCAACACTTCGTTTTTGTTAATCTAGCTGCTTGGTATTTATACCAACCGCGTAAGCCGCAATTAGCATATCTTAAGCGGCTTCTTTAACTTTATTGACCTAAAAGTTCGATAATTGTGAATCGAATCTTATGTAAACCTTACAAGCTTAATTGAAATGGTACAAAAAAATTAGGTACAAAATTTCATAGGGATACCTTGCAAGGAGTTTTATCTTTTAAACGATAACATGGGAAGAAAAATTTGTTTTCATAATAATATACAATTGGAAATTAGTAGGCTCAAAGTACAGAGTTACAGCAGAGACCAAATATATAGCAAATGATAAATATGCTGTATTTAGTAGGGTAATCATAGTAAGAGCATGGTTTAAGCTATTTGTTTCTAAAATTTTGAAATTAAGAAAACAAAAATTTGCTCATTGGAAGAATCCTAGACCCTCTAAAAATGTTTTTAAATATAATTTTAACGAAATTCCTCTTAGAAAAAGCAAAATTAAATATAGAGCAAAATTCAATTTTGTGGAATTAACTTTTTTTAAAAACATATTATTCTTCTTTTTCGCAATCTAAATTAATTTACTCACTAGATAAGCAAATCTTCTTCTCGGTATCACGCTGCAAGTGGGATAGTTCACTACTTAATCTGTTTTTTTTACATTGTTTATTTCACTTAATTTACGACTGTGTGTTTGCGAACACAATACTCCCCTTGAGTTGAAATGGAAATTTTAGGTTAAGCCCGCTAGTTCATTTTAAATTAACGCATCTGTAGCTCTTCTGTATTTTACACTCCGCCTAAAAAAATTTAATAATTAAAATTATCTGTGTTTCTCTTAGAGAATTGATGATTCAGCGTGGCCACAAATATCTGCTTGTTTTTGAAGGGAGAACAAAATACTGTAGCTTTCGCTTTATTTAAATTGCAGTTTTAATCGATGAATAAGGGCTTGTGTTGTTAAATTTCAGTTTCAAGCTCATGTGAGTTTAGTATGACGATAACTTCACGAGGAGTTGCCTGTTGTGTTTAGAATTTGATAAATTGTCACTGTTTACATGAGATAAAATAAAAATGCTTAGAAACTACGTATTTGAAATGGAATTTAAGTAGTTATTTAACTCAATATATAATAGTATCAGTTCGAAGTATCTTGCTAATTTTTTCGAAATCTTTTTGTGTCATTGAATCTAGTTTCCTGCAATTTGGAATACTTAGAAATTACGCATTTGAAATGAAATTTTAATAGTTATTTAACAAAGTACGTAGCATCGGTTTGAAGTATGATATTATTTGCTGCAACTTTTACCATCTTTTAGTATTTTAGGAGAGCAGAGACCTCTGGTTTCTTTGAAATGAATTTGATAGGGATTCTTACCAGTGATTGGGCACTTTCTTTGGATAAATTCCATTGTAAAATAAACGCTACGCAGATTATCCCGTTTTAAATGAATATTTACTGTAGAATTGCAATTGTTTATTTAACAAGAAATGCAAATCCTCCGTAAAGAATTTTGAAAAAAGTCAAAAGCCATGTAAAATGTAAGACTGATAATTATGCAAATTTGTTGCAACATTATAATGTGTCTTAAAGTAAAGTAACTATAGAAAATAATACTGTGGAAAGAGGAGATTGGGAGTGGGTATTAAAACTTTTGTTACATTATGGGTCAAACTCTGTAGTAGTGAGATATTTTAGGGATCCTATCTGAGCTTGAAGCTTCATTCTGATTTGCTAAAAAATAGAAAATTTCAGATTCAAATCTCACCAGTCACTAGGTAACATCGCAGTATTGTAAACCCTATTGATAATTAGGAAATTATATTCTAATACACATTCGCTAAAAGTATATTTTTTAAATCTCTTTACAATCGTTTTTACAATCGTAGCTATTTTATGAATGTTTCTATGGAGATTTTAGGAAAATTAATTAAAGGGATATCTTACGCTAAAAATAAACCTCATATTAGAATTAAGTATTTAGCTTTCGTTATTATTTGATGAAATAAAAAAAAATAAAAATTTCTGGATTAGAGATTTTCTTAAATGTAAAAAAAAAGAATCAAAACTTTTATTTAATCATAACGAAAGAAATGTTTCTTCATACCTTTAAGTATACTTCAAATATCCATAAAGCTAACGAGAACAGTAAATAAAATCTCAGTTCTTAGCTTTGTCTGCAGCGGTGCAATTTAAATCAGTTAGAAAGGAGAATTTATATTTCCTTTGCTTGCATGTCACTTTTTTTAAAATAAGCTTCTGTAAAAAATTTTCCTGAAATATTTTCGGCATAGCTTTTGCAAAGTACTATTATAAAACTTTAAATTAGCATAAGGAATTTTTTTATTTAAACTTTTATTGCATTTATTTAAAAGCAGATATTTAAATACAGATGGAATACTGCCAATCTCATGCTTAACTTGATATCTAAGATTCTGCAAAGAGCAAATGAAATCTGTTTTTTTCATAGATGTAAACGAATGCGTTCCTCTCGAATTTCGATATTAAATTAAAATCCGAAATTAGATTTGTTAAATTCGCTTGAAAAGAATAATATCGTTTGGTTTTGAAATGTTTCCATTTTGTTCTCGCTTTAATTCCCTTTCCAGACAGGTTTTTTTTTAACATGAAATAACATCGATAAATTTGATTACTTGTGGCCGTTCGTTCGTTACAGATTGGACTAAAGGAATAGGAAAAAAACAATTATTTCAACCCCGATGAGCCTCTGTTCTATGGATTCTTTCTAGCGAAATTAAATATGATGTTTGTTAATTAAACTTATAATGTGGGTCAATGGTATAATTTTCATTCGGTGCCTTTGTTCTCGAGAGCAGGAGGTCTAATTTTGATTCTTGAAAAAAACCTACCAGTTTTAAAGTTAAAGAAAAAAATGCAAGTAAAAATGTATATTATTATTGCGTTTATTACGAAACTAGCTGATTACCCGTGCTTCGCTACGGAGTAACTTTTAAGAAAATTATAATGGAAAAAATAATAAAATTGCTTTTCAGAGGATTTCCTTATAAACAATATTTTTGTTTCTTCATTGGGCGGAACTAATATTACCAGGCTCATCCGCAAACTTACGCGTGAGCAAGTGACGTAAAACTGACCGTGGGAGAAACAATTTTCTCTTAAATATAGTCCAGCGTATTTTAAAGTTTGCTGAGGCTTATTTATCGTCATGGTGAAGCATATTTTGAGGGGAAATTGCAGTCTCTTAAAGTCAAAGCGGAGGTCATTGGATATTAGAGGAATGCGTGGCACGAACGCTTTTTCTTCTTGAGCACACGCGGTTAAAATAATGGCTTCTATTAAACTTTTATGCAGGGCTTTGACTTGTAGTCTAGTTCCATTACACAATTTCGGTGGTTTTAAATTCCGAAGGAGCATAACAGGTGTGCCCTTACTCAAAGAGAGCTTATGGTATGGAAGACTCTGTGGTGTAAGGGAATTTAAAAACTCTACCGGATAGTTAATGGCATCATCTGAATTACAGACAGTGACTATCGACTGTCAAAATTTCAATCCTTTAGGTCCAGCGATTTGGTCTGTGCGAGGTCTGCCAGTCAGTCACGGAACTGTTTTATATATAGGCTTAATTAAATATCCATAAAGCCTACTAATTTGAATTAATTTTTTTAAAACGTCCATCTCAATTAGTCTAGTGGTTAAATTTTATCTTTTAGTGTATTCTAATATTTTTGTCAATTTATTTCGTTGTTATGCATGTGACGCAAAATTAATTTAAAATATCACAAAAAGAAAAGAAATCTCGTGATCAGCATTTAATAAATTAAATTCTAAAAATTAATCTTTAAAAATTCACCAAAAATCAGAAAAGTAAGGTAAAGATTCGAAAAAGATTTCATTTTAAAGGAATTTATATGATCTTTCTCGTGATATAAATTTTATAACCCTCAGATTATTATTTTAAATGCAAACTTTAAAAAAAGTTACAAAACAGCTTAAAAACTTAATTTTAAAAAATCTAAAAAGAATTTTTCAAAAATCCTTCTTAGTGCACCTGTACACTTAAAGAAAATCGCCATGAAAAATTTCAGCCTTGTAGGTCCAGCGGTTTGGATGCTCTGTGCGTTATCTCTCAGTGAGTCACGGAACTGTTTTATATATATAGACTACAAATAATTTTACATATTCAGTAAACGATCATAGTGTTTTATATTTTCATGGTTCCATACATATCCAGTTTTGAGATTATTTGATTTTTAAGCATCAAATCTCATTTTGCAGATATAATTGATATAATCGTAACTTAAATTGCCTGTAAATCCATTTTTCCTGTGCTAGTACATCTAAGGCTACAAAACATTAATCACTATCGTTTTGATAGGACATAAGAATGCTCTGCAGTTGGACCTCGAATATTGTCCATTATTTCAATGAGTTACGCAATTGTATTCATAATGGACATTTATACAATTACTGTGTATTTTTAATCCACAACTAATATGTTTTGCTATTATTAATGACATCTAACAAAGGCGTGTATTTTTAGACGAAAGACGATTATGGATGTGTAAATAGCTTCGTGCTCATTTACGAAGTTTATGGAGACAACTGGATCGAAGAACTCTGTCCTAAGCCAATATTTGGGGGATACCCAATATTTAACTGGGACAATAATAAATCATTCCCTGTGCAAAATTGTATGTAAACAATTCATTTGCCTTCGTTTCAGATATCTATTTAAAATATCTGTCAGAGTCGAAATGACTACTAAATATCTTATCACACCCTAACTGACTTCAATTCCCTTAACTGGTTCTATTCCGGGGTTTGACAATACGTTGGTGTTAGCAGACTTGTCAGCTAGTCTCTTCTCGCAAGACTATCGTTTTGGGGTATGGGATTAGCTATAGTGTTGCCTTCCAAATCATCTGACTGGTGATCGTTATTTTACCAACGAAAGTTTTTTTTTCCATCTGCTGTTATCACTGCTTACTCATTTATTTTGCTCTGAACTCTTAAATTTTCTTTAAATGTATTTTTCAATTCATCCAACATCTGAGTAATTACGAAGGATTCAACAAGAAACATGTAAAGTAAGAAGGCAAATAAAAAGGCTCGATAACCAAAATATAAGTCTATATCTATAGCTCTATTTTTGTGAGAAGGGAATTCGTTGACTTTCATTTTTATGTGGTGCAAACCTTTTGTCTACTGGCAGTCTGACCACCAGGAAAATGGAATTTGCTAAACATGAGATAAAAAGTCCTATGAAAGCAAAATTTTATGCCTTTTTTTTACTTTATTTAATTACTATGCTCACTTCCTAATGTTCTGTCTATTTTGCTTTGATTCTTTAATAAATTTCATCTTTCATTGAATGATTCAGAGTTTATCATAAAGTATTATTTTCCGAAAATTCCAAATTTAAATAAATAGAGAGAATGTATTTTGTAAAAAAAAATAATCGTAATTTTACGTACCTTTATATGACAAATTGATTGTTTCGTTACTGTAGTCATTACTATCTTGAAAACGAATTGCATTTTAAAAATGCAATATGTGTAAAGCAAATTTAAGATTATGCTAAATATACATACACTTATTGAAACCTCTTTTTTATGTTTAATTCATAACAAACTTGCCCTATTTTCATATTTGGAGATAAATTATTTCCTATTTCACCAGTCTTTTTGCTACTGGAAAATCCAGTTGGGAAAACAATTTTCAAATATGAAAAATATCGGACACATAAAGGAATAAATTATACCCCGCACGAAAGTGCTTTATGCGTGAGAACTTTCATGGAACTTTCCTTTAACTTATGGAAAAGTTATCATCTATCCCCATTGCTGGAACCATTTCTTTCCTTGAAGTTCGTAGGTGATGTATATCAATCACGCTGCTGATGCATACAAAAATTTAACTGTGAATGTATTAAAATAAACAAAGTTTGTTTAGATATTTTCTCGGGAATGATTTAGCTCTACCCTCAATACAAGTAATAAATTAAAATAAATATAGATTGGCACTGTTAATATTTAAAATTTTTAACTACTAATATTTATTAAAATATTCATATTAATGTATTGCTCTATCCCAATAATTGAAAAAATATCATTGAATGTTCATACAATTATTTATCATAAATATAAAATACCTTTTTAAATATGAATTATAATTTTCAAAAATCCCGTGGACCACTATATGTCTCATACAAACTGCAGGTGATGAAAATTAAAGCTAAAAATAATGTTCTGCGTAGGGAATTTAATTTAATATTTTAATTCACTGAGGTATTCATAACTCAAGAATCGCAATTAAGTATACCTTACAACTATTAGATGTAAATTCTCTGCGTTTATCAAAGAATACTTTTAATTTACTTTTGAATGATCTGCAATCATTTTAACGATCGAACATGTCTCTTTTATTCCGAGGTAGAAACAAACTTCTTCCTCGGATCAGAGCCACACTATTTGCAGGAACATATTAAGACTTCTCTTTCACTTCAAAGATGGCAACAGTAATATTTGCTATAAAAACGTTTTTATTTCATGTTATCACAAGAACGAATAATCAATTTAATATAATGAAACCTACAACTCAGTAGTACATATTCGAGACGAAACGAAACGCATTGCTATTTCTATGGTGTCCGGTATAAAGGGCTTAAGTAAAAAAATTTGATTTTTAGATATTTTTTAGTATTGATGAAAAAACAAAAATCTTATGTCTTGTATAAAAGGCTTAAGTCTATCAATTTCGTATACAAAAGTAAATTTCTTTCTACAAAAGACTCGAAATTTACTTTTGTATCGTTACTTTTGAAAGTCGAAATTATAATTCTGCGATTGGTATAAAAGCCAATAACTTGGTACATTTAAATCACTGTTTTTGACTTAAGCCCTTAATACCCGGCACCATATATTTGTTCCCGACCAAACCATAAAGAAACCATTGCAAAATGTGGCTATTTTTATGACTATTTTTTAATTTTAAGATTATTGATGACTGTTGAATGTCCTTGTTATCTTCTGTCCAATAATACTTGATTGCATGTACGAGCATTCCTTTGTGGTGTTTAATAATACTTCAAATTAAAAACAAGAGATGCAAAAAGAAAACAAGACTGTCATTGAAGTCTTGTTGGCTTTATCATTCTATGGGCCTGTTCGCATAGAATCCATCAGCGTCAGCGTTACTCGCATTGACATATTTTAAACCAATCACAGGCCTTAACAATTTCATGGCTAACCCTTTAGAGGTTTGTAATTGGTTAAATATATTTCAATACGAGTAACGCTGACGCTGACGGATTCTATGTGAACAGGCCCTAATTCATTCTCATCTTAGTTATACCCATCAATATTTTATTGTTGTTTTAAATACTTTAAAAAACTAAGACAAAAGAATCAATCACTTAGTCTGACTACTTTTGCCTTTCTCAGCCATTTTCGCTTTGTTTGGACCTGTCAACATTTCGTTAGAATTTAAAACACATTTCAGTTTAGTATAGTATTCAAATAAACTTCCCATACAACTAGAACTATTCCCATTAAAAAAAATTCATATACAGGGTGTCCCAAAAAACCTTGACACAGTTTAAAAGTTTATTTTAAAAAAGTACTCATAGTAGGAACTAGAAATTCACATACGTGTTATATTATATATTAGTGTTTTTTTGGTATAGTCAATAAATTTCAGTATATGCTCTTTTGTGGCACGGAGAGTATTCAGTTGGTAATCCATTTCAGCCCATGTGAGTTCCAAAATGGATTCCTTAACACACGAAGTTGCAGCAATTATGAATTTTTTTAGTTCTTTAAGACTGTCCACTTTTGTTTAATAAACTTTGTCTTTGACAAATCCCCAAAGGAAAAAGTCAAGAGATGAAATGTCTGGAGATCGAAGCGACCATTGGATGGGACCATCTCGTCCAATCCACCTGTTTGGCAATTCCTCATTTAAAAAGTCTCATACAATCATACCCCAATGATGCGGTGCACCGTCTTGTGATTTTAGGATGTAAATAAGAAATTTGTAGGAGAGCAAAATGCCCATTTGCAACTTTAGCCATTTTACAACTTCCGCTTTCACTGAACAACTAGCACCCTCTGTTGAACTTTTTTAACACAGGAAAACACTTTAATATATGCAGTAACACATCTGTGAATTTCCAGTTCCTACTTTGTATACTTTTTTTATTAAGTTTTTAAAATATGTCAAAGTGTTTGAGACACTCTGTACAGATTTTTTAAATTTTGCTTTAGATTTTTAGATATGCAAAGGTTTTCCCTCATAATAATTATTAACTACTTAGGCTACATTTATATTCAAAATATGCGGTTGCATCTGCTCAAAGACTATATCGTTGTTAGTAAATCATGTCTCATCAGATGTATCTTACTAGAGTTAATTTTTTACCTGAACCCTGAGGATAGTTATAGCTTCAAAAATATTTAATTTTCCATTATTATCACATTCAGAAAACCAAAAGATGTCCACATTTATTAAAAAAATATTAATTACCATCACATTCTTAACAGCAGACTGAAAGTTGCGTTTAACAGGAAAAAAAATTGTAATAGTTAAATGAAGATTTTTTTTCTCTTTCAATCACTAATTCCAAATCTTTGATTTATTTATGCATTATTTGCATCATTACCTTCTCTGCCCATTTAGCTGAAATCTTTTAGCATCCTACCAAGCATAAATTACTTGGAAGAGAAAAAACGTTATCGAAATTTTTGTTCAGATTACTATTAAAATTTATTTACATTAGGGAAATATATCTTTCAACATTCATTTCCGTTTGATCCCAGGGCATAAGTAAAAAATAAATAAATAAATAAAGAGAAAAATGACGAACCTTCTCTGGAATAAATTATCTGACTGTAAAAATTTCCTTCTTTTTTGGAACATTTACAAACTTTCGCTGTAAAATAAGGAAAGTCAATGTTTATGTGTTCTCCAAAAGAAAGAAGAATGTAAATGCAGTTGTGTTAAAAGAAATAAATGTGCTTTCGCACATTTGATATCACAGGGTTTTGACTTACAACCAAGTTTGATTAATCTGATGTCAAACTGAAAACCTTTCCAGTCAGCAGTTATGTTCTGGAAATTTCAAAATTTGTGGTTAATGTTTTTTTCAGCATTAAGGGGAAATAAGTTAGAGTTCAGATGGGTAGAGAAATATGTTTTATGCACAGATCAGTCGATATGCAGCCCCATAGGGATGCAAATGAGCCTCAATTTAGGGACAGTCCTTTCTTGTTAGAAACTCTTGAAAGAGCTGTTAACTTTTTTCCAAGCTTACCATACTAAACTTGAGTCTGTTTATATGTATTTCAATGAAGCAATCAGAGGCCCCAATAAAACTGAATTTTTATAATAACACTAAATTTATTATAAAATTCATTAAATAATTAGAAATGAAATAGGTACCGAATCTTATTTCAAGGTATAGTGTTCATTAAATTTATAAGAATAATCGTGTGACAAAATAACATTTCACTGCTGACATTTACCGACTGGAAGAATTTTTGATTACGGCTATTTCTGAAGGTAAACTTCCATAGTTCTGTTATGCTGATTCATGTTGCATAAAGACTCTAAGTATAACTATTTTTATTCGTTTTGAAGAGTATTTTTATCTGAAGATTTTCTCTTGCATTTCAAATAGACCACGAACTCATGCTATGACTTTTCTAACAAACTTATCGTCTGAAAAACCCTTTAAGATTAAAAGAAATCGATCAATTAACACCATCTCAACATGCTCGGTCAGAACAATCACTTCATTAAAAAAAAAACATAAAAAAAACATGAATGTCTTCGTACTGAATGATTTAACCTACAATTTCAATAATCTGTTTGGTTTAAAACTGAGGCTTATTACTAAGAACAGATTAATACCATTTAAAAATTCACTTTGTTTGTGAAAATGCTACTCTTCGCATTTCACGCCACTGAATGCCTTAAATAAAAAAGTTCTGAAAGCACATTTAATTTATTCTTCCTCGTGAAATCCAAGCTTCCTGGAAATTTGGCTTCTTTTTCCCTCGATACAAGATCCATAATAATGATTTACATCCAGTTTATTCATAATTATAATCCCTAGTGATAAGATTTTGAATTTTTATTCTGAAATCCCAAATTTTTACATAGATTCATATGATGGAAAGTGTTACCCACTTTGAAACGACACACATATTTCATTAAAAATATGCAGAACCATATTTTGAGATTAAATTCATTATCAAGATCGAGTGTTCATTGATTCATTCACTTATGAAGCGAACAAACAAAAGAAAAAAAATCGCACAGTCGAAATATTTATTTCTGTTCAAAATTCCCTGCCGAAGCGACATTTCGTGAAAGGCGTTTCAAAATATGAAAAATACCGAGCACTTAAAGTAATAAATTAACAATATTTCATGGAGGTGCAGCGTACAGTTTCGAAAATTTCCCGAATTTCTGCTTATAACAGCTGGAAACGCTAATGTCCCATCTTTTGAAAAATGAAAGTGATTTCTTAAGTACCATTGTTCCTATGTCGTTAGAAGTCCATCACTTATGATGGATTTGAAATGAATTTTCACATGCTCGGTATATTATTTTTCAGTGCAATTTCCCTGTTCACTTCATTCTTTGCGATTCTTAAGTCTGCGATAAATTTATATAGATGGAGGTTAAAAGTTCAGTTGCCTCTCTGTGATTTCGTAAATAATTAAACAATTACTAAAAATATAAGATACTGGTAGTAATAGAAAAAACGCATTGGTATGAACAATATACTTTTAATTAAATGTATTGTTTGTTATTTGTACCGTCATTTTTAATAATTTTGAAAATTTAGCGTAGGAATTTACGTCTAATATATAGATTCGGGATTTAGAAATTTAGGCGTGTCCTTAGGATTTCGTAACTAAATGTTTCATTAACAATGTAATTTTCCTTTAATATATTTTCTCTTTAATTCTCACTAGTCTTAAGTTTACGATAAATTTATGCACTGAATTAAAAATTTAGTTGATTCTCTGTGAAATAGATTTACCGTTGAGTTTTCTAGAATAATATAATGATAGAAAATGAAAAATGGCACGGTAGTCTTAAAAGTGTACATTATTTAATTTTAATAAAATATATATTTTACTTCATTTAGAGATAAAATATATATTTCAATATATAATTTATCTCTAAATGTATAATAAAATATATATTTACATAATATAAAATGTATAATAAAATATAATAAAATATATATTTTACTCCATCAGTAGATAAGGGTTACTTGAAGATTTTTGATGGTTGAGTTTATGAGAAATTTACGTGGATAAATGTTTCAAAAGTTCATGCGCATCCTTAAGATTTCATAAATGTAGGTATCGTTGAGTTTTATCCCAAACGTATACAAGCAAAGAACAGGTTAGCCTTAAAATCGCTACCAATTCTTACATTAAATGAATAGTGAATATATGAAAATTTGTTCAAGTTGGTTTTTATTCAGGAATAATATATAGTTTTCTAGAATAATACAATAATAGAAAAGGAAAAATGATCCGTAGTCTTAAAAATGTACATTATTTAATTTTTATTAAATATATATTTTACTTCATTTACCGCCATTCTTAATTTAAAGTAACTAAACGATTTTTTATGGTTGAGTTTATGAGAAATTTACATAGATTTAGGTTTTTAAAAGTTCAAATGCGTCTTTAAAATATCTTAGATGAATGTATCGTTGAGTTCTATCCAAAATGTATACAAGCAGAGAACATGTTAGAATTAAAATCGATACCAATTCTTACATTAAATGAATAATGAATATATAAAAATTAGTTCAAGAGATTTTTTAATTCAGGAATAATATATATATTATTCAGTATCTGAAATATTTCAGTATCTGAAATATTTTAATGAACACGTAAAATTTGAAAGTGAATTATTGCCAATATCATTTAAAATATAGATTTTACATAGCGAACGCAAGGCATTAATATCCATTTATAAAATATTATTTAATGTTATGGACTGAAAAAGTATAAATATTTCAGAAAATAATCGTCAGAATATATATTTTTTTTTCTATAAGTACCGATCTTTAATGATGGTACGGCGTCTGCGTGCGTGCATGCGTACGAATGTGGATGCGTGTATGTGTAACACTTGTCACTCGGTAACCAACCGTTCAAAGGTTGACAAGAAATCACACTAATTTTGAAAAAGCTCTAAAGTGATGTCTTAGTGATATATATATATATATATATATATATATATATATATATATATATATATATATATATATATATATATATATATATATATATATATATATATATATACACTCATGGACAAAAAAATTAGAGCACATAGAAATAATTGCGGGATCGTAACGAAACTTGCAATGAAGGTACATGTCGGGGAGATATGCAAATGATTAGAAATGCAGCGTGATTGCGCATTACGTATAGCCAGTAGAGGGCGTTGAATATCGTACTCTGTGGAGTATAAAACAGGTAACCAAAGCTTGTTTGAGTGTACTGAATCAGTTACAAAGGAAGAGCTGAGATAGACATGCCATTACGCCGTGTTCGAAGACAATACAAGCAGTTGTCGCAGTTTGAGAGGGGGAGAATCGTCGGGATGATGGAAGCTGGGTGGTCAGGTAAGCGAGTAGCTCGTCAATTAGGCCGCTCTGATTTTGTTGTGAGGAGGTGTTGGGATCAGTGGACCCGAGAGATCTCATGTACACGAAGACCAGGCTCAGGACGCCCTGGACAGACCAGTCGTCGAGAAGACCGCCACATCGTAAGAAATGCACGCGTACAGCCAACTGCTTCATCGGCTGCCATCCAGGCACAGGTAGCACCTTCACTAGGGGCCTCTGTGTCTTCTCGACCCATACGAAGGCGCCTGGCTGAAGGACAGTTGGTATCGCGACGCCCATTACGTGTGCTGCCCTTGACGCCCACCCATCGACGCCTCTGTTTGGAGTTTTGCCGCGCACGAGGAAACTGGACTGCAGCGGAATGGAACCAGGTCGTCTTTAGCGACGAATCCAGATTCAATCTCGGCAGTGATGACAATCGCGTTCGTGTGTGGAGATCCCGTGGTGAACGCTTCAATCCTGCCTTTGCTGTACAGCGACACATCGCTCCCACAGCTGGTGTGATGGTATGGGGTGTTATTGCCTACAATACACGGTCACCCCTAGTATTGTTCCGTGGCACCATGACAGCTCAGCGGTATGTTCATGAAATCCTGCAACCACATATGTTGCCACTCATGCAACGGCTCCCAGGAGCCATTTTTTCAACAAGACAATGCTTGGCCTCATACGACAAGGGTGTCACAAGACTGTCTCCGCACTGTTACTACCCTTCCTTGGCCTGCCCGATCCCCAGATTTGTCTCCAATCGAGCATATCTGGGATCATTTGGGACGACGAGTTGGGCATCCCACGAGTTTGAACGAACTAGAGGCAAGGTTACAGCAAATATGGAACGAAATGTCTCAAGACATCATACAGAACTTTCATGACTCAATGTCCGATCGTATCGCATCGTGCATTCGCGCTAGAAGGTGTCCAACGGAGTATTAACTCCTCCGTTCTTTTGTCTTTTTCTCTGAAATAAATTATCCTTTTTCTTTGAATTTTATATCATTTACTTATATAGTAGTCTTATATAGTACTTATTACTTATATAGTATCATTTACTTACAAAGTAGTCATTACGTATGAAAAATTTCGTTTCATTTTGAAGACTCCTTCTTGTTGCGCAAATTGTTTTGTCCATGAGTGTATATATATATGGAGTCTTAAAAAATTTGTTTCACTTATTTTGCACTTATTTTGTACTATTTATTTTCATTTAAATAACTTAACTGTATTGAACTTGCGGTTTTAAACGTCCCTTCAAAACGTGCATCCTTTGACATGCGCTCCCCCCCCCCCGAAAGATAAAAAAACGCGGGGGGAAGAATCGTAGGGCGAAATATCAACGGTCTAAGTGTTAAATAACTTACTCTCTTTCAGTACAATCGAACATTTCCAGGTCTCTATCAGAGCATAGTACATAGTCCAGTCAAATTAGCTCAAAATGGCGACGAATCATGCATTAAATAAAGGGGTTGAGATTTTTTCAGAAATGTGTAGGGGTTGGTTCCCTGAACAACGCCTAATAAAGTCCCCTCGATTTCGGGCGCCGCGGGGGGGGGGGGGGACCTAAAGGTTCCTTTTTTCAGTTTTTGACGTTTATCTCGAAATCGGTGAGTCGTGCAAAAAATTGTCAAATACAAAATTTAAAGCTGATACAATTCCCTTCCAAATGGTATATTCATGTTTGTACCTAAGTGTTACCGTTTTCGAGATATGAGACGTTGAATATGAAAATTGTTTTTAAAAGGTAGTAGTGGTTCAAGTATCTCGTCAAACTTCCTCTAATAACTCTTTCCCCTTCCATTTCTCTGAAAACTCGTGGTAGAAGAAGTTGTAGAGCGAAAAATTTCTTTAAAAAATGTATATATTTATGCTTATTTATCTTCACCCGGTAAATAGCTAGAGCGTTTTGAAGTTTAGGGGTACTTTTTACCATTTTGCTAGTAAAAGGCTCGTTACTCAAGTTTCGATTCCAAGGTCTGTAACTCTCTTAATCACTTTGTATGCTGTTTAATTAGATACGTATAATATTCATAACCCGTATAAATAATAAATTATGTATACATGTACGCATAAATTATATCTCATAAACAGAAGAACACTTGTAGTACAAAGGAGGAAGTAAGAAAACAAACCAAAATACAGTGATTTCCGCTTATAAGAATCACGTTTGTTATTGCTGTTTTGGATTCTTATAAGCGGTTGATTCTTATAGCCGAAATTTAGGTTTTTGGACAGACACATACACACACCTATATACACATATATTAGATAATTTACCATAAAATATTCTTTAATTTATGTTAATTATCTTTTATTAAAATTATTTTTTATAATTTTAAATATACAACTTAATTTCTAGACAAATAAGTAGATACACATGATTATAGTAAGAGAAGAAAAAAATCCAATATTTGTTACAACATACCTACTTAACAGTTTAACATTTCAACTACAGGGAGGGTGCAAGAAAAAGTTTTCTATGGTAGTTTGACGTAATGAAGTTTTCAGGAGGCTGTTTATACCTCTTTCAGTATCAATAGTCTCAGACCAAGATTCACCTTCTAGCTTACGTTTCACGCTTTGATAACATGCTGAATCTTCTATTGTCAGGTTTTCCTAAGTGATAGTGGACACTCCGCCGAAGATTTATGTGTTTCAGTGTCCAGGAATCCACAACCAGTATGTGGGAGGTGGGGAAAAAAGAGTCCCTGTCTTTGCTTGTCAGTGGAGAAAAGTTAAATCGGACCCGGACGAGTAAAGATGCCTCCAGGCTAAGCTAATAGGCCAGTATTGTGCTAAAGCGTTTAAGAGGAAACTATTATGTTATGTTTAACAAAAAAAGGGATGCATTTTACGACTGTATTCCATCCCATCTTATCACTCTTTCATTTAAAAAAAAATGAAGAACTTCGTGCCTTTTGAGAGTTTAAGTGGCTTTTTTGGAAAAATGAAAGGAAAGCGAAGAGTGTAAGTTGATTCTTAAAACCAGTGGATTGATTCTTTAAAGCGAAAATTTTAACATGGAAATAATACATTTTTTTTTTGTTTTAGCGATATTGATTCTTATAAACGGTTGATTCTTATAACCACTGATCACTATAAGCGGTGGTTACTGTATATAAAAGTGTCACTTTAGCTCAGATCATTTTGGAAAATTTAGATATCACACCATATGAAAAAGAAGAAGTAGTTCAGTTACTTCAGACCTCAGTAGAAATTACTCCACAACACATTTCTACAAATACCTCCCTTGCCAGCATTCAGTGGATATTGAGCAACGAATCGTCACGTCTCAAAGGTATTGGGCCAACAGCAGCTTTGTGGGTCCAGCACTTTGAAATGGTGGTGGTGATGAAAAAATTAATTGCAGCGCAGCGCAACTGGGAAGATCATATGACATGCGCCCAGATGATCATACCTTACTTCCATGCCAGCGGGCATTTTCATTATGCAAAGTGTACTCACCTATATGTGCAAGACATACTGGGACTAACAACTCGCCACCTTCAACTTAAACAGGATTTTATAGATCGTGGATACTTCACTGTAAACATAACTGGAACACCAATGGCTGGTATGTGGTCTGACATGGCAAATGAGGTGACACTCATGTGGGACATGAAGAGTGAAGGAGAATTAACAATTGGGAGGATTAATTAACAACAGGAGAATTAACAACAGGGGAATTAATTAAATTTGGTTAGGCTTTAGTGATTCGGTGTTGGCGAAATGGGTTGTGGGAGCACGCACAGCTACAGCAATATGTAGTTCACTTGAGATGTTTTGTGGCGTCCATACTACAAGCGGAGAACAACATGTTGAGTTTCGAGCATCTCGCATAACCAAAGATGATCTAGATAGAAGGAAGCTTGCTCAATGGTTGGCTGATCATCTGCCTTTTGTTGAACGTAATTGTTTCATGTCACTTTCAACGGGAGTAATTGGAACAAGTAACGTAAACTGCTACCAGGCCTTGGAATAAAAAAGTCAGCACTGTATAATGCTTTCCCAAAATGTAATCAACTGATCAATGTGAAGAACAGTTTCACGGTAATCGATGGCGGCTTCTTGCTTCCTAGAGTAAAGGGGAACACCAACACCACCTTCGCCTCCATCTGCGATCAATATGTATCGTACATATTCAACCATTACGGCAGCAGTTCAGCTGTGGTTTTTGATGGTTATGAAGACACGAACTCCACGGAAAGAGACGAACAACATCGGAGAGCATCAAGTAAAACATCAGTGGAAATTGACTTCAAAAAGAACATGGGGGCTACTGTTAATCAGGAAAACTTCCTTTCCAATGAAAACAGCAAAACCAAGCTCATTACTATGTTAGTTCAGGCCTTGGGTGCAAGAGGTATACAATACAGTCTACTATAGCCAAAGGAGATGCTGACTGCAGTGTTGTCAGAGGTGGGTGGCAAAACACCTCTCATTCAACTATGGTGATAGTAAGTGAAGACAGACCTGCTCGTCTTACTTGTGGCACTCACCCCATGAGACACGAATGTGTTTTTCATAAAGGCCGGACGGGGCAACACAGAAAACAGGCTCTACTCTTCACAACATCTTCAGGTCTTATCATTCAGCCAGTACATTATCTTCATCCATAGTTTCTCAGGATGTGACACTACGTCAGCGATTTATGGTAAAAGCAAAGCAACAATAGTACAATGTTTCAAGCGGTATGCCAATGAAACAACAAACGTCGCCAAAGTTTTTTATGACTCCAAATATTCACCAGGAGACATTGCTGGAGCTGAAGAACGAATGTTCCTGCTCATGTTCCAGGCCCCGCCAAATGAGCATGATCTCAATCACCACAGGTACCTTTCCTTTTTCTTTGCTCGTATTGACCCCATTAAGTAAATTCAATAATTTATATAATTCATTAATATTCAATAATACGTTGTACACTATCTGGCCAAAAGTATCCGGACACCCCCCTAAAGAAATGGATCTAGCAGGTGACGTAATTTGATGCGTAACCGAAAACTATAAAAGTAGTGGTAGTTTACAGTAGAGGGTCCGGACCATGTACTGTAGTTACCACTACTCTTCCTGAAACTCCTGAAATTATTGGTAGTGGTTTGTCTGGTCATATTTATGGGTTTGTGAGACGATGAGTAAGTCAAAAGAGCTTAGTGACTTTGATCGTAGCATTATAGTGGGATGCCACCTTTGTGTTAAATCAGTTAACATTTCGGACATTCTACAGAAGCTAAAATGATAGTGAAGACTTTGACTTGTTTGAAACTTTTTCCGAAGTATCAGATTGACGGCTTTTAATATATAGGAAAGCAGTTGATGAAATAAATTATATATAATCTATTTAATGTAAGTACTTGTTGTTTGAACCTACTTTTGATAACCATTTTTTGATTATATGAACAACTTTTATACATTTTGGTTTGTTTTCTTACTTCCTCCTTTGTACTACATGTGTTCTTCTGTATAATATGAGATATACATTATATGTACAGGTATACATAATTTATTATTTATGCGAGTTATAAATACTATACGTATCTAATTTAACAGTATACAAAGTGATTAAGAGAGTTACAGACCTTGGAAACGAAACTTGAGTGACAAGCATTTTACTAGCAAAATGTTGAAAAGTACCCCTAAACTTCAAAACGCTCTAACTATTTACCGGGTGAAGATAAATTAGTATAAATCTATACATTTTTGAAGGAAAATTTTCACTCTACAACTTTTTCTATCACGAGTTTTCTGAGAAATGGAAGGGGAAAGAGTTAGAAGAGGAAATTTGACGAGATACTTGAACCACTACCACTTTTTTTGAATTTTTTTTATATTCAACGGCTCATATCTCGAAAACGGTAACACTTAGATACAAACATGGATATACCATTTGAAAGGGAATTTTATCAGCTTAATTTTTTGCATTTGACAAGTTTCTGTGCGACGCACCGTTTTCGAGATAAACACCAAAACCTGAAAAAATTGACCTTTGGGACCCCCCCCCCCCCGCGGTGCTCGAAATCGAGGGGACTTTATTAGACATTGTTAAGCGGGCCAACCCCTACGCATTCCTGAAAAAATCTCAACCCCTTTATTTAGTGAGAAATGAAAACCTAATTTGACTGGACTAACAGTGAAGCGCATTATAATCGTGTTATCTCGATAAAAAGAAAACAACTTTACCTTTAACACAAAGTTTTTCTTTTTAAGAAAAAAGAGGTGGTCTTGAGAAGTTTTAATGAAATTTGAAAAGAATCTCTAAAGTTTCATTTCAAACTTTCATCATTAATTTTAAAAGAAAGAGGACTAACACTTTGAAACGCAAATAACATTTCTTAATTCGGTATCTTATATAAGACTCTTATATAATGATATTTGTTTATTTCAATCTCGTCTGTATTCCGACAAGCATGTGCTTTGTTATTGTTGTACTGGATGACACTTTCAGAGTTATGGTAATATTTTAACCCTACATTTTAACATACATATATTGGGTGTCGCCAAAAATGTTTCTACACTTCATTAGCTAGTAGAATTTTATTTTTGTTGCCGATTAAACGGTTGAGAAATAATAGCCGAATCAAGATTAGGTTTTGAAGGAAGAAAGTTTGTTCTAAAGTGCTACTGTAAGTTAAAAAACGTGGTAAAAGTGCAAAGACGATTTCGGAGAGAATTTCACACTCGTTCACCTAGTACTCTCCATAAGATGAATTAGAGATCATAAAGATAATAGAGAGATCAAAGGCCAACAATGGTTTTGGTGCCGGGGTATTTGGAGCTAATTTCACATGAATTTGATGCCCTGAATTTAAATATGTCATTAGATTTTTCTAGAAGCTCAAATTTCTAAGATATAACATTTTAGTCAAATATACGTTTACTATTTACTTAATTGTTGTTAGGACCTTTAAAATATATATATATATATATTTATATATATATATATATATATATATATATATATATATACATACATACATACATACATACATACATACATACATAGATACATATATATATATATATATATATATATCAAAAGCTCCTAACAACAATTGAACTTTTATACATACTGTCCATTTCCTTAGACTCAAAATCAATATTCCGAAAAGACGGGTGTTTTTTATTTAGTATTTTTGGTTTGATCTTGCACTCATTATAATTTACATAAAACATTCGTTTAAATTGCTAGAATTTGGTTTAAAATACCATCTCTAGTGCTAGTCACCTCTTTCTTTTCAAAATCTTCTTATATTAAATTTTGTACTTTATGTGTGTATATAAACTAACATAAAAGTTAGTTATACGAATAGAGAATACCTTTCAAAGTTATAAAGGTGAAAAAGAAAAGAAAAAAATAGGTGATGTTTAGAACAATTAATTAAATTAAAATAATTATTTTTGTTACGAAAAAATACCCCATGATACACGATCCAGTAAATTCCCTAAACTCTATGCTTTGAATTTATTTTCGCAATACCCGGGCTGTTTCACTCCCATAATAAATATCAAACAATGAAAGTAATTTCCTAATTTGATTGAAGTTATCTTGAATGAAAAAGAATCTTATTCAAAACCAATCATCTAATTTACAAACATAATTTATTTACACTCAAATTTCCTGCAGCAGTTATCTAGTAACACCCAATACTTACGATAGCAAAGTGGAAAACAGATCCAAATTTAAGAAAAATAGTAAACGCTAAAGGAAATAAATTAAATCTCAGAATAAAGTGAACCTTGTTTGAGTGTTTTCAAATTTTGTGGTAACAAAGAGAAAGCTAATGTTCTTAAGACTTAAAAGCATAAATATATATGTCTAGAAAAATTTATCTTTCTAATGGTGTTATCCTTCATTCAGAGATAATGTAATTTAAAAATAAATTAGTCACATTAATATTGTAATTGCGAAAGATATGCCTTCATATAGAAGTCTATTTATAGGCGTAATTTTATAAATTTATCATATAATTATATTGATTTCGTTTATCAGGAAGTAAAGAAGATAAAATTCAAATTAAAAGGAAACGCCTGAAAGGAATTAAGGTTATTTTCACAATAACTCAATGGATCTTATCTATCGCAGTTTGCAAGAAGATTGAAAGAAATAGACAAACTAAAATTGTTCTACTATTTGTACATTTTAATTCCATGGATATCATGGATTATTTCAAGACTGTTCGAACTATGATAAAAGAGTGTACAATGGTCAAAAATCGTGATTCTCTTACAGTTTAAAAACTTAAGTTTTTAGCAAATTAGACTAACATTTTATAAAAATAAACAATCACTTTCAAATGCTACCAAAATCGAGGAAAATGCATAAACTATAACAATATTTTCAGAAACTATTTCTCATTGGTCGCTAAACTCAGTAGCATAAAATTTTACCTCTAGTCTTCTCTGCGTTAGCATTTATATGGGTATATTTTCATTCATGAAATTAGGGAGTATAAGTTTTACACATTAATGTCTTCAATCAATTGAACACCAGTTGCTTTAACAGGTAATCTTTATTTGTGGAAATCAATGACCTGTTAGACCTGCAGGTCAAATCCTCTGTCAGACTCCTAAATTATTATTATGACATTAGAAAGCCTTATGTATTGATGAAAAATATGCGCAAGCATTACGTTATCTATAGAGGAAAAGACAATTCAACGAAATTTCGTCAAAGAGAGGATCTCAGTTTAAAAAACGTAGCAAGAGCAATTTGTCTTTCCCATATTTATAATGAAAATTTTTTTCTAAAGTAAAATTTGGTGATAAACCACAGATTTAAAGTATTTTGTATCATACAATTGTAAAACAAAAACTTTTGAATGAATGAATCCCTTACGCCCCAAATATACGTCCAAAGAGAAAATTGCTCGTAAGGCTCCGAATCTGAAGAAGGAATATAACTGTTAAGGAATAGCCATTTATACCACCCATTGAGGATTTTTAGAAGCTGTCAGTTGCAATTTGATCGTTTAGTACACTCTCCTGGTAGGAATTGTTCTCCACTATATCTATTCAAAGACGAAGCACGTTTCCAATAGTTTTGAACACAGATCAATGAACCTCTCTTATTATTTTCGGCTGTCAATCATTGCTAATTTCCATAGGTAATCTAATTAGTCACAGTAGAGATAAGAGAATAAGCAAAGTTTGTGCAGAATGAGCACATAATTGTTGTAGCAAAAATTCTTAAATTAGATTTTGTTGTAGCAACAATTCTGATAATAAGTGAAGACCTTGTATCAGATTAGCTATTATTATATAAACTTAAAAAATGGCAAAGAAATATTTTTATTATTTTTAAAAAGTTGTAATGATTCAGATAATACCTTTATTAATAAACACATACCTGTGCAACTAATTCTTACTGCATTTTATGGAAAGAAAAGCAGAATGATCTATGATCGTATCAAAGTCCTTGTTTTTTTGTACCATGGATAAAATGAAGTGTTGGTTTGAAAAAAATTCATACATATTTTACATGACAGTAATTACAAATTTCCTGAATTACACTGCTGGCCACTGTAAATGCAACACCCTGAAGGAAACATGCAAATAACATGAATTTTACAACATGCATTAGCGGAGGTGAGATATGCAAATGATTAGAATTTCAGTGCAGACGCACATCGCGCGCCTGTGGTGCCACTTCAAAGCGCTATTTAAGGCTTGGAGATTTCGACGATTTCAAGTTCGGCAATTGGGTTTTTCTGGTGATTTTTTTCAAAAAAACGATCAATAATGCCTCGTCGAAAACAGCGATCATCTTTTGATCAAGTATCCGAGTTCGACAGAGGAAGGATAGTGGCCTACCGAGATTGTGGATTATCTTTCAGGGAATTCGGTAGTCGTGTTGGATGAAACCAAACAACTGTAATGCGGATATGTGATCGTTGGATGCAGGAGGGTACGACGGACCGGCGTGTTCGATCGCATTCACCTCATCGCACCACTTCACGTGATGACAGGCAAATTGTGCGCATGGCAGTGACGGATCGCTCAGTCACATCACGAACCATAGCACAGAACATGAAGTCTGTAACGCATCATCCAGTGTCTGCGCTTACCATTCGACGCCGTTTACAGCAGAGTGGTCTGTCCGCAAGACGTCCATTGCTTTGTCTACCCTTGACGCAGAACCACAGACGTCTCCGCCGCCAATGGTGCGATGACAGAAGGATGTGGACGGCAGAATGGAATGAAATTGTCTTTACTGACGAGTCACGCTTCTGTCTGCAACACCACGATGGTCGCATTCGAGTCTGGAGACACCGTGAAGAGAGGATGCTGAACAGCTGCGTTATGCACCGCCACACTGGTCCTGCACCAGGTATTATTGTATGGGGCGGTATTGGATATCACTCTCGCACACCTCTAGTACACATTGCCGGTACTTTAAACAGCCAGAGCTACATATTCGAGGTGTTGCAGCCAGTTGTCCTTCCTTACCTTTAGGGCTTGCCCACAGCCATATTTCAACAGGATAATGCGCGACCACGCGTGGCACGCATTGTCCAACGGTTCTTCGCCAATCGCCAGATTGAATTGCTTCCCTGGCCGCCTCGCTCTCCGGATCTTTCGCCGATAGAAAACATGTGGTCCATGGTTGCTCTACGATTGACCCAGATTCCATCCCTAGCTGCCACAGTAGATCAACTTTGGCAACGTGTGGAAGCTGAGTGGTCTGCTGTACCCCAAGAACTCATCCAAAGTCTCTTTGAATCAATGCCGAGGCGTGTGGCAGCGGTGATCTCCAACAATGGCGGCTACTCTGGCTACTGATTTTGGCAGGAACCACACTTCACAGAAGTCTATAAATTTAATCATTTGATACTTGGTCAACATGCTATCTACAAAATAAATTTTTTTGTGATATCTCATGTCTTTCTTGGTGTTGCAATTTGGGTGGCCAGCAGTGTACTTCCTTTTTAATTAGATATTATCTTTAACACTGATCATACACTTAGTCTTAATGTACAGCTTTATGTTAACTATAGATGCATCCATATATAAATAAAAGGCGTAAAGTTTGAGTGATCAAGGATGTTTTTAATTTCAAACTATAGATGCTAAAACAGAAGCATATGAAAGGAAATAAAAGTTCGTTAAATTTTTAAAAATTCATAATACCATTACACGATCGAGCGTTGTTGGTCAAGCTATTAATAGTCTCCTTAGTTGTGTCATACAATGTTCTGGAGGTCATGTTGAACAATTGTTATAGCAAGAATAAATGAATGGAACGTACTATTGTTCTGCGCATTGTGTTTCGGGTCATTAGCGCCTTCTACCGGTGACTTCTTTAACTAATTTTATTTTACTGCTAAAAAAATCCGACTTCCTTGTGAGCCCTTTCTTGCAAACCGAACTTTTTTATCATAATTTCATCCTTTTTTTATGTATTTTTAATGTTTTTACGAACTTTTGGCTCACCCTATATATAAACTAACCAATGTTTTTAATTTCCTGCATCATTTTCCAAAAATATTTATTTGAATACCAATAAAATAATGGCAATGTCATTCTTAAAATAATTCCCTACCTTTAACGTATTCATTTGTGATCCGCAGAGAAATTATCGACAAATATTTCTCTAACACACATGATAGAGTTATTACCTTGGAATGTGTCTATTATTAATTAATTAATGCAGTTCTCAATTTTCTTATAATGTGTATTCACTCCTGGGAATACTCATAAATTAACCAGCTTTAATAAACTGAATGTTGTATATCTGAATATATATCTCGTCTTTATCTCGTTAGGGAGATATTTATTTTTCATATTTGTGCCTAGGAAATCATTTGGGATGAAATGAATAGTTTCATTTGCAGGTTATGCAGAAATTTTATGTGATTTCATGTCAGCTTTATATTTAGTTAATTTGTATATAAACAAAGACTATGCTGATTATTAGATTAGCGAGAAAATACCTATATTTTCCTCGAGAGATAAATGTAATTTTTATTAGATTTTTACATTCTGGGACAGCATCGAAATAAAATTAATGAAGTAGTAATAAGAAACAAAGAAATATATTTTAAGTTCCTTTCTTTTCTACTGAAATCTCCAGACCTATTAAGAAGGGCAAAGACCATACTTTAATAAGTAATTAACAAGTGACACTCAAATATACTCTAGGCTATAAAAAGAATCTAGTTATATGATTCATCATGAATAAAAATATAATTTACATATAATGTGTATGACAGCATTTATTCATCTAAATGCATTCTACTTCTAATCTTCTAGCAAAGTTACTTTTGCAAGTGATTAAACAGTAGCATTTTAAGCAAATTTTTGCTTTGAGTTTAAGAGTTCATTGGAAAACACTTCATAGGATGAAAGCTGTCCATTCGAGTCCTACTTTTATTATTGAATTAAAAAAACTATTCAAAATAGACGTTTACAAAGCAAAATATGTTAAATAATTTGTTTTTTATGTGCACTATAGTTTCATAAAAGAGCTGTACTAATTTATTGATGTAAGAAATATATATTCTTGAAAGGATCTACTATATTTTTAAAATTATTTGATAAAGAACAGGCTGAAAATCCTTATAAAATCTATCCATTTATTTAATATATTTATTTATTTTAAAATAGAAAAATTTTAAGGAATATTCGAAGTATTAATATCCTATCCTTTATACTAAAAGGAATTCTTTATCTTCCACATAAATCTTATTATTATCATTCGGTTAACTTTATGTTATAGTCTGGATTATTTTGTCTTTAATTTCCTTTGCAGTAGTATTCAGTAAATTAAATCAAAACTTGGAGTTCAAAATTTCAGCATTAAAATTATTACTTTTTCATCTGGTAACAGCAAAAATTATTCAAGAATATTGCTTAAATATTGCGAAGAATACATTTAATTGCAAATTTTCTAATAATATTGCAAAAATATTGCCTGGGAATTTCCCCAAGAGAGAGAGAGCAGATTTAAAAATGTGATAAAGTATTTGAACTATGAGCTTTTCTCAACTGGCGATGTATTTGGCTTGACTACTTTTGAAAATCATTAAGTATCTGATTATAAAACACACAGTCCTATTCATTAATTCTTTTACTTGTTAATTTTATTTTAATTCATATGACTATTGTGAAAACAAAATAATATTAACCTGCAGTTTTTTTATGAGAATCTCTATATGTGACTCCTCGCAGTGTGCTCGACCAATTAATCTGGAGTTTGTTCTGAGTAAATTTAAGTCTCATTTATTAATTCATCTATTTTCAATTAGTTTTTTAATTTTTGTTGTTTTTTTCTTTGTTTCCTCCATTTTTTTATATCTGAACTTGGTGATTAATATTCTTCAATTTATCTCTTAAAGGTGTGACTTAAAAAGAGGTTCGCCATTAGAACTTCTCAAAAGCCTTGGGGAGAAAAATTATTTGGTGTCTCTAAATGTCCCAGACATAAAATGGTGGCCGAGTTTAGATTAGCCACTGACCATGACTGACTCCTGGAACATTTACACCGCTTCAACATTGTTTCTAGTCCTTTCTGCAGACTCTGTGATTTGGGACGGGTCATGAACTGCGAACATTTGTTTCATTGCCCTGCATTAAATGAAACGTTCTCTTGTGGACCGGTACTGGGGAGCCACGAGACTTTTGGATTGATAGACAATTTGCTGCAGCTTTTATCTTTTTTGTTTATCTTGTGTTGTGCTTTTCTTTGGCTGTAGTTGTCTTTTAATCTGTGGCATTGGAAATTTAAAAAAAATTCTCTCTTATGGTCCTGGCAAGGAAATCACTGCGTATTTTAGTCGAAATTACTTCTATGTTCCCTGACTTGCTATCTGCCTTTTATAAACAACGAATTACCCTCCTCGAAATTCATTTAGAAGTATTTAGTCCATTATAACAAACTTTTTTTACGATCATTACATAATTGCTATTTTTTCTCCAATGTGGTAGACACTTATCTTATCGACCCTCGTCCACCCCCCACCCCTATAAAATTTTGGTGGTTTTCTTATTATTGGAGAACCATTAATGTGAGCTAACATTGATCGCAATCAGGGTCCAATCCAGGAATGCCCATGACATAGTGGGGATTCTAACCCAAGCACACTATCATTCTCTATTGTTGGTGCTTTTATATTTAATTTACTAAATTCGACCAAGTGTCCTCTTTGTAATATAGCAGAACCAATGAACCGAGCCCACCTCCATCGTTGCTTGTCACTTCATGGCGACACTGAGACGAGTTACTGGCAAACTAGAGCACTCAACCTTTAGCTTAAAGGGGCCCATTTTTCCGATTCCTTCTTTAGAATTTAATACTCCCTTTGTAAGAAGGGCTATTAAGGGGATTTGTTTGTTTGTTTGTTTGTATGTATGTATGTATGTATGTATGTATACATGTTTGTATACATGTATGTATGCATGTATGTATGCATACATGTATGTACGTATGTATGTATGTATACATGTATGTATGCATGTATGTATGCATACATGTATGTATGTATGTATGTATGTATGTTCGTTCGTTCGTTTGTTCATTTTTGGGCCCGTATTCTTGGGATACATGTTATCCTGTCCCGTAAGGAAAAGGTTAAGGCAATGACTTCGGTCAGTTTATGTTGAAAATTTTTGTTGTGCTATTTTGTACTTCTTTATTTTGTATTGCCCTACTATGGGAAATAAATAGAATAAATAAATAAATAAAATATTTAGTTTATTAATTCTATATTTTACTTCAATCTATTTTAATATGTTTTATCTACTTAAATTATTTGCTCCTGCTTTAAGTAATTATCGAACAGGCAGAGGAGATATATAGGAAAAATAAAATCGAAAAGAGGATCACACTCTCTTTTTCTGTCTTTGAATTATCTAAGGCACATCCTTGCTTGTGTATACACGATAGAAAAATAAGTACAAAATAAAATTTCCAATGGCATAAATTGACCCCACTTTATTAAAATTTCCAGCCAATAGCTTCGAAGCATAAAAAGCTAAAATAAATGCTATTAGTAATGAAATTTGTGAATAAAACTTTTTAGGGCTTTGCATGCACGGATGTGAAAAAAAAGATCAGGCGTACCCCTTTATTTTCGTTGATGTTCTGGTACCAAAAATTTATAGAAGCATTTTATCGAGCCATTTTTATACGCTCTAAAACCTGTTCGAAATAAAAAGGCGAGAGTACCTCCCTTGCACGAGTATTGACGCATGCAAAAATTTTATTTAGCACCGGACCTTGGCATAATATATTCCGCCACAGGGACGTAAATATCTCTGTTCTTGGAGCGAATATATTTAGAAATATCCTAAGCAAGATGCACTCTGCTCAGGGTAATAAAATGAGCTCGGATTTTCTGAATTCCGACCCTCATGAGTTGGAGCGCAGGAAAGTGAATTTTAGCTATTCTGGATATTGTGCATTTATAAGAATCTAATTATGAATTTGTGTGATGACCATTTTCACATTGAATAAAATATGACTTTTTCGGAAAATTTAAAAATGTTATAACGACTTCCAGGGGTGAGACTGAACTTGTGGCTCCTAACCTAGTGTTGTTATTCTACTACCTGAACTATCCGAGCATTGTGAAGAAGTGGTATTTCCAATGAATTTCGCTCACTTATTTCCCCATCTGTTAATGACGCCAAATGTTATCCTAGGTATATACTTGTATATATATATATATATTTATTTTTAACGTAGGATTACGTTCCTCCCTAACGGTCCTTCGGAAAGGAAAATTTCAGACGCTAAAACCGTCCGTCCGTTCGTCCTCACTTGTTATTATTTTGGTAGCGCGCAAAACCCAGTCTATCGCTTAGAAAAGTTAAACAGAAAAGTACTAAGATGCTTCAAAATTTTGACATACATATATGTATATATATATATATATATATATATATATATATATATATATATATATATATATATATATATATATATACAAAAGAGGTAAGCACCGATAAGTAATCCTACGTTAATAACCCGCGGTAGTTTCGTTAGAGACTACCTGAAATTTTTTATGTTCAATGCCACTGACGTTTTAAAGAGGATTAATTTTTGTCGAACATTTGACTAACAGTCCGTAATAATTCCCTTGAACGTTCGCTGTTCAATATAACAAACGCCTGTCAGGGAAAATTCCGATTCCCATTTACAAACCTCTGTGCCATTATTCAACAAGTTAAACATTACAACATCTGATGAGTTATCATTATGTTAGGTACATATACGTTTCATTATGTTATGAAATTATGTAAAGATATCTGTTCCCTATTACATGAGGCTTGAAGCTGCAAAACTATTATTAAAAAAGATAACAGAAGGGTTCAAAAAATTGAACAAATGCAAAACTTCCTGACAAATTGACATTTCATATTTAATGTTGTTCATTATGTTCAATACTGTTGACGTTTTAAAGAGGATTATTTTTGTCAAACAATAGACTAACAGTCCGTAATCATCCCCTTGAACGGTCGCTGTTCAATATAACAAACGCCTGTCAGGCAAGGTTCCGATTTCCGTTTCCAAACCTCAATGTCATTATTCAACAATTCAAACATTACAACATCTGAAGAGTTTAGTATTATGTTAGATACATATACGTTTCATTATGTTAAGAAATTATGTAAATATATCTCTTTTTCCTATTACAGGAAGCTTGAAGCTGCAAAACTCTTAACAAAAATGCTAACAGAAGGGTTAATAAAAAAATGAACAAATGTGGAACTTCCTGGTGAATTGATTTTTCATATTTCATTTTGTTCATTATGTTCAATATTGTTAACGTTTTAAAGAAGATTAATTTTTGTCAAACATTAGACCAACAGTCCGTAATCATACCCTTGAACGGTCGCTGTTAAATATAACAAACGCATGTCAGGCAAAGTTCCGATTCCCGTTTACAAACCTCAGTTCCTTCATTCAACAAGTTAAACATTACAGCATCTGATGAGTTTAGCACTATGTTAGGTACATATATGTTTCATTATGTTAAGAAATTATGTAAAGATATCTCTCCCCCCTATTACAGGAGGCTTAAGGGTCCAAGACTCAAGGGTCCAAGACTTAAGTGTCCATAAAAAGCAAACAGAAGGGTTAATAAAAAATGAACAAATGTAAAACTTCCTCGTAAATTTATTTTTCATGTTTCATTTTATTATATGGAAAAAATAGATGGGACATTACTTTTCATTCTCGTATTTTCCTCTTTTTAAAAGTATTATGTTTTTCTCGGCTTGCATGATCAGCCAAGAAAAAATTAAGAAATTTTTATAACACGCATTACAGAATTAGAATCACTCAAGGATATCTTACTAAGTAACGCACTAGTTCTTGTTCTCATTTATAATGTCTTCCTATCGGAGATGATAGGGTAAACTAGTTTTAATACCATGTTAATTTTCGTCACAATAAAGTGATAACTATTTTTAGAATATAACCTTATATGAAAGGCCACAGCTGCAAGGTAGTAGCTGTGAATAACTAACTATGCATTCGGGGACGATGGGGTAAACGAGTTTTAAGTTCGTATCGAAGGAATTGTTATTTCCAATTAATTTCCTCAATGATATAGTGGTAACTATTTTCACAATATAACGTCTTTTGAAAGACCACAGCAATAATGTAGCAGCTACGAATAACTAATAATTCCCAATGACACGGGAAAATATATTCTGCTGGAATTTTAAAAGATTGCATGAAGCTTATCTCTAGAGTCATAAATCAACCACGTATTCTAATGATAAAGGGTAGCATTGCCAACTCACTCGGCATCAATACTGTGATGGGAGACGAATGCCTAGCTGAGAAATAGCTGATATACACGAGGAAAAATAATATGGATGAAAATATCAAATGATTTAAGTAGTTTGAGTAATTACTAACTAAAAATTAATCTTTTCAGCAGTATATTTGTCATCCGAGGACGACAGTTATACTACTGAAGAAATTAATTCTGAAGAATAATCAACTGTACGAAAAAACATTGCGTGGGATTAATAAATAATTAAAAAAAGTGTGAGCTTTCTTTTCATTAAATTAGAATTCATTTGAATAAGAAAGATATTTCATTAATGAAAAGTTTTATAATTCTACTTTCCGATTAATTTTTTTAATAAAAATATTATGCATTTTATCTTTTAAATGAAATCATTTTATTATTAATAAAAATTCCGTACCTTAATACTTTAATTTCTAAATTAAAATGCATGTAAATTCAATTATCTGGCAAAAAAAAAGGAAAAGAGAAGAAGTGAGCAAAATTTCAATTAGTTAAATTTTTAATATTTTTTCAATAAACCTTATTAGAATTAAAATTCATTTAATAACTATAAATTATATTTATTTATATATTTAACTTTTAATTATGTTGAATAAAAAAATAAGCTCTGTTTGGGGCATAAAATATTCAGTAGCATTTTCTTTCTTATGTTGTTTACTTTCTAGATCCATAAACTACAGCTTTTTATACGTTTACATTAGAAAATAGAGCTCTTACACACCCTGTGACCTTTATTAACTGTAATAATGATCGATGGAAACTTCGTGACCGAAGCACTTTTTGAGCTGGAGATGGGAGTTTTAGAGAAGAGAAATGGGAGATGTCTTTTATTACTGCTCCAAAGCAACAGTTCGTAAAAGTGTGTCTTTTCAGGGATAAAAAAGTATATTTGAACGACATTTAAACACTTTTATTTTCAAGAAAGGAGACACTCCTTGTCAATTCTATTTACTTCAAAATCTCATATAGCAATTAAGTAGTTTCATAGTCATACGTATCATTATTTTTTAATGAAGTAAAAAAATTCGATCTCGTAGAAATTATATAAACTATTTATGGGTTAGTGCTAGGACTAAAAATTAATAAAATGTATCTGAAGCCATTTTTTTGCCCCATGATTTAGGTGTCTAAAAATTTAAGTTATATTTGTTCTAGAAAAAATTCTATTATATCGGTTAAATTCATTATTCTCAATGTTTTTAATTACAAAGTTAAATGTATAATGTCGGTCTATCTCTATGTTTCTCTCTCTCTCTCTCTCTCTGTCTCTCTCTCTCTCTCTCTATATATATATATATATATACAGAGGCTGTTCACACATTTTTTAGACGATGTATATTGTATTCACAAAACTAAATTACATAAAATTCTTGTGTTTTAAATGTTCTATTTGACATCCCTTATTCTGAACTATCTTTCGACACCGCAATTTCCAGGAAAATAATGCCTTTTGAAGTGTCAGAAGAGGTATTCTATCCCATTCCTCCTGAACAGCTTTCCAGAGTCCTGTAAGCGTTTTGGGACGACGTTTGGATAATGCAGATTTTAAAAGTCCGAAAGCACAAAAATCCATAGATGATACATCGAGAGATTTAGTAGGGATATCAGTGAAGGGTATGGCCTTGATACCAGTTGTTTGTTCCATTTCTTTTAGGAAATTTACAGTGGATTTTGATGTGTGACTGCTAGCTTTGTCCTGATGGAGTCTCACAGATTGATGGCACTGTGGGTAAAGCGATAGTATTTCGTTCAGAAAAATTGGCAATAAAATATGTTCCTGATAGTATTTGGAGTTAATCTTGACATTTTTTCCCACTCTCTTTATTTTTAACTTGCCATTATAAGAAAAACCAGCAACAATCATGAATCCCTTAGAAAAACTTTCTTTCGATTCTTTGAACCATGTACTTAAATTTTTTTCTCCCCTTTTATGATAATAAATGGCTCTTTTTTTGTTGCAATCATTTAAATACACCCATGATTCATCTATTGTGACAGTTGTTTTCGATTTTTCTTTGGATAAGTGTTTCTCATATAGAATTCTGCAGCGTGTCCTGCGTTCAGTGATATGATTTGGAAGAAGACGATCCACATTGCGTTTTTTCGCTTTCTTAATATTTAAATCAACGTTTATCATTTTGTTTACAGTGGACACCGAGCATTTTAATGATTTTGCAACTGTCCTTTGACTAGGGGGATTTTCTTTTAATATTAAACAACGTACCTTTGCAATAGTCGAATATGTCCGTTTTTTCCTTGGATACTTGTTTGGAATTATTGTCCCACTTGAGGCTCCAATTTGACGTTTTTTTCTTTTCTTGTTGACGATATTTCCTATCGACGCTTTAGATATCACAAAACCATGACTCTCACATCGTTTTTGGATAACGGAGTATGCATATTTCTCTTCGGAAAGAGCATAAATGTAGCCTTCGAACCACTGCTTTGTTAAAAACGCCATTTTGAATAAAAACAAAACTTTCAAGCCGTAGACGATAATTTTGACTTTTAAAAACTTAGTACAATTGCAATTATTTCTTTTGCAGCAAACGAATTTTTATTACCGCTTACCAAAATCGTCTAAAAATGTGCGAACAGCCTCTATATATATATATATATATATATATATATATGTGTGTGTGTGTGTGGGGTGTAAAGAGTCGGAATGTGAAAACAACAGAAACCTAAATTGTTAAGGTGCCACCCAGCTTGCGTGGACAAGCAAATTTACAGTCCCGACATTTTTATAACGCCAGATTTACGGTACCATAAATAACGTAGAAATTAAGTTGTCAACGGCCGTATATCTGAGGTCGGAGGTCGAGCAGGTGGGGCCGTCTGATGGGAAGTTTTACCAGACATAAGCGGCGCCAGAACTTATGTAATTGCGAAAGGCAAGAGGCAAGAATAACCTATGAGAGCTAATCGCATCCGCCCCCTCTATAAACAAGTGAGTGGCGAGCGAATAGGGACCGAGGAAGCGAGAACCAATGAGACGAGGATGGAGAAGAATATATACAAGATGATGACACATTTGTAGAGAGAGCGCCATTAAAAAAAAGAGATGATAATACAGTAAGCTGCCAACGGGCCGACGAGAGCCCTAACTTACGAAACTCAACAAAAAATAAGCTGCCACAGGGCTGAGAAGAGACCCACTGTATAATATTAGAAGAAAGACGCCGGTCCTACGCAACTACATAATATGTACGGATCGAACAGCGTTAGCTCCGGACGCGAAATAGAATAATCAGCGACGAGAAGTTGCAGAAGTAGCGATTGCCCATAGATGTCAACGTAGTGCCGATGGAGAAGAGACGACACTACCATTAAGTTTAAGCCGATACCAGAGAGATACGCACCGTCGCTTAGCGAGTTGGACACCCAGACGACCACCCATCAGTGCTGATCGACCCGCATATCGGAAGAGAAGGCACCTATGCTGAGCAACATTGACCGCCCACCAATGCTGACCGACCCGCATAGTGTAAGAAAAGCTACCTGTGCTGAGTAACGTACGAGGAGTCTTCATAAGTGACCTTCGACATGAAAGGACCCCGAACTCTTCAGTCCCAATAGAGAGAACTGGATTAATAGGACGAGGATACACCGCGACGCTACAGTGAACAAACTGTATCCACGAACTCTGTGAACACTGTGTGAACTTTGTGTACTACTATGGACCAGCGTTATCGGTGAACTCGATGTAGACGGCTGCGACAAATGGGTGAGCATTTTGTATTATATCAATTCGCATACCGACTCTTTACATCATCGCCTATAACCCGCCAGGGCCGGCGACATCGTATGATTTAAAATATAGTGATCGGATAAGATTATATATATATATATATATATATGTAAATTCCTAGCATTACTAATGTTTCAGCGTTTGCTAAGTGTTACAAGTTTGAATGTATTTAAATATGTATAAATAAAGTGTATATATGTATATTCAGTATCATTCTTGAGAGTTGGGCCCATCTATTTAATTAATTAATTACCGCCCTATTGGCGAACTTACAATCAGTGTACGAGATACGATTTCAGCCGTAGTTAATAGCAACAGGTCACGACCCTGTGTTATTACATGGGGTGTGAAGGAACTGAGGAATGACGCCTTCATACACACTCACAGGGTTTATTTTATCACTACACAAGGCACTTAAACATATATAATGAAATTAGGTTTCTTAGCTCCTACTCGAGCAAAGCGATCTCTCCTCCACGAGAGCGTACTTCCAACTGCCGTATTTCGTCTTCAAACAGGAAGTGGTGGGAGGGCCCTCTAGATTAAAGTAACTCGCTCCCATATTCTGCATCCTGACTCCCGTTTTCGGCCTCGAAAACGACAGTCAACATCAAACTATGGATCTTGAAAGTCTCTGAAAAATAACAATACAAAGTAAAAAAAAGGAAAAGAAAATGGAGTGTTCAGAATCTGCACAGTTTTAAGCTGGAACCGACCAGGGCTTCATGTGGTCAGCTGCTGTGGAGGTGCAACCGGGACCTTCATGTTGTCCTACTTTTTCCACTTCGTACCGATCGTTGCCCTTTTTTGTTGTTACTCGGTATGGTCCAAAGAACTTTGGTCTTAGCTTTAGACCGCTTGCAAACTGCGTGCGTCATTAACGTTGTACACCTGCGCCTTTTTTCTTTTTCTATTATACGTTTTTCTGTTCTATTCCTGTATTCTTAGAATGTTCTTTCTAGCCTCTTCTCTTATATCTTCTCTGTCCTTCATCAGACAGTTCGTTTCTTCTTCTTCGGGAATTTCTACGATCTTCAGATCCTCTCGATTTCTCATTTTTACACCGGTGAGGATCTCAAAGGGTGAATTCTTTGTGCTTCTGCACGTCGTGCTATTTAAGATCCGCTGGACATCTGCGACATGCTTGTACCTTTTGGTAGGATCTTCAATAGACAATTTGGCTAGGACTGGGATCAAAGTCAAATGAATTCTCTCCACCTGTCCATTTACCCGTGGAATGCAGGTAGTTGTAAATACGTGTCGAATTTTCTCTTGCGCACAGTAGTCTTCAAAGTCCTTGGAGGTGAAAGCCGCACCTCTATCTGTTATTACCCTCGAAGGATTTCCGAAAATCGCTTGTTGCAATCTCAACTTCTGCAAGGCATCTTGGGTTGATGTAGACTTTACTGGGTAAAGCCAGACGAATTTTGTAAATGCATCAACAACGGACAAGATATGATTATAGCTCTTATTTGTTGACGGTAAAGGTCCAATAAAATCTAAATGAAGAGTGCTCAACGGAATACTTTCTTTTGGTATAGGGTTCAGCAAACCTTCGCCCTTCCCTCGTTTTCTGTTACACAATATGCACTCTACACAATTTGCAATGACTTGTTCGATTCGTTTTCTGGGACTAGGAATATAAAATTCCATCTTCAGCAGATCTTCCGTTTTAGACACTGCGAAATATCCCTTGCTATGGATACATCGGATGATTTCTAGCTCCAACGCTTCGGGGATCACAAGTACTTCACGGCCATTCTCGTACTTGTATAGTACACCGTTTTTTACCGTGTAGTCTTCCTTGAGTCCTTGCTCGACTAAGGATTTTAACAACTGGAGCGCTCATCACTATTTTGCGCAGCTGCAATTTTAGCGGTAACTTCTTCCTGAGAACGAGTAATCATCATGACCGCGTTTCTACTCAGCGCGTCAACGTGCTTCATTTGCTGCCCAGTTCTGTGAACGACTTCGTATTCAAACTCTTCAAGAAGTAAAGCCCATCTCGCCACCTTGGGGGTTAGGTCTTTTTTTAACATAGTCTTCTGAAAAGCATCACAGTCTGTAATAATTTTGATTTTGGACCCCAGGAGATAGTTCCTGAATTTTTTTAGAGCTTGTACTATAGCTAAAACTTCAAGTTCATAACTGCATAGCTTTTCTTGTTGGGGGGTCGTTGTTTTGCTCATGAAGTGTATGGGGTGTAATTGTCCATCACCAGATTTTTGGAGCAACACGGCCCCGAAGCCATGGCTGCTTGCGTCCGTATGCAACTCTAGTAGGGCACTTTGTTTGAAAATGTGAAGAACAGGGCTTGTCGACAAAAGTTCCTTCAGTCTGTTAAATGCTTCATTTTGTTCAATTCCGAATTTGAATTCTACCCCGTCACGAAGGAGGTCAGTCAAGGGTTTGGCAATCTTAGAGTAGTTGGCAATAAATTTTCTGAAGTACCCCGTCAGACCCAAGAAGCTCTGAATTTGCTTTAAGGTTTTGGGCTCTGGAAAATTTTGAACCGCCAAAGTTTTATCAGGGGAGGGACGAATTGCACCATCCTCAATAATATACCCGAGAAATTCTATTTTTCTTTTTAAAAACTGACATTTTTAAAAATTTATTTCCAAACCGTACTCCTTGGCTACTCCTAAAACGCGTTTCAACTTCTCTAAAACCTCTTCTTCAGTACGTGCCGGTATAATGAAGTCATCCATATACACAACAACAGTGTTATCCCGCATTAATTCCCTAAACACATTGTAAATGAATCTCTGAAATACACTTGGGGAGGTTGACAAACCAAAAGGAGCTTTCAAAAATTCGTAAAGACCAGCATGAGTAATAAAAGCCAAATATTTCGTGTATTGTTCCTGCACGGGAACATGAAAAAGACCGTTTTTCAAGTCTAACGTTGAGAAGACCTTTGCTTTACCCAAATGATCTAAAACTTCCTCCACTTGAGCCATTGGGAATGAATCTTTAACTACTTTCTTATTTAACTTCCTGAAATCCACGCATAACCGCGAAGTTCCATCCCGTTTTTTACACAAAACGATAGGCGAAGAATAGTCCGAACAGGAAGGTTTAATAATCCCATCCCTTAACCATTCATCTATCTGTTTATCGACAATTTTTTGTTCTGCAAAAGGAATTCTCCTTTATCGAGAAACAGGTATGTCATCTTTTAATAAGATATTCATTTTTAAATCTGTGCCACGTGGCTTTTTCTGCGGTGTGTACTCTTTAATCAAACCAGAAATAGTATTACGCAATCCCTTATCAACAATGTCTGTTAAATCCATCTCGCTCTGATCTACAGCTGCTGAAATAAGAAACAAAAAGTTTCTCGAGACAGGCAAAAAATTATTGCTGCTTCCCGAAGCTACAGTGTTACCTACACAGGAGTTATTGAGTAATTGTAAACATTTAGGTGGAAATATTCCCTCCACTATAAGTTCGGAACAGATCACCGCTTCAAGGTCAACCCGCTCGTCACCCTAGCATAAAGCAAACTGAAAAGTCGCCGTGTCAGCGTTGATCACGTGGCCGAAACAACTTTGGATTTGCAATTCTCCAGTAGAATGTTTATCAGGAAAGAGCGATTTTCTCAAAACAATAAGCTCACTTCCAGAATCCTTCAAACATTTCACTTTTTCCCATCCACGATAAAATCAATATATTCTAGCTCGTTCTTGGCCGTACTATCCGATTTACTTTTCAGTCCTGATGCTATATTTTCCCGTTTATTATATGGATTTCCACTTTTTTCAAAACGTTTAGGACAATTTCGCGCGAAATGAAATGATTCCCCTCTATCACCACAAACATAATAGATTCTTTCGGAAATTCGCTCGACAGGGTTACTCAATGATTCCTTAAAATTATATTGTGTTTTTTTAGAATAGTTTTTGTTAAAGCTAGACCTTTTGTTTACTGTATTATCCAGTCGCGTATTATTGACCTCGGCTAAAGACTTTCCTCTAGATGAATAATATAAATCACATTCTCTCCCTAATTCATTAGGCTTAAAAAATTTTTTACCCTCCCGAATACTAATGTGCTCCCTAGTTTTAAAATCTAATGTTTCATACAATCTGTCCGAAACTATAAGCTGACACAATTTCTTAAAATTATCAACTTCCCTTATCTGGCAATAGTAATCGAAAGTCGAACTTAAACGCGAAGAGAATTGAACGTGCGATTCATTAGGATTTCTCACCGCGTTTTTAAAATTACTTAAAAAATCGCGTGGCGTTGGTTGAAATTCTTTTAAAATTAACGCTTTTAAATTATCATAATCAGCAATTTCTTTTTCTGTAGCGTAAGCTAGAACATTATTACCCTTTTCTCCCAATAGAATAATTAATAATTTTGATTTCAACTTAACGGGAACGTTTTTGGTACTAAAAGCTTTTTCTAGTGATTTGAAAAACAAATGCAGAGCTTCTGGTTTCTCAGGGACAGCTAGTGTTAATGTTTTGACACTTCTAATCAAAGTCTCTAAATTATCCGATTCTGGTTCAGACTCTCTAAGCACAGAATGATCTGAAATTTCACTCGTACTAGGTGACTGTAGTTTTAGTTTTTGAAGCTCAATCTCCTTCTCGAGTCGGGCTAATTTTATCTTTTCAAGTTCAATTTGTGACTGCTCCTCAGCGGTTTTAGCTTTTTCATCCTCCACGATCGATTTTATAGTACCGCGCACAAATTCAGGGTCGGTTTTGAAAATGTCAGAACTTTCAATCAAAGTTTTGATTTCTACTACTTTCGCTTCAGCTGGCACCGTCTGGCCAAGCTCTTCAGCGACTAACCTCAATTCTTGTTTTTTTAAATTACTAAGCATGCTCATAATGCTCATAAAAATTGTACCTTACTTTTGCTTTCAAAGATGCCGTTAGTCCATCCGGCTCGGGCCCCCAAATTTCCTGTGGGGTGTGAAGGAACTGAGGAATGACGCCTTCATACACACTCACAGGGTTTATTTTATCACTACACAAGACACTTAAACATATATAATGAAATTAGGTTTCTTAGCTCCTACTCGAGCAAAGCAATCTCTTCTCCGCGAGAGCGTACTTCCAACTGCCGTATTTCGTCTTCAAACAGGAAGTGGTGGGAGGGCCCTCTAGCTAAAAGTAACTCGCTCCCACATATATATATATATATATATATATATATATATATATATATATATATATATATATATATATATATATATATATATATAGAGAGAGAGAGAGAGAGAGAGAGAGGAGAAGGTGGGATTATGAACCCCCTTTTGTTTTTGGCTCACTGTGGTCATACCAAAGACTGATTTTCATATTTCGGGGCTCTGACCTCTTCCATAACTCATCCTCTAAACATCCTTAAGTGTATTTGCCGTTAAATCAAATTTTAAGATGTATACAATGACATAAGTGAAAAAAGTCAAAACTTGCAGGTGACCCAAAGTGGAGGGTAATATGGACCCCCACCTATTTTACCCAAAAAATCATTGATCTATTTATTAAACAGTTGGAAACAAAAAAGAGAAAAGTTTTCAAATGGAAAAGTGAAAGAAAGATAATATATTATTAAACAGCTCGATCATCAAATATTATCTATATAAAAAACTTCAATTTTGGAGACAAAAGTCAAAAAATAAAAATTTCAGCTTCGGCTCCGGTGCACACAGAATGAGTCCAGTGTAGGCTCATAACACACCGAATCCAAAGTTCTCCTCATGTGTCATCTTTGAATGCACCTTCACAGAAGATGCACGATGCTTCTTGCTGGTCTGGACCATCTCTGTGAACATATGGGCTTGTATCCATCCAGAGGGATGAGTTCTTCCAATAGCTCCGGATGGGACTCCATTCATAAGCTGATCCGTTAAGATTTTATGAGGAAATATCATCATTGGTGGAAAATATATTCCCCCAGTACTCATGCAGCAAACCACAGTTACCAGAGAACCACGTTCAGATGTAGTCAGAGTTCCCACCTAACGTTTTCTCTTCAACCCGATGACTTGGGAAACTTCTGACTGAACCACACTTAAACCAATCTCATCTACATTGAAGATTCTGGAAATGATTCCCAGAACACAAGCCTTCCAGCAAATAAAAATAACCCAGCCAACTGCTCACGTGTGAATCCTTCTGCACGTGCATATGACGTCCCTGTAGGTTTTGTGATCAAAATTTGTCTGACGAGTGAGGCATCGGTTTAGCCAGTCTCTCCCTGCTGCTTCGTTTATGGAAGTGTGGGAGATATTATTGCATTCAGCCAATTGGAACGCCAATTTCCTCATATCTTGTCGACTGAGACCGTGAAATACCGACTCCATCTCTAGCAAGACACCCCTAGGGAGAAGGGGGAGGGGGTAAAAAAATTGAAAACGACCGTGAGTGGTGTCGAATCCATAGTTTTCGGGGTCGCTGAGATGAATAGTGACTCACCCGATGCTGTTTAAGTGCCAAGTTCAAACCCCCATCAGTATTAGGATGAGGGGGAAAAGAAGGGGGGAATAAAATGTCCAAAATGACCAAGAGTAGTTTTGAAACCATAGTTTTCGAGGCCGCTGAGATGAATAGTAACACTTTCGATGCCGTTTATGTTCAAGTTCATCCCCATCTGCATTTCGGGGGAGAAGGGGTCAAAATAAATTGTCCAAAATGACTGAGAGTAATGTCCAATCCAAAGTTTTCGAGGTCGCTGAATAAATTTGGGAAACTAAAAATGCCGTTTATAATCCAGTTTTGTGTTAAATTAGTATTATAGTTGTAACGAAGCAAAACTTGAAGTGTCACGAATCAGTTTTATTGAAGAAAAGGCACCATCTGTAACGGAGAGATTGTGGTGGTGGAAGGAAGAGGATACCAATTAGTCTCTGAAGTTGAGGCAACAAAAAGTATTGTGGAATTCTTGAAGAATTGAAGACTATCAGGAGGAGTTGATGACCAACAAAAGTTCGGAAGAATAGGAAGAGTTCAAATACTGGAAACCGTTCTGCAGAATAGTAGACACTAGGTCAGTAGTGTAGCTGTCCTAATGAACTGCCGTCAAAAAAATGGCAACGGTGCTAGAAGAATCTTTTTTCAGACCCTCGTAAAATAATACAGAGTACATTTCGGCCTAATTGAAACAGGATCGTAATGGCATTGGCTGTCCACAATAACCACAAGTGAGTACTGTCAACATCTTAAGGAATGCGTAAAGTAACTGATGGACTAAATAATCTGCCAAGGCTTTTTTTAAAATAAAAAAAATTCTTTATTCTGTATCAGCGAACAGGGAGCCCGTCTTGAATGCAAGTGAACTACTATATACAAAGTAAAAGATGAGCTCGGGTCAACTTGAGCTTAACAAAAAAAATTATTGTTCAGGTCTGAAGTCTGAAGACTATATGGCTAACATGACATCATTAACATATAAAAAATAGCCCCCCGATGCAGCATTGGCAGGACCAACAACTGATGGGGTGCTTAAACGCAAATGTATAACAGACACTTCTCTCTCTAAAGAAAAGGCTCACTGAACTATCTTATTTTTACCTCTGGACAGGAGTTTAGAAGAGAAGCAAGGGTTGCAACAAAATTAAATTATCGCCAAGGGAAACACAGCAGAGAAGGAAGCCGCGAACGACCGGACGAGAACGCCTCCGAGATGAAGCGCGAGTCGGGCAGTACCCGGTAGAAGAAAAATTGGCGGTGGAAGAAAAACCCGGTAGAAAAAAAATTTACTTTTTGGCGGTGAATCGCTTTTTGGCGATTCACCGCCAAAAAGTACCTAAACCTACGCCAAGTAGGAGAGAAAGCGGAGCGCAGACAGCTGCTTGGCCTAGCCAAAGCTGACGTAAAAAGTTCGCCTAATTTGTTTGGACGTAGCTCCCTTACCAGAGAGAAAGAATAAAGTTTTCCCACGCAGCTAACACAAAACTCGCCGAAAGATCTTATCGGGGAAAACGGAGACGCTAGGTCTACACACACATTGTCCAAAACAGCGATTTAAGCAGCAATTAGCCTACCTCCAAGGAAGGGGAAATATCTGGTCCTTTTTAAAAAGGGCGGTAATACTATAAAAATCCAGTTATACTGAAAACAGAGCTAGCGTTTCCTAGGAAACGTAACTAATTTTAAGAGGGTTCCCAGGCAATAAAGAAACAGGTGGCGATTTACAGATGCTATTCCAAGAACACCAAAATTGGTGCAGGGCAAAACTTCAGAGACCTCCCACGTATTGGGGAACATCTAAAAATTAAGCTATTCTATTTACCAAGCTAACCTTCTTATAGCTCAAACTAACAAAGTTAACATTAAGGAATTATAGTGATTAAATTATTTAACATTTCATAATTACCAGCACTTAACGTTAATATTTTAACACATAGACTATAACGAAAATCCTCGTTATAATAGTTTATTTGTAATTGTACTTTATAATTTGTATACAGTACATATACTTTTAAATACCTGTAAATAAGATTACTTCGATTTTACACTACAGGTAGAATTCATTCCTTTTCCTGCCTAATAAAAATCATGGGATAAATAAATACACGGGCAAAGCCGGGTAAACAGATAACAACTATATATAAAAATTCACTTATAATTTACTTTCTTTTATATAATTAATTCAGATGCCATTATTTAGAAGAAACTACAAAGTTAATATCGGTACATACAGTATATCGGTATGAACAGTGTATATTGGTATATACAGTACTGATCATCGATTGTAATTTTCCAAAAGTAAATGTTTTCCCTCTTTTTACGAATGTTGTACCATTGCAAATTAAAGATCATAATAGAATTACTCTTTTAATGCGGACCGGTTCTGTTGAAAATTCCTGTGTTAAAGCTATGTGAAACCTGGTAATGTGTATTGCAGAATTAAAATTCTCTTGATGATACTATTTTCTCTCAACCCAAACATACGCAATACCAATTTTCTTTATTGAAGAAGAAATCAGTGAACGCCGGACTTATTGGGAACTCTGAAAACACACCGAAGAATAATTTATAATTTAATTTTTGTAACAATCAAATATTGAAAAATTCTTTTTATAAATAACAACTTTTCTTAAATATTTTGGAACTTATGGAAAATAACATCCAAAAAAATCAAGCACGTGAATTATTCAGAAATATAAATTATAGCTTAGGAATAGTAAAGGGATCGAATTTGAAAAATTATAATCTCGGCTCTAGGCAGTTAGCAATTGTTTTCAAATTTGTTTGGATTTTGAAATAAACAAAATTATTTAAACTTTCATTTCAACGAAAATCAATCTTCTTGAATCAAGAGTAATTATTATTGTTTATCAGTTCTGCAAATATTTAGAATGGAAATGAATGCATTCAATTTCTTTTCGTATTATGCGAATTTCAATCCAATTTTTCAAATTCATTTGTTCAAAGCTTTCTTTTTTTCTACTAACTGCTTCAGGAAACGAAAAGCATTTTGACTAACGTAGGAAGAAATTTAAACGCAAGTTGTATTTAATTCAGAATATTTCTGAATAGAACGAAGTTTAAACTGATTTCAGGCGAAGACAGATTAGAATGGATGGGAAATATATTTTTGTGCAGCCAAACAGTAAAGTTTTACCCGTATCAGTAAAATGTAATAAGAATTTTCGATTCGTTCAATCGAATCAAATGATTGCTTTTTTATAGTAGATAAATCTGGGCGTAATTTAAATTTTCCACCGATGCCATTTTTTTTCGGAAATTGACAATCTTTTTTCTACGCTTATGTACTCCAAGTTTAATACGATATGAGAATTCTAAACTGTTTTTGTATCGGAAATCAGTTTTTGTAAAATCTTCTCACCTTTTTCTGTTTGCATCTTAAAATGTATAAAAAAACTGCCTTCCAAATGATGTACTACTTATGTAAGTATTTCAACACAATGTGTGATGCGTTCAAATTTGTAAATTAAGCGTAAAACTTCACTACCAGCGAAAAATTTTGAATTTAAAGGCATATAAGTGAATTTGAATTAATGTATAACGAAATCATAGTGTTTCAAAATTTTATTTTATATCAAATATCTTTTATCCATTTTTTTCCAAAATGAGTTTCGATATATTGCAAAATCACTCAATATATACTGGATAATACACTCGGATAATGTGAAAGGAATTGTTGCTGATTTGACAAATGTAAATTATACCACGTAGGACTGTTTAATATGATGAGTTTATTATTCAAGTGACATTCAAAGAAAAGTAACCAAAAGGTGGCAAATGTTACTTTTTCTACATGTTCCAAGGCGTTATTAGTATACATGAATGTTATAATATTCATTAACACATGATCAGATTTTATGTGATCTATCACGCATACATTTACGCATGCTTATAAAGTTTTATACATAAATCTATATGGGTGTAAATTTGTTTTTTTAAAAGAACTCAGAAAATCTCTTAAATTGGTTTTTAGGTAATAAACCAATCACTCTAGTGAGTAGAACTTACTCGCTTCCCAACACTACAGTGTGATTAAAATAACATCAATTATTTCGAAATTAACTCTATTGATTCATTCCCTCGTTAATGTTTTTACCCTTAAACGGATAATATTTCTATGTTTAGGATGATTTTTCTTCTTGACTATGATCTAGGAATTACTATAATAACTTTCAACTTAGTTCCTAGCCTGCTAGCTAAGTAAAGAAAATTGTGTATAAAAGATGTTTTTTCTAACCTCATAGTGATTGAAATGTGCGGATCTTTGACCAAGTGTCATTTTTTTAACTCGTTAAGCATTATAAAAATTGTATATAAATATTAATATTAAATATGTGCTAATTCTCTGAATTTGTTGTCTATTTTAGATACGTCGGTGGAACCCATGCAAAAACGTCAATAAGAAAACTTAAAATATCTGAAAAAAGAAAGATTGCTTACCAAATACCTCCTTCTCATCGTGGAGAAAGTGTAGTGAGTTATTGGATAATGGGGAAGATAACATTAATCCTTATTCATCTCAGATTAGAATTATCACGTATAAATTCTCCTCTTTACTCTAAAATCCATTGACATGACACTCGTAATCGATTACAGATAGAATAGATAAATCATCTTTGAAAAACTCCCCAAAAGAATTATCTTTGAAATATATACTCAGTTTGAGAAATTCTGCTACCATGTCGTCCGCAAACTCAAGTGGTAAATCTCACGAAAACCTCCTGAGCCCAAAGCCGAAATGTCGAGCCGAACCCATGCCTGTGGAAGTGGGCTATCACTTCAACAGAGCCACAGCACAGACCCGCATCAAGCCGATAGATTCCCAGAACCACATTCATACTTACGGAACCGACAGCAACATAGGAATGTCGGACTCCTTGACATCTGTTCAGACGGAAAGACAGCTTCTCAAGAATATGATTGTATTAGGCCTTGGGTTTGTATTCACGTTCAGCGCTTTAGCTGCTCTTCAAAGTCTCCAGAGCTCTTTATTTCTCGAGACGATCCTCGGTTTGCACTCCTTAAGCATCCTGTACGGTCTTGCTGCTTTTTCTTGTCTTTATGGTCCAATATTTGTGCAGAAACTTACTCCCAACTGGACTGTAGTGCTCGCCTTTGTCCTCATTGCTCTTTATATCTCAACGTTCTTCTATCCGAGACCATACACTCTCATACCGAGTGCTGTTCTTCTAGGACTGTCCTTCGGACCTCTCTTCAGTGCCCAGACGACGTTCTTAATGCAGTTGGTGTCTAGAATGGCGTATTTGACAAACGGCATCAGGGACAAAGTCCAGCAACGATATCTCAGACTTTTCTACTTCTTTTACAACTCCAGCAGGATATGGGGACATTTAGTTACTGCATTGCTTCTTAGGTACGGTGGAGATATTTACGTTTTCTCGACGCGGCCACAGTACCCGCGCTTTCACTCTACTAGTCCCCATTTTCCAATGGTCGACCTCCACATGTCTCCATCCCTGTACGCCACCGTTGCTCGACCAAGTTTGTGCACCTTGGACCATATGACGGATGACAAGATCTTCAGGAGTTCCGCTTCGTATGTGTTTTACGTCCCTTCGAACTTATACTTGATGCTGATCTCTGTTTATCTCGGACTGGCATTCTTGGGACTGGCGACGGTCACAACTCTGCTAGACAAGTTCGATCTATACATATCGCAGGATCCTCTAGAACGTCCGCCGATTCTTCTGAGCTTCAGGAAAGTGATACTGTCTCTGGTCGATCCCCAACTCCGACTGATGTTCCCGATGATAGTCTTCATAGGATTCGAACAAGGTTACATGATTTCGGATTTTACAAGGGTGAGTAATACTTCCTGTCTTCATAACTTAATTTCAATTTTTTTCCTGTAAGCAGACAATGTAAAAGACATTCAAACAACCCCAGGAGTTAAAAGAAGTAACGAAGAGAAGGACTACACCCCTTTACGGAAGTCTGCTGAGCTGGGTGAGACATTTAATAGACATAAGACGTAGACAATGTGTATTAAACTTTTTCTCAAAAAGCTATTACACATTAAAATTTTTTATACGAGCAAGGTGTTTTCAATGGGTTACTAATATTTGGAGCAATTCTATTTATTTTATGTTTTCCCTTCCCTTTATTTGATCCAATTCGTTTCTTGAACGGACTAAAACACGTTTTATGGTTTAAATTTTCTTGTTATCAGAATGTTGGTATGACAGTTTTCTGCCGTTCCCTAGTTATGAAAAGAAGCATACTGAAGAGGAGTGAAGTATTCACATAGTTTTTAATAGCACGTTGTTGTATCACAGGTTTTGTGTTATCTTAAATAGGAATCTTACAAGGAAGACGATTTCAGGGATTTTAAAAAAATTTTTTAAATGTACTTCGAGGGGCAAAGCCAAGAAAAAAGGCCATTCTGATTATTTAAGCGTTTATACACTCAAATTGGGTTTAAAATTTAGTTAGCTATGCGCGTGCTTGTGACAACTGTGAGAAATTGATTGGACTTGTCTACCAACCCGTCTTTAAAAGAATAAACCGCTTGATACCGTAAACTGCTGTTATTAGTTTCCACTTCATCTTGGAAGCAGATTTCTAGTCGCAGAGATCTTGCATATAAAATTTGCCATTATGAAATATGCAGAAAATACTTGAGTTGAAAAAAACTACGGAGTATAACAATTGATCAATTCGTATCTATTAATTTACTTGTTTTCATTATATCGTGTAATGAGTTAAGGCACTTTAATTACTTACAAACATTACTCACTTAGATTACTTACAAAACACAGGAAGGAAGCCCAATTATAAGCATGTACTCTCTGCGATAATATTAAGTACGCTTGATGAAATGAGTCTTATTTTTTTAAGGGGGTCCAGGACACAAAATTGTTCGAATTTTAGAAAAAAAAATTATTACATTAAATATTTTTGTGTTCTTTTACGCTTAAAATGAAGTTTAAATCATGTTCCTATCTTAATTAGAACAGGAGAAATTATTATTTTTTTGCAACATTCTAATAGGAGCCAAGCGTTGTTTAAACCTGTAAGTGCGTTTTTCTTCATGATGGGTTTTTTCCCCATTTCACGTCTTAAAATTGTTATAAGTCAAGAACCGCTAAAGATAGATGATTGAAACGTAGAACATGTCTTTCTCAACAATTTTACTTTAATTTTGATTCAGCAAATTTGAAAAAAATATTTACTTTTGAAAATATGATTTTTTAAAAATATGTTACATTATTATTTTGTAATTTTTAATATACATATTTTAAATTTTTAAAAAAATTAATATTTAAAAAAATGCTAGATCAAAATTAAAACTTATATATTTCTGTTAAATTAAATGAAAAATAATTGAAATTCGACAAATAATATTTCGAGTTATAACGATTTTAAATTACCCCACTTTTTTAATTTTTAAATTTAAAAATTTTTAAAAACATTTTGAGAAGTTTTATGAAGTGATTTTGTTTACAAATTATATGGTTGACCATCACAAAAAATTCAAAATTTTTACTCAATAAATAAAATTTTTTAAAATGTGTCCTGGACCCCCTTAAATTCCAATTTTCTTTTCAGCGAAATTTCAGATTTGGGGATTTAGATATCAAAACTGAAGATTGCATTGACGAAAAAATTTTTGAAAGAGGCTGATGCTTTTTTTAATAAAGAAAAATAGTAAGTGGTATGAAGGTTAAGGTAAAAAAAATAAATGAAATTTCAGAAATACTCATTCCAGTTTTACTCTATTTTGCACTTTGTAGAAGTTCAGGTCCAATAGTTTAGAGAGATAATAGTTTATATTGAAGATCTACATTTAAATTTTTGCTCTATGCACCAATGAAATAAACTCCCTGAATCATTGCTATTTAAATGAGTTTATGTACCTACTACTTCAGTCAAATAAAATGTGTCCTTGATACACTCATAAAATGGCATTCAAATTGTTTAAGGCTGAAATTATCCCCCATTGCTAACTGCCTTCTAGATGTGAGTTTCTTGAAAACTTTTTTTCTATATATATTCTTTAGTTCTGCTCAATGTATATAATATTTTTCCTTTGCCTCGTGTGCTACTCAATGAGTAATCTAATATTCCTCTTTTTGGCTATCTTCTAAACCAGTGGTTCCCAACCGGCACTTTAATGTGCCGCAAAATCGGCCAAGGGTGCCACGAGATATTTTTTTGTGAGTGTGTCTGATGATAAAACAAAAAAATATATTACTAGCGAAAATAAATAAATATTAAGTAGATATCAAACATTTGTGCCCTAAGCATTAATTGGAAGTCTCAAGTTAATAAAACAAAGTATTTTTCGCAATTAACATCGTAGTCCTCTAGTTTAATACTATATTGAATCAAATAGCTATTTTTGAAACTGTGCTAATATATTATGTTCTAGTGTTTGTTGGTTTCTTTCAATAAACAAATAAAATCAGCAATGGGATAAATATTTATTTGAACTTAAATTTGACATTTTCCTGATATATATTCCCTTTGATTTAATAATTTAAAATTAGAAAGATAACCTGAAATTCTAAAAAGCTTGCCCCAAGTTTCTAAACTCATTCCAAAGGGTGCCACAAACGTAAAAATTTTGGAAATTCATGTTCTAAACACTTAAATGTATTTGACTTATCTATAAACTCCTACGCCTCATCATTCCTTTATTCCCTGAACTTTCTTTCCATTTTTTTTCGTTTTCAGGTCTTTCCTTTAGTAATGGCTTAAAATTTAATTTTTTTTCTTCCATCCCCCGAAAAGATAAACCCCTTTCAAGTTCCCCTTTCTATCGACACACACAAAGATTTTATAGATAACTAGCTGAAAACCCGCACTTCGCTACAGAGTACATTCAAATTAAATACAACGGTCAATGTATGCAAACAATGCCAAAAAATATTAAGTATTTATATATATATATTTATAATAAATACGACGATCAATGTACAAAATTGATGTAAAAAAACGAAAAAATATATTTATAAAAAAATCGTAAGGGATATTTTATAGACAAAATAATGTAGAAGAAAATATTCAAATTAAATCTAATAGGACATACTAAAGAATATAGTACAGTTAATATAGTACAGCTTGGGGAACATAATATTTTTTAATGTATTTCAATATTTTTTGGGGTAATGTCCAATCGTCTGCCGCATTAGAAAGAATTTTTTTTTGTCTATTTCGTTGTTATTACGTGTTATAGAACGGTCAATGTATGCAATTAATGCCTAAAATAAATATATATATATATATATATATATTTATAATAAATACGACGATCAATGTATACAATTGATGTAAAAAAAAACAAAAAATATATTTTAAAAAAAATCGTAAGGTATATTTTTATAGACAAAATAATGTAGAAGAAAATATTCAAATTAAATCTAATAGGACATACTAAAGTATATAGTACAGTTAATAATTGTACAGTTTGAGGAACATAATATCTTTTACTATATTTTAATATTTTTTTTGGATAATGTCCAATCGTCCAATCGTCTGCTTCAGCGGTTTGGTCTGTGCGTTCTATGTCAGACAGACAATCCGTCAGTCAGTGAATCAGTCAGTTACGGAACTGTTTTATATATATAGATTATGTTGTTTATTTATACTTACATCAAAGAGGTTAATGATCTCTCCGCCTTTGTAAATTTCCATTGATATAGCAGTATCTAATGTTTCCCTACTTCAGAGGGTCCATGACACAAAATTCTTCAAAATTTTTTTTAAAAATGTTTTCAATGAAAAATTTTTTTGTTCTTTTCCGCTTGAAATGACGTTTAAATCATGTTTCTTTCTTAAATACAACAAGAGATATTAATTTTTTGTTTTGCAACATTCTAACAGCAGCCCATCTTTGTTTAAACCTTTAAATGCGTTTTTCTGCATGATGGGTTTTATCAGCATTTCTTGTCTTTAAATTTTTACAAGTCAAAAACCGTTAAAGATAAACTTTTGAAACTTGGAACATGTCTTTTTCAAATATTTTACTTTAATTTTAACTCAGCAAATTGGAAAAAAATATTTACTTTTGAAAATATGATTTTTTAAGAATTTAGTTACATCATATTTTAAAAGAATTTACTCTAAATTTTAATTTTTTTTAAAATTCATATTTCAAAAAAAGCTGAATCAAAATTGCAACTTATATATTTCTGGATAATTAAGTGAAAAAAATTTGAAATTCGACAAATAATATTTCGAGTTATAACGAATTTTTGACTACCCCACTTTTAAAAAAAAATTTAAATTTTTAAATTTTTAAAAACTTTATGAGAGTTGTATGATCTGAATTTATCTACAAATTATATGGTTAACCATCACAAAAAAATTCAAAATTTGAACTCAATATATAAAAAAAAATTTAAACGTGTCCCGGATCACCTTAATTATTAGTTCCAATCTTGAAATTTTATTACGGTTTTTATGACGCTGTATGTACATGTTTAGAGTCATCCGTAAATTGCATGTGAGTTACAAATTCGAAGAATAAAAACCTTATATGAGGTTAAGTATAAGAGAAGATCTTTCTTACTCTCTGTATTTAATCGATTACCTGCGCTGTTATCGAAGAAACAATATATTATAGCCTAAATTACACTACTTCGAGAGGAAAATATATTGCGTATCCTTATGTTTTGTCATTTCCCTATTACAGTGAAAAGTTGAATTAAAAGACTGTTGTTCTGCGCTTTATTTATAGATTTCATGCCGTGATGAAAGGTACGTTAAAGTAGGGAAAGGAACTTGTTGAGTGAGAGTATTCATGTGAGTTAGAAATTCGAAGAATAAAAACCTTATGTGCGGTTAAGTATAAGAAAAGATCTCTCTTACTCTCTGTATGTAATCGATTACCTGCGTTGTTATCGAAGAAACAGTATATTATAGCCTAAATTGCACTACTTCGAGAGGAAAATATATTCTGCATCCTTATGTTTTGTCATTTCCCTATTACAGGGAAAAGTTGAATTAAAAAACTGCTGTTATGTGCTTTATTTATAGATTTCATGCCTTGGTGAAAGGTACGTTAAAGTAGGGAAAGGAACTTGTTGAGTGCTATGATAAGTTGTATGTATGTTTCACTGGTAGCCTTTCTACAATTTCCAAGTTGGGAAGGGATGCCATATTAAATATGAAGGTATTTAAACCTTTATATTAAGGATATTTTAATTTATATTTTGGCTCGAGGCAGCTTTGTGGAAGCGTGTTGGCTTTCGGTGCTGAGGGTGCTCGGTTCAAATCTCGATAAGCGCCATTAAATACCTCCGTATCTAGGCCAGATATGGACACGTTAAATCCGTAGACAGCAAAATCCCTCTATGAGATCAGAAAGGGTGGGAGAGGGTACGATTCCCCAGATGACGACCCTGGGGGTACTCAGTCAAAATTGAGGTGGCAACTAACGAAGGTGAATTCCGACCATTTCTGTTTTATATAAACCGGAGCCTCACACTTCAGCTCGAAGCCTATATGGATCTGTCTGAAGCTTCCAGCCATGAGGCATTAGAACAACAACAACAACCACAAATATATATTTATTTACATATTGATCCACTCAAAAGCCCTTTTTGTTATACCATATTTATAAATTAGGGTGTCATATAAATCGTCCCACTCATTTTCTTACTTAAATTATATATTTAATAACTTCAAACAGTCTAGATCTATCTATTAGCAAGAATGACATTCTATTTTGGCGATCTATTAGATTTGGTTTTTCGCATGTTTTTTTAGTTTTTTCGTTGCAAGCCAAATCTTTACCCTAATTACCATTAACTTTAAAAAGAACTTTTATGAACATATTTGTATCCCCATTAGTAGGAAAAATGTTGTACACAAATAGAAGTTTGTTTGACTAATTTGCGAATTAACAACTGAAATGATCCCGAAGAAAAATTCAAAAAATTCAGAAGCAAATTACATGATGGGATTTAATTAAATTGCCTTGTAAATCTCAGGTGTAAAGCGAGACCAAACAAGCTTTCATGATGTTAACACTTTGCTTCGTTGTGTAATGGTAGAATAAAATGAACAGGTTTCGCTCCTTTCTGAATTATGTAAAGATGCCCCCCGTTAAATTTGTAACCTTGTTTTCCTTGTCAATGTCATGTAGGTCCTTCTTTTGAATATTTTAACTCCTTTTTTTGTCTAAATTGAGTCTCTCGTTTATCGCGGATTTTTAATTACATATTTCCAAATTGTTGTTCGCCATGACACAACCGTATTACCCAATATTTCGTGAAAACGCTGATGCTTCGATTACATTAAAATGCTAAAAAGTATTCTATCATGTTGGCACATCCGGCACAAAACCGCGAGCAGCTGTTTTCACCGTTTCAAATTTCTGTGCGCTCGCTGGTTTGTTGCACGCAATTAGCATTTCTAAATTCAGATTTGAGGAAATTGAAGCTACACTGTTATCCCGTAACAAGCTAGGAATTGATGAGTAATGCAGATGCTAATTCAAATGCGCATTTCCCTCCTCCCCCTGCCCATCGAAGTGCATTATCATAGTTGTAACCGTGTAAATGTCCAGTCCCCGTACCTAATTTAATCTTCCTTTTAGCTTGATGACAACGGGTTTCACGTCACGAAAAGAGGATATTTCTAGTTCATTCGAAAAAATTATTCGAAAAATTGTTTTAGTGGATTGATAGATAACTGTAAGCTCATTACAAAGATGAATGGATTTAATTATCGTCATTTCAATGATCATCCAGCTTCTGTAATGAGCACAAATCAATGAGTGGGGTAAATTTAAATTATTATTATTTGTTACTAACTGAATTTTACGTATTTGCGTGGTTATGGCATAGCCCTTTCACTGTAACCTCACACCTTTTCACCGAACAGATGTAAGAAAGCAGAGAACTAGTTTGGAAATTATAGATGTAGATACTAGAGTTTGAAAATTATTAATCAGACATTGACGATGTATCACGAAGATACCTCATTCTTTTTCAATAATATACATGCATTAGACATAAATATATATATATATATATATATATATATATATATATATATATATATATATATATATATATATATACAGTCAAACCCCGCTATAGCGAACCTGGTATATAATGAACTCCCGGATATGTCGTATGAAAATTTTGGTCCCGCCATTTTCCTATTGTATTTAATGCTAATATATCCTTTTATAGCGAACCTCCGAAATCTTAAGAATCGGCTATAACGAACATTTTTTCAGTTTACAAATGAATTTTTTTTAATTTTTAAGCATTTTAAGAATGTTGAAGATATAACGAATGTTGAAGAAGCAAAGAATGTGGAAGAAGAAGATGATGAAAATTTACCAATCGCGATGTGGATAGAAATACACAAAATTTCATCATTCTCAGATTGTGGCGTGCAGTTGCTCTCAACACATGATGAAGTCATTACATGTGAAAATCGTTTGATGAAGACATTGTGGAAGATATTAAAATGAATCATTCTGAAATCGAAGATTCTGCTTCTGATGATGATGAAGAGGAGAACATAAATGACGAAATCTCCACCATCTCAGATGCTAAAGCAGCGATGCGTGTAAAAATAAGTTTTTGTCAACACAAACAGTGGATGAAAGTGTGTTGGAGTCATTTGATGTATTTGATAAAGAAATTCATAAAATGTTTTTTAAATCGACATCACGTCAGCAGAAAATCACCCATTATTTCTCTATCAAAACAGTGAGCATTAAACGGCTATTAAAGATGAAATCAATTTATTTCCCTCTGTCTTCATTTTTTGTTCATTTAATTAGTATTGTGTCAGTTTTTTGTAATCACTTTTAGTCAATTTAATCAATTAATGATCATTTTTAATAGATTTTATCATTCTTTCAATGCATCATTATTGAATAGTAAATAATGAGTTATACATTTTGTGAACTCTAATATTTTTATTAATGGTTCGGATATTGCGAACCACCGGATATAGCGAACAAAACCTTTGGTCGATTGAAGTTCATTATAACGAGGTTGGACTGTATGTATATATATATATATATATATATATATATATATATATATATATATATATATATATATATATATATATATATATATATATATATATATATATATATATACACTGAAGTGCCACTGAATTAGTGATACCTACCTAGTAACGAGTTGGGCCTCCTCTGGCCTTCATAACGGCTGCCACACGACGAGACATAGATTCAACAAGTTTCTGGAAACGTTCCACGGGAATGGCTTGCCAAATATTGGCTAAAGCTGTCCATAATTCAGTAAGGTTCTTTGGTGCTGTGTGATGGCCTTTCACGCCTTGTTCCGAAAAATCCCAAAGAAGCTCAATAGGATTTAAGTCTGGGCTTCTAGGTGGCCAATTCATGACAGAGAAGTCAGAGGAATGCTCATCCAACCAGCCAATAGCCAACCGGGACTTGTGAGAGGTACAGTTGTCTTGCTAGAAAACTCAGCACAGTCCGTTTATTGACTGTACGACTGGCACGGTCATTACACTGGGTGGTAATTTGAGCTAATGTTTGGCTTCGCTGGCTACATACAATACTCCTGAGCCGTCTCTCACCACGCACTCTCAAGGCTAATTGTCCTTTGCAGTTTGCCCGATCGCTAGTTTTTTTCCACCATCCATGTATTCTTTGTATACTCTTGACACTGTCGACCTTGAAAATCCTAGCTGTCTGACGATTTCGGAAATCAAATGGCCCATGCGTCCCGCACCTACGATTTGTCCGCGATCGAAGGCGTCTAAATTAGGCAGTTTACCGATACTGGCAATTCCAACAACTAATTCAGAACAACCATAGTACGCGCTATATATGCAGTTACCACAGCACCCTCACTTGCGCATGCATGATGCGCAGAGCTACACAATTTGCATAGGCTTTGCTATCTCTAATTCAGTGGCACTTCAGTGTATATATATATGTGTGTGTGTGTGTGTGTGTGGATGGATGGGTGTTGGTGGGAGTGTGGGTGTGCGTATGTATGTATGTCAAAACTTCGCATATATATATATATGCGCATATATATATATATATATATATATATATATATATTAAGTATTGAAGATGAGTTTTAAGTATTTGTAATCAGTAAATTATCATCAGTAGTTATATAGTAGCGCTAGACATTAGGAAGAAAAAATCTAGGGGCGGGAAAGTTAACCTATTAAATACTTATTGTTCGATAAATATTTGGCCTTTATTGAAATTGAATAATTAATAAAATGTTCTATGCATTTAAAATTTAGTTTCTGTCTTACAAGGAAATTCTGATATTGGGGAACATTGAGGAAAAGCCATCACACAGGAATTTGATATTCAAAAGAGTGCTAACCAATTTATTTGTGGGGATGAGGAAATATTCATTGGTTTTAAGGAAATTCGCCCTCTTCTTAACGGTGGAAATTTTGTGGCTATTAACTTTTCATAGAAATGCATTTCGCAAAATGTAGAAAATGGAGGTAAAGATTCGAAAAAGATTTGATTTTAAGGAATTTTTATGATCTTTCTTGTGATATAAATTTTATAACCCTCAGATTATAATTTTAAATGCAAACTTAAAAAAAAATACAAAAATGGATTAAAAATTAATTTTTAAAAATCTAAGAAGAATTTTTAAAATTCTTTCTCAGTGCATTCTTACAGTATAAGAAGAATCGCCATGCAAAATTTCAGCCCTTTCCGTCCAGCGGTTTGTTCTGTGCGTTATCTATCAGTCAGTCAATTACGGAACTGCTTTATATATATAGATAAAATCTGAAAATTAATCACTTCAGTTTTACCCGTTTCTTCAAGAAGCGAGATACTATTCATATAGTCAACAAAACCCGTACATTACTTATTCAAAATATAGTGAAATTAACGAGCATGGGATTCCACAAAGAAGATAATTTCCTCATTCAAACTAATCAAAAGCGCCTTTTATTAATTCCTACTTAAATATTTCACAGAACGAGAGAGTTTCGATGACATAGGAAAAGAAAAGCGTATGTTATTATTTGGAAAACAGAATCTAAGAAAATTTTATTAGAATTTATCAAATGCAACCTTAAGTACAAGCCTAAAAACATCATCAGAAATTCCGACTATAAGAAGATTCTAGTTTTACTCCATTGCATCAGTAGTTTTCAGCGAAAAAAAGTGCATTAAGTATCGCCATGATTAAGCGCGAGGTCACTGATTTATTCTGCCCCAATAAGGAAGATATTTTATTTTCTATTATATAATGTCTCAGCTGAATAAATTGCGCTTTCGAGTCTGTCGCAAGAAAGTCGCTTTTGTTTAACAATTCCCTAGCATAGATATATTTTTGCTCCTAAATTTCAGCTATTTGTTAATGGCAAAAAGAAAAAAAAGTTTTATCACTATTGTTTAGAAAGATTTATTTCATTACGGACTGGATGCACTCCAAAAGCGAGATTTCTCGCGAATATCATAAAAATTGCACGAAAGGCTGACTCATAAAAGAAGGTTTATGTACATGTCTTGTTATCTACTGTAAATATGAATCATTAATCGCGCATTTTATACCACTTAAGTAGTTTTCGTGTGATTGAAATTTAATATAAATCTATTTAAATACTAAAATTGTCAGGATTCAACCATTTGTTTTGCCTTTTAAATTTTTCGGGCATAAGTCTTTTACGAGTAATTCATACTCCCAGTGTTTAAAAATGTACTCAGAACTGTGATATGTCTTATTAATAATAAAGAAGTTCTGTTAATAACTTTTCGAAATTTATGATCTCCTAGATTTCACTAACTTTCTCTTCATAAATCTGTATTTAAAATTATTTTACTGTGATTATTATATTATTCTGAATTTACATCTGCTCACGTAGTTTTGGAGTAAATTGTACATATTTTTTTTGCAAAATAATTAATTACTAAAACATTCTGCCAATGGATATCTTCTTAAACTTCAAATCATTGTAATTTCGTGATACAAAATTAAAAATGCTCAAGAGTTTTTTGGATATACAGACTATTGGAGACTGGAAGTACTTCAAGTGCAATTTTTATAACTGAAATACAGTGAATAAGAGCAAAAGCATAAATTGATAAAAAATTCTCTGTATGTTGTTGATGAAGAAGAGTAATTCATATTGAATGTTGTGTCTCTATTTGATCTAGAAAGCAAACGATTAGAAATACATTTTTGAGGTATTTGTTTTTCAAAATTAAATTCTATTTAAACTGCTATGTTATCAAAAATACTTAACAGGAAAATGTATTAAAATATATGCAAAAATAAGAAAATCTAATACTGTATTTTTTAGTATTTTTTTTCAGTGATTAGCTCTGTTTAAAAGTAAAGAAACGAAGAACAATAAATTGAGGTTTGATTGTGCATTCGAAGCAAAACCTTTGTCACGTTTCCCCATTTATCTAGTTTATTGGCCCAAAGAAGATCATTTATGAAGTACCAGCTTCAAAAATATTCGATGCAAAACAAAATGAAATCGGATGGTAAACAATGTCGTATATTTCTCAGAACTGTTTTATGATTATTGTGCCTTCAAAAAACATATGTTTGAAATATAATTAACTTTAAAATAACTATAAAAAGAATCTTCATAGACAATACTCTTGTTATTGTGTGAATGGCCTTGGCCATTTATCTATTTTGTAAAAGAAATAGCTTGTGCGAAATCATTTTTAAGAACATAATTTATAGCAGATGCTACGAAAGCGTGAAAAATAAAATTAATGTCAAAACGTCCCAAGTTGAAGATACCTCGTAAAAAATATAGGAAAAATAGTTTTATTTTTCTTTCGCACTTAAGTTGCAGGTGATATTAACGGTCGCAGAAACCCATGCAGAATATGAACATATGTTAAGGACAATCAAGAAATGGGGAGAAATGGTATTACTGCAAGAAAGCTACAGAATACTTTGGACAGTTTACCCTTCAGACTTTTATGTTTTCCCTAAAACTCACTCGCTGCATTGGTTTCGTAAGGAGTATCATTGTCGTTGCAGCAAGTCAATGCCAACATCTTTGCACAATTTGAACAGTTTCTTGCTCAAAGTCTCCAAAACGAGATCTTTTTTCTATATAACTCCTAAAGAATTATGCTTAGAAAGAAGAACTTATGCTCGTATCAACTTCAAAAATGTAAGTGAAGATGCCTTGTATTGATTGAAAAGGAACACTGGTTTGATTCACTGCTTATAGAAAGGCTTTCGTAAACCTTGGGACTGTAGTCGGGATTTAGGTGAAAATCAAATCCTAGAAGTTTTAAATCAGGGATCGGCAAACTTTTTTACTAGGAGGGCATATTTCAGAAATGCGGAAGTTCGGCGGGCACCGCTGGAGGAAGAGGTGGAGAAGGAGGGGGGGGTTAATATTTAAACATGAAAATATTAATGCGACATAAATTTTTAATACATAAATTCAAATCTTAATTTAAACAAACTAATCTTAAAATTGTTAATTAATGCAATATTTGACATTGCAAATCTGCGGCCAACTCGTTGTAATGTGGCCCTTAAGTCGAATTCTGGGTTCTCAGGCAATGGTCCAAATGAGTGTCATTGAGACTTTATCGGTACTTTGATTTTAAGTATTTCTTATTGGAAAACAAAGATTCACAAGTATTTGTCGACGGGCAAAGAGAGTGCAATTTCAGAGCACATTTTTCTCAACAAGGGAAAGTTATTTCTATTCACTAAATTCCAGAACTTTTCTTCGTTATGATGTAAATTTAATTCAATGTCATTTAATATATTTATAATTTCCAAATCTCAGTCCTATTGGAAATATTGAAATATGTTGCGATTTTATTAGTCCCATCGTCCTCTGTTTGACGTCCTAGCTCCATTAACGAAGGTATTTGCTCAAATTCTAAACAAATTTCACTCCTTGATAATAGAAAATCTTTCACCTGTGGTAATAAATTTAAAAACCGCTCAAGTACCTCTCCTTTACTGATCTCTCTGAATCAAATATCGAACTCAATAATCAAAAATATCTAAATCCGAATTATTACAGCGACCACGGCTCTCGCCTATACGCCTGTTCAGACCGTAAAATATCTAAAATCAAATTTCTAAACTCAAATACCTAAAATTTAAATATTTGAACGGCCGGCACTTTAAAATTATTTCCCGGTCACCGCGTTGCCGACCCCTGTTATAAGTGCTTTTAAATCATTTTTATTTTATAGTTCGAGTCTTCAATACCATCCTTGGCAGGATATTGTTGTAGCTTGGTAAATTCCATAAAATACATTTAAATTCCCAATTAATTATTCTGAAAAGATACTGCGAGTGACATTTGATTACACTCACTGTCTCAAAGAATAAAGTCAATAGTCTGTTTACGGCTTGTCTTGGGATTACCATTAAGGTTTTTCTTCTTTTGTGCCTCCTTGAGTCATTTAAATCACAGGATAACCTTTACAGAATTTAAGGTTTAACCATCGTGAGCTTGTGCATCCAGTTCACACATTATTTTTCAAGTCTACACTGGCAATTAATGCTGTCATTTTCAACTTCAAAAATGTTAGAGTCTGTTTTTCGTGTTTTCGCCTAACAAAAAAATCTTAAATCAGTATCAACCTTCAGAGTGTATATAAATTTGCTAAATTCGGAGAAAATACATATATATATTACATGAGTAGAAATAGAAACACGTACAACTTGGAATTTTGTCACTTCTTTTCGGACATATATGCACATTTTACATTTTACCTACTTAATGCAGGGAAACATTTCTTGCAAAGACTAAAATGTTTTATATTTAAATTGGAATGGAGATAGGGGGAGGGATTATGTAGGAAGTTTTAACCTGATTGATATTATTCTACTCAAATATTTTCCTCTACGTTTTTGTTTAATGTTATTTGTAAATAGAAGTAGGCTGTAATTTCTGTATGTCTTGAAACTTAATGGGATTTGAAAAAATCAGTTATAACATTGTTTAGTCGTATTACGCTAAATAACGAATTGGTGCATAAAAATATAGTTACTCAAAATTTACCTGTCAATAATTAATAGTTATTTTCAAAAATTTACTATTACGAGTAATATCTGTTGGACGTGTCTGATGTCTAAAGAAATACATATTCATAAATTCTAATTTAAAATATCTTCTTATTTCTTCTTATGTAAAATAACATGGCATGTTGCTTAAGGGAAATTCATAGTCTAGTTTCTAACTTTATTAAGAAAGGAGAATACCCAATTAAAAATTTACAATACTACAACTATCATCATTTGAATCATACGAAAAATCTGGCATTTCGGCAACTCCAACAAAAAAGTATTTATTGTCTGAAAGCAATTTGTAATATACAAACCATTGTTCTTCCTGTTTTATTAATATATAATAAAAAAATAAAACTGTCACAGTCATTTTGAAAAATACAATACAGTGAAAACTGGACGCAATCCAAGTGCAAAGCTTTCAGTAACTAACGTGAAAACAGATGAAAGTGTGATAAATTGAAGAAACAGGCGACATATATAATATATATAATATATATTTATATATATATATATGTGTGTGTATCATATAAGGTCGCCACTAGTAGATTTTTATCAGTGAACAGCTAATTCCTCATAGTACATATATTTTTTTCATGTTCCAAAATACATAGTTTTCCAAATCAGCGTTTTCATCTGCTATGAATTAATAATTTCTATTCCGTATATTTTCTATTGTTAGTAAGATACTTGAAAATCTTAGAGAGAAACTAATTAAAAAATGTTTTATCTTGAATTCGAATTATAACTGATTTTAATATTTAAAGTTATAAATTCCAAATCTAAAGATAATCAGGTTTTTGACTAACATGCAATAAAATATCTGCAAATAGGAAAAAACGAGCTTTCCGTTTCCTTTCGTTTGGCTTTTCAACAGTATATTCAATATTACTAGCCGCTGTGCGACCAGCATGGTCGCTTTTAGTTTTATATTTTCTTTTTCAAAACAACGCACCTGAAAGTAACATATGTAAGGAATGTTACCATTACCTGTCATCATAAATATACGTTGTTAAGGGGTATTCTATATAAGGCTGATTCTAGAACATCGTGATAAAAAAATGTAAATTGCCATTACCTCAGAACAGAGTTAAAAATAAGACTGAGAAACCCAACATCAATGATTTTAAAAATTACATCCCTCTTTGTATGTACTATTTCTCAAAATTAAGACATCTATACTTCATCATTACAACAAATAAGAAATTGTTGGGAAAAAATTTAAAATATAGTGTTGATACATCATTCTGTGTATGTATTGCTGTTCACAATTCAGATATCTACATTTAATCATATTAAATAATAAATTGTTGGGAAAATTTCTTCAGTTATATAATGGAGGAAAAATTCAGCAATTTTTCAAAATTAAGATATCTACCCGTTATCATTACAACAAATAAGAAAATGTTGGGGAATTTTTTTTAAATATAGTGTTGATTGCATCACTCTCTGTATGTATTACTGTTCACAATTCAGATATCTACACTTAATCATATCAAATAGTAAATTGTTGAGAAAATTTCTTCACTTATAACATTGAGTAAAAATTGACCCAGTACTGAAAAGTCAAGTTTTCACTTGATCATGCAGCGCGTTTTCGAACATTCCTGATTTCAGTGCGTAAATCCATGTTGACACGCGGTTGCAAATTGCGAACGGCCACTAATGTTTACATCTGGTAGTGGCAGCCGTTGCCATTCGGACCTACGCGTTTTATATATATATATAGATGATTTGCGAAAACGGATAAACATACGCTGAGAAAAAAAAAATCCGTGCCAAAAACAAAGGTATCTAGGATGTCTAGGAGTTACTGATGTAAGCTTCATTCTGATACGTAATCGGCTTCTTTCATTGTTTTTTCCACAGCAGAAAAGATTATACAGGATGTTATCAAATTAATGGATTCATCGATTAAGGCTGCTGTATACTAACCCTATTGGATTCGTCCACCTACATGTTAACATATGAAGAAAATGTGTCCAAGGATTAACGACTTGGATTTAAAGATTTTTTTTTAAATTGTATTTAGTAATAGAGAAAGGAATTTTACACCTTGGGATATTTTTCGTTTTTAAAAAATGCAAATAATATTTTAAATTTCAAATTATACTGGGAAAAAATCTGGTATAGTGTGTTTTAATTGCTCTTAAATTCCTTTGCTGAACGAATTTTTTAAAATGATTCCTGTCGCAAAGTTCAGAAATAGTCAGGTTATCTGAAAATACCATTTTTTATTGGATTATCAGCAGTTATGTAGCTGTAAACATTGGACAACTTTTCTCTATAGGTTAACATTGATGTGAGAGAATCCAATAGGATTAGTACACAGCAGTCTTAAAAAAGACACGAGCACTGAAAATCATGACAGCGGAGTTATCGGCAAGACGAGTTGGAGTGTATAACAGGATTTATTGCGAGTATCAGCAGAGTAGTATTGCTATGGTGCGTGTCACACTGAAGTGGTGAATGCGATAGAAACAGCTATTGTGGTATTTATGAGCAATACGTCGGATATGAGAGACTTACAGAAACGTATGATAATTGTCGCGAGGCTTTCAGGTGTTTTTCTGACATAACATAAGCAATTGGCTGTGTTTTCGAGGCAAAGTATCAAAGTTGTGACATTCCTCTGAAAAGAACAAGGTGTTACCTTAAATAGAAAAAAATGTGGATGCTGTCAGTGGGGGGGGGGTGGAACTTAGTAAGGAATGTACAACGTAAACCTTAGACTACTGTACAGCAAATAACAGCAAAGGGGAATACGAGACGTAATGATGAAGTTTATGGAATAATAGTTTTTCCGGACCTGCATACATTTCTATGCTCGCATGTCGTGCTGCAATCCAGAAGCTCCCCACGTGACACAAATGAAGATCCCAATAAGAAAACTCGAGTTCCGATGGTTGAGAAAATGTCATCTGGTCGAATGAATCAAGCTTGACGCTTTCTTGGAGCCCACTACCAAATATTAGCCGTGTATCCCTGCTGTCCAGGGACTCTTAATCGTTCTTTAGCCTCCTGTGACATGTCTTTTTCTTTGCTGAATACTGGTTCCCCGTTGTCACAATCGGAAATATTTGCGTTAGAGGGCATAGCCCAGGGAACGCAGTTAAACCACATTCTATGGTGACATCTGCAAAAGTCATTTTGGTAGACTACTTGAAATATAGTGCAGGCGTTGTTCCCTAATGACAATGTGTACAGATGGAGTACAAAATAATGCGAACACCTGTGAAAAAGTATGACGTATTTCACACCTGCAGTACTGCCGCGACACCTGCAACAGAAGTCTGCCACCTAGTGAGCGTGAAGAGGAAGGTATCAGTCTCTCAACAGCAGTCACCTACGTTGCATACTTCTATCGAACTGTCTGTGATAAGTTGAAATGTCAGACCTGTCAGAGTTCCAAAGAGGAATGATAGTTGGAGCGCGTTTAAGTGGAGCATCGCTTACGGAAACAGCAAACCTTTTGGGGTTGCAAGGAGTACGGTATCAGCCGTTATGACAGCGTACACGAAAGAGGGTAAGATGACGTCTTCAAAGAGCAACAGTGGCCGAAAGTCCAAGTTTGCTGGTAGGGATAGACGGGTCTTGAAGCGCATAGTAGCCCGAAAGCACAAGCAATCGTTATCCGAGATAACATCCGAAATGTACATTCATCTCCAGGACCCCGTTTCAACAAAAACTGTCAAATGGGAACTTCATGCTGCGAACATTTATGGCAGAGTGGCAATTCGTAAACCCTTGGTGACAGCAACTAATGCTTTCAAGCGACGCCAATGGTGCAGAGATCACAAAGGCTGGTCCCCACAGCAGTGGAAACAGTTAATATGGTCATATGAATCGTCATTCACCCTATTTCAGACGACCGGACGCGTTTATGTCTGGAGAACGCCCAAAGAAGCGTTTCATCCTGAATGCATCTTGCCGACTGTGAAGCATGGGGGTGGCTCCATTATGGTATGGGGTGCGATATCTTGGCGCGGTCTTGGGCCACTTGTTATTCTGCATGGGAGGATCAAATCAAATCACTATCTAAGCTTTCTAGGGGATCATATTCATCCTTTTGTCCAGACTATATTCCCTGGAGAGCGACCGCTTTTTCAAGACGACAACGCCTCTATCCACACTACTAGGTGTGTTCAAGAATGGTTCGAAGAGCATGACGATGCAGTTGAACATCTCGCCTGGCCCCCTCAGTCTCCGGACTTGAATATTATTGAACATTTATGGCAATATTTGGAGTCCAAACTTCGTTCCCGATTTCCACCTCCATCCGGACTTTCGGAATTAGAGACCGCTATGCAGGAAGAATGGCTTAATATTTCTTTAAATATTGTCCATGACCTTTATGCATCTATCCCACGTCGCATTAAATCTGTACTTCAGTCAAAGGGTGGTCCAACCCCCTATTAATAAAGATTTTCCATTATTTCACTGGTGTTCGTATTATTTTGTCCACCATCTGTATATCTAAGACCGTAACTCAACCGTGCATCGTATCGGAAGTGTGAACATGTGGTTTCAGGAACATAAAGAAATACTACAGGATCATTGTAAAAGAGATTAATGAGCACGTGTCATAAAATGAAGGAAGATAATAAAGTCAAGTTCACAAGACTGAAGACCAGATTTTTCCCAGGTCAAGAAAGCTTTTCCATGTAAATTTATAAGGTACTAGTTGGTACTTTTCAAAACATGACGGCTAGGTAGTAAATAAATGTACTAATACACAAATTATACTCAACATATCATTGTCAAATGTTGAAAATCATAATAATGCGCAGAGACAAATTAATGTGTTTAAGCGGCCTCGTGCTTAGTGAGTATCTAAAGCTAGATTTAAAAATGTCTCTGAGCATGCGCAGAGAGCAATTTTTTAACTGTAAATTATTGCTAATTAAACAGCACGAAATAAACAATTTCCATCAAATTTAATCTTATATTTCAAAAACATAATTATCATAAAAATAAAAATGGCAGAGAGACACTCCTCGGAATAAACATGTTTATTATTAAAACATGTCACTGATCATGCGCAGAAATCAATTTTTCAACTGTAAGTTATCACTAATTAATAGAAATTGCGGTTACAAAAACCAAATTTGACAAATCTATAGACTACAATCTTTCGTTTAAGACCAAAATGAAGTAAATTGATGCAGTAGTTTTCTCTCACGGACTGCCCAAAAAGTTCGGCTTAGCAACTTAAATATATAGATATGATGTTACAGTTTAAAAATCATGCATAAGTTCCGGTTGAATATTTTTTTAAATATACTGCCCATAATATTAATTGCAAGATTTTGGGATTTTATAAAAATGTATATAAAATAAAACAACGTTCCTGAAAAATAATCTTTTATTTACTATTTTCTAGAAACTAGTTATTAAATATTCAGAAGAATATCAGCTTATATCTTCAATAACATTAAAAATAACTTTCACCTGAAGTAACTTTTGCGGGATATGATTGTATCATGAGGTTCATATTTTAAATATTTCTTTGCTCGATGCTATTAGATCGTATCTAATTTCTCTGATGGAAAGAAACAATCAGTCTTCAGTTCCTTTGTTGATTAAAAAAATTTCACGTGTTTTGAGAGGAAATACTTTAAAAAAAAGATACCTAAAAATATTATAAAGGCTATTCATATCAAATAAAAAAATTTATCAATTTCCCTGAAATTTTTCTTCTATACAATTTCTAGGTATGTATGTATGTGCAATCCCTTAATCACTGTGAATAATCTAGATTTGGGCATATTTCATATGACACAAAGAAATTTCCTGGAAAAGCATCATCTTAATTTATTAATGAACCTCCAACGCGCTGTGTTATTTTTATAAAACGAGGACATGCTATAACATCTGATACAAAGAAATAGATTTATGAGCAACAATTCATTATTATGCAGTTACTCATATTTCATAAAAGATAGCTCTTTTGTCGTGCAAGAAAAATATAAATCTTTATCACAGTCATTTAGAAAAATACAATTCTTTTCAGCCTGGATGTAAGCCAAGAGTACAAATTTCCGTGAATCGCATGAAAAAGTATGAAAGCATGATAAATGGGAAGACCACTCTATATATCTTATGCGGTTTACAGAGAACACATGCGTACTTTTATTATACGTTATTCTAAAAGATAATGAGTGAAGACCCCCATCAATATTTTTAATTACTTATATTTATCAACAAAAATAACTTTAAGTGTGTTATAATTTTATGATAAAATACTGTTTTTGGCAGAAAACAAAGTTATAATTTACTATCACTTAATTAAGGCTCTTAAACTTCTTGTAAAGTGCGTTATGTGAATTAAATGAAAGTATCTTTCCTGATGATAAAAGTTTGTTAATAACAAACATTTATAATTTGGGAAACATTTCATGGGGAATTTTTAAAATGCTATAGCATTTAGTGTCGCCGCGTTTGAAATGTTTCCCAGCTTAGGTAGAAAAGTTTAAAATTCTATTATTAAACATTGCTTTGATGCCTAAATTACTGATAAACGAATTTATCGGTTGAAAATGATATTTAATGAGGATATATATAATCAAATGAGGTATTTAGAAAAGAACATGTTTGGCTGTTAAAGAAAATTAGAACATCTTAAGCCTTTTAATATAAACTAATTAAATGGCTGATGGAAATGCACCCGATACAAATGCAGAAGTATGATAGGTTTTTTTTAAAATTTAACAATGGTGCTATGAAAATATACTCTCAGAAAATTATGAATTGTAGGAAATAGCAATTTAAGGTATCCCAGTTGGATGGAGAACAAATAATGTACATTTAAAAAATCTAATGTCATAAATAGAATCAATTTACTGTAGATGATAACTCCATTAGTACATTAAATGGCATTCCAAAACTAGTTAAACATGTCAAGGACAGAAAAATGTTAAAGTATTCTCTATCTATATATATATAACAGTTCCGTAACTGACTGACTGACATACAACGTACAGACCAAACCGCTGGACCTAAAGGGCTGAAATTTTGCTTGGTGATTCTTCTTATAGTGTAGGGGTGCACTAAGGAAGATTAAAAAAAATTCTTCATAGATTTTTTAAAATTAAATTTTTAAGCTGTTTTAGTAACTTTTTTTAAGTTTGCAATTAAAATAATAATTTGAGGGATATAAAATTTATATCACGTGAAAGATCATAAAAATTCCTTTAAAATGAAATCTTTTTCGAATCTTTAACTCCATTTTCTGATTTTTGGGGAATTTTTAAAGATTAATTTTTAGAATTTAATTTATTAAATGCTGATCACGTGATTTCTTTTTCTGGTACTCTAAATAAATTTATCGTCACTTGCATAACAACGATATAGACAAAAAAATTTTTTTTTCCTTGCTACTGTGGCAGACGATATTAAAATACTGTAACTACTACGGCAGTAGTAATACTGTAACTACTACTATACTGTAGTATAATACTGTAACTATATACAGTAGTTATAGTAGTAGTTACAGTATTACTATAAGTAATAGTAATATTGTAAATACTACTATAAGCTACTGCGGCAAAAATTATTAAAATACAGTAAAAGATATGTTCCTCAAACTGTACTATATTAACTGTACTATATTCTTTAGTATGTCCTATTAGATTTAATTTGAATATTTTCTTCTAGACTATTATGTTTATAAAATATCCCTTACAATTTTTAAAAATATATATATTTTTTTTAACATCAATTGAGTACATTGATCGTCGTATTTATTATAAATATATATATAAATATTTAATTTTTTTGGCATTGATTGCATACATTAACCGTTGTATATAATTTGAATGTACTCTGTAGCGAAGTGCGGGTTTTCAGCCAGTAAATATAAAAAAATTACACTCAGACCGTGATTTTCAAAAATCAATTCAACTTTTTTTCTGGGGAGCTGAAATGAATACGTCATCGCAGTATGCCAATGTGTGCTAAATTTGGCCATTTTGTCTTCGCTTACTGTTACAGATGGAATTGTTAAGGTTTATATCAAGACCTAATTTAAATAGTGGGTCAACTCCATTTTTCTCATTTTGAGATATAGAGCCTTAACGTCAAATTAATGCTGAAAAATGACTGCTGAAGTCTGATTTAGGGTGCCTTCTACTAGCGGTGTACCAATTTTAAAAATTAAATAGAAATGACTGGTATGAACATGAAAGTGGGGCTAACTCCATTTTTTTTAAAGTGAAGTTGGCCCACTATTCAAATAAGGCCTTCATATAATACATTTAATGTTTCTTTTTCATTTAACAGATCATTCTTTCGAATAAGAAATTTCACTCATTTTCTATTTAAGATGAAATGAGATTTTTAATTGTTTACCACTTTTATGCTATCTTCCATGAGCCAACTTTATCAGACCTTTCACCTAGACTCATATCATATTCGCTCAGGTGTGGAAGATCCAAAGGTAAAAGTTTTACGTTAGTTTAGGAACGAGGTAACATATTACTGTCAACATATAAAATTGTGTTCTCAACTGTGGAAGCATAATCCTCAGCTGAAACAATCATTAATGTATGTGCATAAGATGATGAATGATTTCCCCGGTTAGGTCCAAACTTATACAGTTAAATAGAGGGGCAGGGATAATTAGAATTCGTTTTAACCTAGATTCAAGGCATTTTTACATAAAATACTAGGCAGTTTAATCATTATGTATTACAAATATAAATCAAGTATCTAATAAATAGCAGCATTTTGGCATTTTCTTCACATCTTACGTCATTAGGAACAGAAACACGAGAAAAACCAATTTACATTATACCATCTAAATAGCCAGATCTTTGCATTTAGAGCCGTCGTATTAAGGTCGTAGATTAGAACATTTTCTCTCACACTTCAGTTTCGTAAGAGAAGAAAGAACAGAAAAAGATAATTAGAAAATTGAAACTTGTATGCGATAATTTGGAAACAATTATAGCGATAAGAGAGAGTTCATAGGAGTGGCAAATTATTTGTCCAGTAATCGTAAGAAGGACAATATAATAGGGTGGAAAATAATATAATTTTGTTGTCAGCCGTTTGATTCAAACTTTTCCAAATAGAGAGAAATTGAAATTTCCCATAAGGAACTTTCATGTAAAAGAAATGTCAAATTAGTTTTGGCAATCAATCATCTGTCATAATTATATGCCAGTAAAAAGCAGCAAACGTTAAAGTAACGTTGATGGTAACGATTTCGTACATTGCAAGTGCACTTATCTAGCCTATTCAAATGTATAGTCGACATTATTAGTTTTTTCAAGCAGCAATTCAACTCCTTTTTTTGACATTATAAAAGAAATATATTTATAATAATTTTTTTATGCACGATTATAAGTATGTTTTCTAAGAATCTTACCTATTGACCTGATGATTTTTTGATGATTTTTAAATATTTTACGATGACATTCTTGTTTGATCTTTTGCCTGTTCAAAATAACAAAAAAACATTACATAATACCTCTGGAATAAATTGTGTTTTCTCTGAAGTTTGTGCCCTAGAGCGGTGAACATGGTTACTTCTTTCATATGCTTACAATGTGTAATGCTTATGTATATACTTTTTTGGACCTCTATTTTATAAAATAACTTTTGTTGCATTTTTGAACAAAGTATGTTTGAAATTTAGTATGTTTAACACTTGTTAGCTATTTTAAAACTTGTTCACGAAATTTTAATGCGAGACGGTCTGAAAGGGTGTAAATATAGCTTAATATTTAGAGCACAAATACTTCCCTTCAAGAGATAATTTATCAGAAAAAGTTTTACGACAGAGAGGCAAACTTTACTTTACTAACGGTAATTTATTTACGCGGAGGGAAATCATGTATTTTCGGTTCTTATTCTAGCATCGCTAATCTATAGAGATGTTTTGTAAAGTTAACCCATGTCTTAAAACTTTTCTTAAAAAATAAGTGGAAAGTATAAAAGTTGTAACTTCATTTGCAGCTTAAAATGTGCCTGATAACTTAAATAAATTTAGATGAGATTACAGAAAAGTTTCACGGGATATATTTACAGATATTACTATCCAATAAATAAAGGTCCATAAATGTGTAACCTGATATAACGACCTCCCAATTTTGGATAATATGTATTGACTACAATTTGATATGAGTCTTAATCGGCTGATGAATTTTAATTACTTAATATCTTAACATTTTCGTGATCTCTACAGATACATATTTTTAATCTTCACCGAAAAAGGAATACTATTGATGCCCGAAATAATAGCGAAAATAAATTTAGATTAAACTGAAGCCATATTAGTGTTGACCATTGGACAAACAGTTTAAATACAGGGTGTCCGGGCTAAAAGTATATAAAATTTATGGCTTATTTTGACGGAACTACCCATAATAATAAACAAATATTTATTTAAATAGAAATGACATCTAACCAAGTTTTAATAAAAATAATAGATTTCGATGTGTGCACCTTTAGTAGCACAACAAACGTCTAAATGGTAATCCAGTTCTCTAAGTGTATCGTAGCATATCAGGAGTTATTACACGAATTGCTTGAATGATACGCTTCTTCAACTCATCCACTGTTTCAATTCTTTGTTTATACGCAATGTAATTAATGAATCCCCAAGCAAAAAAATCTAATAACTCCTGATATGCTACGAAACACTTGGATAGAACTGGATTACCTTTAGACGTTAGAAGTGCCACAAAAGGTGCACACATCGAAATCTGTGATACTATGATCGAAATATATGATTGATATTAAAACTTTATGAGATGTTCTTTCTATTTAAATAATTTGTTTTAATCTAATGGGTAGTTCCGTAAAAATAAGTCATAACTTTTCAATACTTTTAGCTCGGACACGCTGAATTTACACTGAAATTCTTTCCAAAATGTTTAAGCTTTACAGGGCTTTCATTTGTACTTAAATATTCTCACTGTTTATTTGGCAATTTTGCAAAACCTAAATACTTTTCACTGAGTTCTAAGAAGCTAATATTTCTCTCTAATTTTGTATCCTAAAACTGTCTGTTCAGACCAAGTTAAGAAATAAATTATTAATTTTGTTACATCTTGAAATAGAATCTTAGGGTAAAAAGTCTTTATTAATGTGCATTTAACTTTTATTTGTATATTGGATCAAATTTATATTTGTTCATTGAAGCTGGAGAAAGAAGTTTTCTTATTTATTTTCAAGCTTTGATTTTATGATAATTTACGAATATATATCATCGATTTTAGAATGTGTGTAATGTATGAACGTAGGGAAGCAAATTACGAGTGAAAAAACTATATTGTTACTATTTTTAGAATTGTTACTTTTGTTTATACTGTTCCACTATATTGCTAACCATAATATAATATGTTACTTTGGTGCACTTTGTTAAAATTAGAAACAGTTTTTATAACAGTGAAACTACATGTGATATTAAAACAAAAGATAATGTTACGTTAAATGGCTGCAAAGATGAATCTTAAGTGCAGCTGGCATAAGCACCTTTATATGGTAAATTTAAAACAAATGAAGAAGTTTGGTCCCTTGACACGCGTTTTTCACGTATTTTACTGTGGGATTGTCTAAATGAAAAGCTGAAAGTATTTTTATGAGATATAACATTCCTGATAGTAAAACTGAATACCGGTGCAACACATGAAAGCTCGTAAATGCATTATCTAAGCACATAAACAATTCATCTTTTTATTACAAAAACATTATATTTTCTGAAGTTGAACTATGTAATCTATTTTTTAAATATTTTAATAAATAAATTTTCAATTTCAGGCTTTTAGAAAATCTTCCTAGCTTAATATCTAAATAATAAAGACATCAAGTTTTCTTTCAGATATCGTTTGCTTTATTACCCCCCATGAGATCCACTTCATGAACTATGGGAATAGATAAAATCTAAATTTCAGGGTTTTAGAAATTTCACTTGATGTTTAAATTATGGGCAAAGACACTAAGTCATGCATTCAGATACCATTTCCCTTATGCCTCCCAAGAGATCTACCGCGTGTTCTAAGAAAACACATTTATTATATATAAAAAAGATTAAATCGTTCATACAGTCCCAGATATGTCCTAAAGTTATCAATAAATCCACAAAATATTGTCTTATTCCCCAAATAAAATCATTAATTATTTTTTACTATAAGGATCAATACGCACTTTATACATTAAGGCAGATACTGAGATGGTCTTCTGCAACCCATGAGATCTCTTAGAATTTACGAGAGTCCTTTAGAAATCCATTTAAATGAGACATTTCAACACTTAGTAAATCTGCTAAACAGACGTTTCAATCAAAGACATCTTTTACATTTTATGCTATTTAAAATGTATTTGAGGAGGGCATAACAACACATTAATAATTTTATAATAGTAAAGAAGAGTTTTTTTTTTATATTGAAAATAATATGCTGCAGTCTATGTTAACGGGTTGCAAAAAACTTGGCCCACCCCCCTGCTAGGCGGTGCCATTTGGAAATATAAAAATCTCCAACGTGACCTTAAATTAGTACATTGTAAATAATTCAACAGAAAAATAAGATAGTATATATCTTATTTTTCTGTTGAATTATTTAGATTTTACTATTTGAAGTAATCTCCAACGTGCTAGATGATCTTGGACCTAGGGCGTAACCTGAAGTTGAAAGCTAGGTTCAATAGCGAAACTGATCTGTTATTTCTTGCTGAGGAGCTCATAATATGGACGAACTTAGGTCCAAAACTAGGTGATACGCTGGAGATGTATATTTTTGAAATATGTTAACAGAATTTCCACTATTTTCTCTCCTTTTGCAGTCTTATGTAAGCTGTGCCCTGGGACTCGAGGCTGTTGGTTACACGATGTTATGTCTTGGTGCCACAACGACGCTCGGCTGTGTTGCGGCTCACCAATTCTTCCGGCACATCAGCCGACTCACCATCATGGTTGCTGCTCTAGTGTGCCACGCCGGACTCCTGATGGTTTTATGGCTTTGGACACCCGTGAGCGACGATGTTGCTGTCTTCTATGTTATAGCTGCTGGCTGGGGACTGTGCAATGCCGTATGGGAAACCATGACAACAAGTAAGCCTCACCAACATTATATGTTAGATAGTTATCCAATTGGAAATTATTTATTAACATAGTTTTTTTTATATCTTCTTGATTATAATTTTGCACCGTAAATAGGTATATTATTTATGACTAATTCAGGAAATGCCATTTCTGACAATGGTCTATACTATAATTAACTTTACTCTTTTAGTATCGTTTTTAATAATAAATTATTGATGTCTTCACTAAGCAGTCCTCTTAAATGCTTTTCTGGGAAGAGCTGACCAAGGTATAAGGGACTCCGGGACAAGAATCTATATATATAAAACGCGTAGGTATGTGGCACAAAAATCGGCGATATTTCTGCACTCCGAATGGCAACGGCTGCAACTACTAGATGTAAACATTAGCGGCCAACCGCGTGTGTGTAGTAGTTCGACGATAGCACATAATTTGGTACAATTTAATTGCTGTATTTTACACGTGAATAATTTTAATTTATTCACGAGATAATTTATTCTTTTGTTCCATCGATTTTTCTAAATTTATATAAGAGGACAAACTTTTGACAAAATGTTTAGACCTATCGAATCCAGTGTTCAGTCATGGACAGTTGTATGTAGGTTTATCTAGAGTCTGTTCTTTTGATTCTGTCATTGTAGTATCTCCTATTTCTGAAATACTCAACTGTGTATATCAAGAAGAAGTGTAGATATCTTAATTTTGAAAAATATTACTGTAAGATATCACCTCTTACTATCTTGAAGAACATTCCTTGTCTCTTCGTAAAAGGAAGAATACCTACACTAGTTTGTTATTGTGTAGACGAAGAATTACACTTTTTTTTTCTCTTGAAAAGAACACTTTACTTACAAAATGACACATTTTTACAATTAAATACAAACAAAAAAAAAGAACATGTATATATTTTCTACAATCTTTGCTGCGCGCACGTCATCTACCATTTTCATCCATCTCGCTTCTCTCTTCTTCCATCCGGCGCCCGTCGCGCCACCTGCTGGTTTACGGAAGTGCGTCATATGACGTCACAATTACATACAGAGAGAATGTAATTTTTAAAATCATTAGTGTTGGGTTTCTCAGTCTTATCTTTAACAATGTTCTGAAGTAATGGAAATTCATATTTTTTTAATCAGGATGTCTTAGAATCAGCCTTATAGAAAATTTTGCAAGATTATAATTTTTTTGGCTGAGATCGCACTACCACTTAACAACGTATATTTATGGAGATAGGTAATAGTAACATTCCTTACATATGTTTCTTTCAGTTGAGTTGTTTTGCAAAAGAAAATATAAAACAAAAAGCGACCATGTTGGTCGCGCAGCGGCTAGTTTCTTGAAAACAGAGCATTTATCATTTTCTGAAGACCTTTATAAACCAAATGACACAAATCGTATGTGTGTAGGATAATAACTCTCCCACATCACACAATAATTTTCGCACAACCACATATGACACTTCAGTGCTCTGTCTAAGCGTACGAATCTGTCTGTTTATCTAGAAATGGAAATTTTCATGATTTACGATCCATATAATTAAGATAGCTTAAACAGTAGCTAAAAAATATTTTTACTTCATTCCTTTGTTAAATTGGTGTTAAACGCAACTAAAGTTTTTGATTTCAAATTTTAAAAAAATCTGAAATTATTATTACGAAAGGAATATTTTTCTCACCATTAAAGCGATTAAAGATTTTTGTAATAAAACTTCTATAAATACAGAAAACTTTCGGAAAGTAATTTTTGCATAAAAGTGAGAATAACATACAAGTTGCTTCCGCAGATAAGTAGAAAACCAAACATGATTTAAATTTTGCATTTAAAAAACTTCAAAACAAACTTTGAAATTGTTCAAGTATTATTACACGTACATTGAGATTTATGCGCAGATCGCATATGAGGAAATGTGCCTCATTTTGAGACGGGAAAAATGTATGCCTCAGATTCTCCTTTCAGGCTGATTGATTAATTATTTTATCAGCTAAGAATTTCTTCATGAGAATACCTTCTATTGAGATCTCACAAGAAAAGATATTCTTAATTGTGTTTTTTTTTTTTCAAAAATGAAGTAACTGCAATATGATACACTTTTATATCTATATAATCAATGTCAGTGGCTGCAGGTGTCGAAGGGGACTAATTCCCCACTTTCGTGCAGATCGATGTGTTTGACCTCCCTAGCGCTACTTCTAGTCGCCCTGTCGCCATCGGTTTTTCGAATTGTCTGCTTTAAGCTACAACAGTTGGAATATTATCTAGTCCTAACAAATGATAGAACGTGTCAGTTAAAGAATATTATTTTTTTATGATCTTGGGAATGGAGTAATTATTGCAGTGTTAAATGTGAATGAGAAATAATTTTGGCATAAACTAGTTGTCATAGTTTATTCCATAATTACTATTCTTGCCAAATTCCCACTTTAAATTTCGAGTCTGTCGATATTCTAAAAAAATACTTTGCGAGTTCTTTAATATAAATGACTGCCTGTTTATTTGCAAATTTTTAGTAATGATTAAACATACATAGAGCGATGGTACTCAAAACAGTAAGGCTTAATAGACACACGTTAAATCTATTATTTTGCAGTTCAGAGTCTCACATGCAATAAACTAATAAAAGTTAACTGAGTCAACGTAGAAAGTGCTTATGTAATGACATAGGAATTCCTTCATCGATGTGTTTTATTTTTCACCGCTCGTAAATATTTGCACATTCATATACAATATTAATAAATACCAGATACATTGGAAGCCCTCGATAAGTTCAAAAGTGAGTGTTTGGACGATTTCAACTTGTTTGAAAGCCTTAATGCACTTTGCGCCTTAATGCATTTAACATATATTCTTGCTATCTGAATGCTTAAAAGCTTAATAAAAGTTTAGACCACTCTTCCTTTAGATTACTTTGACAGGAATTTTGAAATTTCCCATCTGTTGGTTATGCTAAAAGTTATTCTGTATTCTATTTTCATGGAAATATAAATAACTTTGAGTGAGATATCTAGAAACTACGGTTTGTATCTGGAGCAGATAAACAAAAATTGGATAGTCACCGTCACAGGATAACAAATTTGAAAATCGTATATACAGAGTGAATCGTATACACATGGGTATTATAAGACCATTTAGTGAAAAAAAATCACAAAATTGCTATGCAGACCAGGAAAAATATTACGATACATTACGTTTAATTTCGTAGAACTAAACAAAAGGCTTGGTCTTGATCCTAATATTTTCCTTTATTTATACTGCGACAAGATAATCTAAAGGCAACTTAACTTCAGAGAAAGAGAAAATAAGAAAGCAGGTCGTTCGTATTCATTTTATTCGACTACACATCAACTACCCTGAGGTTAGGCATACTTTGTTTTGCTTGTAGGTATATAAACGGTGTCTGATTAAAACAATTTTTTAATTTCTGAAAAAAAAATCCAATTGTGTTTCGATGTTTTTTTCAGAAGCCTAAGGGGTCAATCTAGAGAAACTTCTGATTAATTATTATCTCTGTCTCTTTAAAAACATGACATTAAGAGATGACAAATCTAAAACTTAATATTTGAAAGAGCAAAGGTTTTAGGGCATTCAGATATAAATTTGCGACGGTGTTTTAAAATTTAAGTGATTTTAATTGACCGCTACTTACTTACTTGTGATTTTTTATTGCTTTATTTCAAAGGAATGGCCATAAATATTTCTGTTAAGTGCTAATTAATTTCGACAATGCATTTACACATCTTTATGTTTTGAATTAGTTTTTATAGTTAAAGATTAGGGCCGTATCATACCTGCATATACCAGAATGAAGGTTGCAAGATAACGTTCTAACAACAAAACTTTACCTGTCATAAAAATTTACGATATAGAACATGCGGTATTGGAAGAAATGCATAATTTTAAAACAATTTGAAAATTTATCAAACGTTAAAACTTTAATGACAGTTGCGACAAAGATGTTCAAATATTTATCCTATGGGTGAAAGCTTCTGAAAATCCTTCATCTCGCATTATTTTGCCAATTAAGTTTGGAATAAGAGGTTAAAATTCCCTCGATTCCATCTTCCTTCTTTAGTGCATTTAACAACTGTGATTTGTGCTACACAATATTGTAGTGATGAAGAAATGATAATTACAAAGAACTTTTTGATGCAAACTCTAAAAGCACTAGCGATATCATTTCTTATTTATAGTAATATTCAACTTGTTGATCTAGCGATAGTCACATCTTATTCTTTGGATTAAAATAAAATTTACTCCATTAGTCCAAACTATATTTTGTTGCTTTAACTTTTAAATATTGGTAAAGGAAAATTATGTAACACTTTACTGTTTTCACGTATGGTCTGCATTTGTAACACGGATGACGTTAAACGCGGTTTCTCCTTAATCGCTCAGTCAGCGCATGCTATATCCGGTCTAGAATAAGTTAACAAAAGACGGAAATTGTTATGTTTGGACAATAGCGTATCTATTTTTATCACGATGACCTTTTAGAATCCAAGCATGTAAACTTAAGGTTTGAAAAAAAAAACATAAGTGAATCGGAAATTCACAGGACACTAATCCATGTGAGTAACAGATCCCAAATAAAAATAATTCTTACTATTCATCAAGATTTAATTATCTAGTGTAAAAACTGAACTAACAAAAGGCTTACCCATAAATCTTAGCCCCGATTTCAAAATCCATGAGGTCTTTTATGTAAGAAATTTCTTTTCATTTAAACATTTGATGTCATATTTTTCCAATATAACCAGGTTTGCCTAATACGATCCTGCACCATTGTATAGCAACAGTTTCTCACTGACAACTGAACTCTGTATTTTTCATCCTGATTCATGCTAATATTTTGGTTTGAAAACATTTTTATTCTATAAAAGTTAGTGACTGTAAATTAACTGCTGTATTCTCCTTTCCAGCTTATTTGGCAACCACTTTCACCTACGACTGGCAAGCTCCCTTCGCAGTCTACTACATGGCGCAGTGCATAGGACTGGCAGCTGCTTTCAGCTTTAGTCCTGTATTTGTAACCGACATCAAAATCTACACCATGGCAGGGCTTCTAGTGCTGGCCCTCATACCGTACAGTATTCTGGAAATACGACTTCATAGACAACAGAAGCTGCAAGATCAGGCAACTGAAATCTGAGGTATTGCTGAAAATCGTTAAACCCAGAACAATATGATCTAGTCATTGTGTACATACATATTCTGCACTCTCCTGAAAATTGTTCATGCTCTACAGATCAAAGGAACTGGACGTTGAGAATAAATCACGTGAGAGTTCAGAAATTTAAACTTGCCGTTTTTTCTCAAGCTACTGCATCCTACTAATTTTTGACTTGTGACTTTGTTTCTTACAAAGAGTTTTGTATAAAACGCATTCATATATACCTTAAAAACTTGGAAATATCTTGAAGATACAGGACTCTCTCGTAGGTGAACACTGACAGTAGGGGATTTTTAACTGTAGGGGACATTTGTTAAAAGGTACATTCTTCGTTTTACGAGAATATATATCATGCAGATTCCTGGTATTGATGTTGAAAAACCATGCACTTTTTGCCTCCATAATTAAAATTAATTTATTGTTTATAAATTGTCAAAATTTATTTACACTGAACACAATGCCTATAAATACTGCTTGAAAACTTCCCATTTGAAGAAATAGATCATCAAATATGTTAAAAACTGTTAAAACTTTCATTTATTTCCTCATCACACGGTTTAAGAATTGCAATACTAAGCCGTAAACGTAAAGAAATTCCTTAAATCAGCGTTCACTTACTACTTTCAGATTTACGAATTATATCATAAAGTTCAAATTTACTATTCAAACACATTTTCTTAAAATGTATACATTGTGACCATTTTCGACAGAAATTCTCCATTCGAAAAGGCATGATTGTCTATAGCTTAAATTTTCATTTTTGACAAAGACGAGTTTAAGTCTAAGTTTGTATTATCTCTATAAAATTAAATTTAAATCTGAGTGTTAAGCCACAAACAGTCTAGGATAATTTCATGCAGGTAATAGGAAAGTTTTTTTTTTCTTCATTAACAAACGGTCTGTCAGAAGTGGGATTCAAGCTTGGAGCTATATTCTAGAGGCCTATACGGCTGACTACCAAATAAACTTCTTATCCGACATGATCATTTTTTTTTTCCAAATTCTGTTACTTATATATTCTCCTTTTCATTTTAAGGTCAACGATACAGGGAAATTACTTGCACTTTACTTATTAAAAAATTTTTATTTAACAGTAATTCCGTTGCACACTGAAAATTTGCCACAGGGTTGGCCTACAGTTGGCTTCTACGATAGCTTTGCCAACCATGCAAAAGGTTTTATATCATTATGTCCTCTCTCTCTAGGTCAATATTCCTCCACCTTGATGTGTGAAAAACTTTCATTTTTTTTTTTTTTTTACTTCAGGTTTTATCTTTTTCCCACCTCTTTTTTTTTTATTTAAAGGCAACTAATGGGGCATGTGCCTGTACTTACTTTATCTTTTGTACTTACTTTACTTTTGGTTTTCTACAAAACATATTTTTTAAGCCTGAATTTTGTCTTACGTTTTAGTAACGACTGTTAATCACTAATTTTTAACGATCGGTACCAATACAATATCCTCTACCAGACTTTGAACCAGTGTTGTTCTAACATACAGGTGGTATACTACCAACTGAACTGTCCACGTGATCTAAAGATCTCTGTAATTTTCAATCCCCTCCATCATATATACATCAAATCTATATAAAAAACTCAAAAACATAAAAAAAATTAAGAATGTTAAGCAATGTTTTTTTAAGGCGTTAAAAATATTTTTCTTTTATTATGCAAAATGTTTTCTTTATATATCACTGATATCATATGGAAATACCTCGATAATAAAATAAAAATGGTATGTAATTTAGTTCTACCAATGATATATTTTGAATATATTTGAATACGCATACACTACAGCATTTAAATGCAACCATTACCATTTATAAAATATTTCAATGTAAACAGCAGTATGTTATTTATTTCAATTTAAATGCAAAAAAAGAGTTGTATTCGTAAAAAAAGTGGAATAAATTTCCGTTTATTTACATAAGAAATGTTACATTCAACTCTGAAAATCAACCATGGAATAAGGATATCTCTCATTTTGGATTTTTCTAAAGCTTTCAACTTATAATAAAACATTATTTTCAAAATATGAAAGACTTTCTGTGTGTATGATATATGTTGTAAATGTGAAAGCGTTATTTTGAAGCCTTTATACAAGTTTTGCATTAATATATGTATAAAGTGATGTTTTTGTGCTATTCGCTATTTCATAAAGGACTTCATTTTGTTTCCCTCCTGTCAATATCGCAGTAAATAAGATTTTGAAATCTTTTCTTTTTATTGGATGATATTTGTTTTATTTTTTTTATTTATTTCAATATTTATTGTTTCCTGAATCGTTCGCAAAAGAAAAATGTTTATTCATTCCTTGCATTTATTTATATTTGCATTTTTTTGTATATATATTTATAAATCACGTTTTATTTTGTGTATACTTGTTGCACTTAACATTTCAAATTCATTTTTTTTCCGTTCGTGATACTTACTTTGCAATACAAAACTTTGTCTTACTGTTTTAATGGAAAAAAAATATTGCTTTCGTGTCTCTGTAAATGAAAAGTTTGAAATAAATATTTATGAAAACTTCACTTTTGAGTAAATTTTATCATCTTCCAAATAGAAGCGGATTATATATTTACAAATAAAAAACAGTCCCATGTGGTACACGGAATGTAAAGAGAAAGTTGCATTTTCCAGTGATAGAAAAAGTGTAAAAACGAGGAATGGTAAATACCAATGATGAAGCGTGAAAAATCTGCTAACGAAAATTTAAAGTAAGGGAAATAATGATCGTAGAGACCCAGAGGAGATTTTTATTTCAATAAATGTAACAAAATATTGTATACTAGCTGAAAACCCGTATTTTGCTACGGAGTACATTCAAATTAATTACAACAGTCAATTTATGCAATTAATGCCAAAAATATGTATAAATATATTTATGATAAATACAACGATCAATGCATGCAATTGATGTATAAAAAACGAAAGAATATATTTATAAAAAAATCGTAACGGATAATTTTATAGACAAAATAATGTAGAAGAAAATATTCAAATGGAATCTAATAGAACATACTAAAGAATATACACTGAAGTGCCACTGAATTAGGGATAGCAAAGCCTATGCAAATTGTGTAGCGCTGCGCATCATGTATGCGCAAGTGAGGGCGCTGTGGTAACTGCATATATAGCGCGTACTGTGGTTGTTCTGAATTAGTTGTTGGAATTGCCAGTATGGGTAAACTGTCTGATTTAGACGCCTTCGATCGTGGACAAATCGTTGGTGCGCGACGCATGGGCCATTCAATTTCCGAAATCGTCAGACAGCTAGGATTTTCAAGGTCGAGATTTTCAAGGTCAGTGTCAAGAATATACCAAGAATACATGGATGGTGGAAAAAAACTAGTGATCGGGCAAACTGCAAAGGACAATTAGCCTTGACAGTGCGTGTTGAGAGACGGCTCAGGCGTATTGTACGTAGCCAGCGAAGCCAAACATGAGCTCAAATTACACCCAGTTTAATGACGGTGCCAGTCGTACAGCCAGTAAACGGACTGTGCAACGCTCGTTTCACCGTATGGGTTTCGGGAGCCGTCGACCTACGAGAGTACAATTGCTCCATACTCGCCATCGGGCTGCACGTCTTGCCTGGGCAAGAGAGCACAGAGACTGGAGTGTAGAGGACTGGAAACGAGTAGCATGGAGTGATGAGTCTCGATTCCGACTACTTAACGCCGACGGGAGGCTGAGAATATGGCGTCAGGCTCATGAAGCCATGGATCCTGCATGCCTGGCTGGAACTGTACAAGGGCATGGTGGATCAATCATAGTCTGGGGTGTTTTTTTGTGGCACAGTTTGGGATCTTCGGTGCGTGTACCAACCTCCCTCAATGCAATTCGGTACGTAGAGTTGCTGGGTGATCACCTCCATCCGTTTATGCTGTTCTGTTATCCGCACGGTAATGGAGTTTTCCAGCAAGACAACTGTAGCTCTCACAAGTCCCGGTTGGGTACTGGCTGGTTGGATGAGCATTCCTCTGACTTCTCTGTCATGAATTGGCCATCTAGAAGACCAGACTTAAATCCTATTGAGCATCTTATACCCAAATTATTATTTTAAATGAAAACTTAAAAAAAGTTACTAAAACAGCTTAAAAATTTAATTTTAAAAAAAACCTAAGAAGAATTTTTCGAAAATCTATCTTAGTGTACCCCTACACTATAAGAAGAATCGCCATGCAAATTTTAGGTCCAGCAGTTTGGTCTGTGCGTTGTCTGTCTGTCAGTCAGTCAGTCAGTCAGTTACGGAAACTGTTTTATATATATATATAGATTGTATTTTTTAATTAATAATTTAATTTAGCTCTAAAAAGAATAATGAATCCCTATTAAGGAATATCGCACTGCTTTTAAGTATGTTATTGTTATTTAAAATACCTTACTACCTTTAACGATTTTTTTCCCTTTTTTCTCAAACCTAAGTAACTTTCACTGATCCTACACTAGTTAGTACCCGTACAGGATTACCCAGCATATAGTATCTCTGTGACTTACATGATTTTTGCGAGCTCTACGAAGTGCGTCTTTAATATAATATTCTTTAAGATTAAAATATGACTGAATTTTAACACTTTTTATAGATTATGATAGCTTAGTTTAGCATCACGTATTTAAGCAGAAATAGAAATTACGGAATTCATTCCCAGGTGATTGCGCTATGTTTGGAAAAAGAGCAAAACATTTGGAAAATGAAGAAAGTGAAGTAAGGTTTGTTACACCCAAAACACTTAATTTTTCATTAAGTCTTTGGGTGCGTCTCTGATATTTAATAGGCGGGAGAAAATATAAGGTTCACGAGCGATAAAGATTACATAGCCAAACGTATAGTGGTAGTACTTCCTTACGTAATATAAAATGACAAGCTTTAACCATTTCTATTTTAAGTGAACGGAAGCTCACTTAAAATCGCAATAATTTAAAGAAAGGGTTAGAAATTATCATTACACAATTAAATTTTTAAAAAATCTATTTTATAAACTTATATACGTGCTCCATAACATCTTATCAACAAAATATTTAAACTTCTTACTATTTTATACAAATGCAGGAAAGGGACAACTTATTTTTATACAATATTAAACTTTAATTACTTTTGGATGAGTACCTCGTCGATATGTTGATAGCATTTCTCTTAAACAAGTATTATTGTTTTCTAATCTTTAATAAAGACAATTTTCTCTTAATAAAATACCTAATGTTTTACAAATATATATATATATATACAGGTGGTTATCAAAATAATGGAAACACCTATAAATATTGGTGGTGTTTTGGATGTGCTTCGTATTCCTTAAAAAACTAGTCTGGACACCGGTATCTATTTATATAATACTAGCTGAAAACCCGCGCTTCGCTACGGAGTACATTCAAATTAAATACAACGGTCAATGTATGCAATTAATGCCAAAATATATATATATATATATATATATATATATATATATATATTTATAAAAAAATCGTAAGGGATATTTACTTTTTTGGATAATATCCAATCGTCTGCTGCATTAGAAAGAAAAAGAATATCATTTTTGTCTATTTAGTTGTTATGCACGTGACGATAAATTTATTTAAAGTACCAGAAAAAGAAATCACGTGATCAACATTTAATAAATAAAATTCTAGAAATTAATCTTTAAAAATTCACCAAAAATCAGAAAATCAAGGTAAAGGTTCGAAAAAGATTTCATTTTGAAGGAATTTTTATGATCTTTCTCGTGATATAAATTTTATAATCCGCAATGTATTATTTTAAATGCAAACATAAAAAAAGTTTAAAAAACAGCTTATTAATTTAAAAAAATCTAAGAAGAATTTTAGAAAAATCTTTCTTAGTGCACCCCTACACTATTAGAAGAATCGCCATGCAAAATTTCAGCCCTTTAGGTCCAGCGGTTTGGTCTGTGCGTTGTATGTCAGTCAGTCAGTGAATGAATGAATGAATGAATGAATGAGTCAGTTACGGAACTGTTTTATATATATAGATAGTGTATGTATTATTCTACTGACAGGTAGCAGTAATGAAGCTAAGGACATCCTGCTTTTGGGGGGGAATAGCGTAAAATGTCAAACATTGCACACCTTGCGAAAAAACCAAATTGTTACAGCGTGTTTAAATTGGAGTATGTGTTACTGAAACCCCAGGCTAATGGGTGTTTTACGAGCTATGGTATCGAAAGTCATGATAGCATACAGAGTGCACGGAAAAACAGTATTTACCAAACCGAATTGTGGACGAAAGGGAGAGCTGAGTGAAAGAGAAAGACGAGGCATAGAAGCGGACTGTGATACGAAGAAAGAAAACAACTGCAACTAAAATGACCGAAGAGCTAAATCAGCAGCTGCATGTTTTGGTATCAACCATTAGAGGTAGAAGGGAACTTCACTAACAAAGCAGTTATGGAAGAGTAGTTATTCCCAAGCCACTTGTAATAGATGGCAATACAAAATATCGTCCACAATGGTGCTACAAGTGCAAATCCTGGTCGATTAATATGTCGAAAAACGGCATTTGGTCCGACAAATCATTGTTCACATTGTTTCTCCCAACTGGACGTTCGTATGTCTGGAGAACACCTTCACAAGCGTAAGATTCTGGCTGTCTCGTCTGAACTGCCAATCATGGAGGTAGAACTATCAGGGTTTGGGATGGCATCTCATGGTTTTCTTCAGGCCCTATTGTAACCCTAAAAGGGGGGATTGGATGAGAAGGACTATGTCGAAATTTTAGCTCACTAGTCTATCGTATGGTGCAAACATCTCGTGAAGGAGATGGCGTTATCCGCTATGTTAATCCCTCTATATATACAGCTACATATATCAAGTATTGGTTTGAGGAGCATGAAAAAAAAGTCAAATATCTGATCTTGCCCTGTAAAATCTCCCCGACTATAAATCACCCAATCAGTGATCTGTATAAACGGATAGATAAAGGTATCGATATCCATCACAGTATCTCTACTGGAACTTTAATGTCTTTTTTGTCCTGAACAATGGCATAATATATTCTTAACCACTATTTATGACTCGTATAATCCATTTCCAAGGTGAATAAGGTGGTATTACATAACAAAGGTGATTCTGCCCCGTATTAATAAAGGATTTCATGAAGTTTCTTAGTGTTTCCATCATTTTGATAACCACCTGCAATTAATATATATATATATATATATATATATATATATATATATATATATATATATATATATATATATATATATATATATATATATATATATATATATATATATATATATGTATATACATATATATATATGTATGTATATACACACACATATATATATATATATATATATATATATATATATATATATATATATATATATATATATACATATATATATATATGTATGTATATACACACATATATATATATATATATATATATATATATATATATATATATATATATATATACACTCAAGAGCCAAAACATTATCACCACCTGTCAATAACGAGTTGGCCCACCTTTGGCGCGCAACACAGCTTCAACCCGCCTTGGCATGGATGCCACAAGTCCTTCGTAGATGGCAGGAGACAGATTGTACCAGATGTTTAAGCAACAGTCACGCAAATCCGAGATATTGCGAATTGATGCTCTTTGAACTCTGAGCTGCCGTCCCATGACATCCCAAATGTGTTCTATCGGATTGAGATCCGGTGAATTAGGAGGCCAGGGCAATAACTGGAATTCAGCATCATGTTCCTGGAACCACTCCAACACAATTTTAGCCTTGTGACACGGGGCGCTGTCCTGTTGGAACATTCCATTTCCAGCTGGAAAAACAGGTGGCATGTAAGGGTGAAACTGGTTCGCAATGAAGTTCAGATACCCTGTAGCATTCATGGTCTGCTCTACCAGAACCACGGGTCCCAGCGACGCCCAAGAGAACGTCCCCCAAAGCATAATACCGCCACCACCGGCCTGTATATGACCTACTGTACATTCAGGGAGCAACAGTTCGCCTGGAAGACGGCGTATCCTGACACGGCCATTGGCGTGATGAATGACAAACCGTGAGTCATCTGACCAGGCAACTCTCTCCCACTGATCCATGGACCAGTCGCGATGTTCCCGGGCCCAGCGCAGACGCAGTTGCCGATGACGCTTGGTCAGCAAAGGCACACGAGTGGGACGTTTGCTGCGTAGCCCCATATCCAACAGTGTCCGCTGAACAGTGTGCTGCAATACTATTCTACTTGGCCCTGCATTGTATTGGGCTGTCAGCTGAGCCACTGTCTGGCTCCGGTTTCACCATGCGAGACAGTCTCCGACGACCGTTTTTTTTTTGATAGCGTGTGGACGTCCAACACCATGTGGTCTACTGCTGGTTTCACCGTCATTCATCCACTTTGAATAAGTACTAACAACTGTAGGTCGCGAACAACCCACGAGTCATGCAGTTTCGTAAATACTTGTTCCGAGCCTTCGAGCCATTGCAATCTGCCCTCTATCAAAGTCGCTTAGATACGCATCCTTTCCCATCACACACAGAAGTAAGTAAAAGAATGATTCTTCAGACTCTCCAGCAGCAGTTAAATACCACTTCCACCTGATCACGTGCCTTCCACGTCATCCAGGCGAATTCATTGCAAAATGTAGGGGTGGTCATAATGTTTTGGCTCTTGAGTGTATATATATATATATATACAGAGGCTGTTCGCACATTTTTTAGACGATTTTGGTAAGCGGTAATAAAAAATTGTTTGCTGTAAAAGAAATAATTGCAATTGTACTATGTTCTTAAAAGTCAAAATTATCGTCTGCGGCTTGAAAGTTTTGTTTTTATTCAAAATGGCGTTTTAAACAAAGCAGTGGTTCGAAGGCTACATTTATGCTCTTTCCGAAGAGAAATATGCATACTCCGTTATCCAAAACCGATGTGAGAGTCATGGTTTTGTGATATCTAAAGCGTCGATAGGTAATATCGTCAACAAGAAAGGAAAAATACGTCAAATTGGAGTATCAAGTGGGACAAAAATTCCAAACAATATCCAAGGAAAAAACGGACATCTTCGACTATTGCAAAGGTACGTTGTTTAATGTTAAAAGAAAATTCCCCTAGTCAAAGGACAGTTGCAAAATCATTAAAATGCTCGGTGTCCACTGTAAACAAAATGATAAACATTGATTTAAATCTTAAGAAAGCGAAAAAACGCAATGTGCATCGTCTTCTTCCAAATCATATCGCTGAACGCAGGACACGCTGCAGAATTCTATATGAGAAACACTTATCCAAAGAAAAATGGAAAACAATTGTCACAATAGATGAATCATGGGTGTATTTAAATGATTGCAACAAAAAAAGAGCCATTTATTATCATAAAAGGGGAGAAAAAAATTTAATTACATGGTTCAAAGAATCGAAAGAAAGTTTTTCTAAGGGATTCATGATTGTTCTTGATTTTTCTTATAATGGCAAGTTAAAATTAAAGAGAGTGGAAAAAAATGTCAAGATTAACGCCAAATACTATCAGGAACATATTTTATCGCCAATTTTTCTGAATGAAATACCATCGCTTTACCCACAGTGCCATCAATCTGTAAGACTCCATTAGGACAAAGCTAGCAGTCACACATCAAAATCCACTGTAAATTTCCTAAAAGAAATGGAACAAAAAACTGGTATCAAGGCCATACCCTTCACTGATATCCCTACTAAATCTCCCGATGCATCACCTATGGATTTTTGTGCTTTCGGACTTTTAAAATCTGCATTATCCAAACGTCGTCCCAAAACCCTTACAGGACTCTGGAAAGCTGTTCAGGAGGAATGGGATAGAATACCTCTTCTGACACTTCAAAAGGCATTATTATCCTGGAAATTGCGGTGTCGAAAGATAGTTCAGAATAAGGGATGTCAAATAGAACATTTAAAACACAAGAATTTTATGTAATTTAGTTTTGTGAATACAACATACATCGTCTAAAAAATGTGTGAACAGCCTCTGTATATATATATATATATATATATATATATATATATATATATATATATATATATATATATATATATATATATATATATATATATATATATATATATGTATATACATATATATATATATATATATATACACATATATATATATATATATATATATATATATATATATATATATATATATATATATATATTTATATATACATATATATATATATATATATACATATATATATATATATATATACATATATATATATATATATATATATATATATATATATATATATATATATATATATATACATACATATATAAATATATATATATATATATATATATACATATACATATATATATATATATATATATATATATATATATATATATATATATATATATATATATATATATATATATATAAAACTGTTTTTACTCTTAGTGTATCCAACAAATTCACTTCTAGCTCATCATAAATATCGAAATTTATCGAATTCGCATTTATTTTCTCTCCATTCCACATTCTGCTGACAATAGGATATGTTCTTTCCCATGGAGAAGCCGTCTAAGTGCGGGCTATTTTTATATGATTCATTGCGCTGGTACTAAGCTCCTTCAAATCTCCCAAGAGCATGCATTTTCAAGAAACTGAATACGTTGGGCGGACCAAACACAAGGAAATGGTTTTCAAAGAAGATATTTCAAATTTTGTCGTATTCCTACAGGAATACTTTTAACTTGGGTTTTAGATTTCTATGGGCTGTTGAATTAGTTTCTTAAATGAAAATATACTATTTAGCATTTCTAATTTCTAAACAAAATGCATTCATCTTATTCTAAGTAAGAAATACTATCACAAAAAATGAAAGAAATCTTAAAGGTATTAGAAGAAAATTAATTAAGAAGAAACAGATATTAATAACGATTGCTTTAGTTACGGGATCGTAAGACTGTAAAAAGTCGAAAAAGTATAAAAATTGTGTTACTTTCGACATTCTATATCTTGAACAGTATAAGAATTATAAATCATATTTTTTTGTGTTAATAGAACAATGTTTGATTTATGAATATATACCGGTTTCTTGTTTGATAGTTTAAATAATTTGTGTTAGATAGTCATACATAATAAGCAGTTTGCTTTAGACAAAAGTGATATCAAAGACAACACACATAAATACTAAAAAATTGAGTTTAAGACAAAATTTCTTCTTTTAACACATACTGTAGAAACTAAAGTTTAATTTGAACCTTAATTTGTATATATTTATGGTATATTTCTATTTTTACTATGAAACTGTAAATAGTGCATTTTTTCTTAATAAATTAAATTTTATCTATGCATTAAAAATGCATTCTCTAGAGATCTGTAAAAAAAATTAGGTTCTATTTAAAGGAAATGATAATATGTACCATCTGTGAAAATTTCATGCAAAAATATGAAATAGTTCTAGAGATAACAAGTTCGTTATGTGAAAAAAACACATTTTGAGATAAATCACTTAGAAGTATTGCCCTTTAAATCTGTTTACACTAGACATCTGACACGTTTTTATTCGTAACTTCCGTAATTATGGAATTCTTTTCAAGCAGATTGTCTTAAAATACTCAGAAAAGGTTAATCTTTCATATGTAATTTTCAAAAAATCCATTGTTTTGACGGTTTAACAGTCGTATGACCTCTTAAGAAAATTTTTTCATTAGTCATACGAAGAATGATGACCGTATATTCCGTGGGAAACTAACATGAAACAACTCATACAGGGTCGTCTTATACTGTTTCATACCTCTTCAACGGAGATAAACAAGTTCAAATATGTTGGGAGTTTAATTGTGAAACAGGTGGAGCATGGCTAATAAATGTTACAGAGAAGCTGAATTGACATACATTATGCATGTATTTTAAACAAATGCAATATATTTAATCATGTATTTATACAAATGTCTGATACGTAAACCAAAGTAATATTTTAGGGAAATTACCGAAGGGAAAACTTTAAACATAAATTAAAATTAATATTTAAACAACGAAAAAAATCTGATTCTACCCACTTGGTTTTCTAAACGAGGTCCCAAAATACAAAATATAGAAATAAAATATGAAAAATCTGCCACTTTAGGTAATTTTGTTTAGAAAATTCAAATAAATGACCACATGTCCCTTGGATTGAAAGCTGCTGAATATTTATTTTACTTTAATCAGATACTTTAGTAGGTATGCGTTACGCTTTCGGTATAAAACCGCTTAGTCAGAATTTCATCCAAAAAAAGTAAGAGATTAAACATGATTTTCCTGTTAAGTTTTTTGGGGATCTGCGAGTACATTTCAGTCGATATCAGATGTAGATGAAGTCGGTGACTGTGTAAATGAATTATTCAACAAGTTTTGATGAGCAGAAGATAGATTAAACAGGCTATTTTTTCCGTCTAGGTTAAGGGGATTTGCATAAGGTTACAACGCATTAAATATTTGGGTCTCAGCACATTTTTTCAAAAGTTGGATCATACGGGATATAAAATATACGGGATATAAAGCATTAAAGAGTCAAGCGGCCAGTTTAGATTTCACGAAGTATTCGGAATCAATTCACAAATATTGTGAAAATATTACAAACAGCAACTCACAAAATTTGGCATCGTGGAATCGTTTTCGTGTTTATTATGCAGCATGTTATGAGCTCGAAATAAATTATTTTTGATAAATTTTTACTATAGAGATTTTCGATCGGATTCATTCCTTTTTGTATTCATTTTCCTTTAGCCAACTATTTAGTTAATTTATGTCAATTTATGATTTAACATTTGATTCGTTTTGTGACGCATTGAAACTACAAAATCTTGGCTGACCACATAAAAGGAACTTTAGTAGTTGAAATATTATTTCTCAAACCTAAAATGTTTGTTCTTGCGAAAGAAAGTAGCCTGAAATTAATTTTTGAGGGCAAAGGTTAATTCACCCGCACCCAACGAGACATATGAATAAAATTAACTGTCTCTTTTTTAAACAAAGAAAATAATCCTAACGCAACAAGTTTAAACGCACATGATGGTTTCTTGTAACGGAGTTATAGATTTTCTCCAGAAGTTTACTGTCCATGTTTGCTTTTAGTTTATATCCTTATTGCGTAGAATCATAACAGGTGGTAAAGTACACGATTCTATTAAAAAAACGGAAATCCAAGCCCAATATTGCTCACTGGTTTAATGTTCCTTAAAGGCATTGTAGAAATATTTCATCTTAAAAAAACTTTCAGTGCTCAAAGAAATATTCGTTTACAAACAGAATATCAAATCGGTGTTTTTACATAATGTGTGGATTTGTTCACATTTCCACCTATTTTTTGGAGTGTTTCATTAATGTAATTTATATCTCCGTCCTTCTCAGCAGAGAAAATTTTAAATGCTGAAAGTGTTAAAAATTCTCAGTCACTTGTAGGTTGCTGCTTCATTGCCGATCATGATTTTTTTTTGGATAAATAACAAAACAATTTCGATGACAATGACAAACTATGCGAAATGCCCCACATTTTTTGCTTTCCTATAAAAACAGGTCGAGAAATGAACTTATGACTTCTGGCTTGCTGAACTGCGTGCTTCATGATTAAATCTCCACGGTAGGATTAAGCATCCCTTAAAAATCTGAACTCGATTACGAACGAAAAGTTTAAAAATGATTCGGAGCAGAATATTTTTATTTTTCTTATTTACACACATTTTTATAGTTTTTTCGTGATACAGTGTTGGAAATTTATTTATGAAAATACGTTTTTTTTAAAAAAAACTTCTTTAATATTCATTAAAAATGAATGAAATTTCATCCATTCTACATGCTATATATAACAAATGATTTACAAACATGAAATTTCCTACATAATGATAAACAAAAACATAGGATCAAAAATTAGAATTTCGTAACATACAAACATGGAAATTGATTTATGAAATATCACATTTCATTGGCTATTCTGAAGTAATGTGACAAAAATTTACATAAAACCAAGTAACGTGACATTCGCAATAGACATGAAAAGCGTTATATATTTGAAGCAATACGTTTCAGTCATACTTTTCACGATGGATAAACGAAAGGTGTTGTCTGAGGACGAAAGAGCCAAAATCGATGCATATCTAGAATGTGAAAAATCTGTTCCGGAAATTTGTAAATTAATTAAAAGTCCAGTTGGTGTGATATATAACTATAGAAAAGATTCAGCAAATTATGACATAAATTTTAACAAAAAAGGTAATCCACGTTTAACTGAGATGGAGAAAAGGGGGATTCTTCAGCTTCTATCAAAAACCGGCCACAGTTTAAAGTAGATTTGTGCAGATCTATCCCTTCCTGTTACTTCTAGAAGAGTTAGGCAAATTACATTCTTCATGGAGCTTGAGATAGTCGAAGAAGAAGTCTGGAAAGTTACTTCTGCGTCACAAGCAGAGGCGTTTTCAGTATTGCGAGAGGTACATGGCAATGGATGACAATTGGAAGAAAGTCATTTTCTCCGATGAAAAGAAATTTAATTTGGATGACCCCGATTATTATTACTGGGAGGAACCTCCGAAAAGAACAAAAATTTACGTTCAGCGGAAATTTTGGTGGCGGATGTTTGATTATTCATCCAACTTTGGACGGGATTACAGAGAATACCTTCTTAGGAAGACTTTCGATCCATTTCAGGTTACATCAAGTGGATTTTTTTCTCCAGTTCTCCTGCAAATCAAAGGTGAGTTGAGTTGCTGAATTCGGATGTCTTGGTCTGAACCTCAGTCGCCATTCCAATTTGTCCCACAAATGCTCCATTGGCTGACATAGAGACAGCGAGTGGGCCACAACAATCGTTTTACACTACTTCGTCTGTACCACTGTATAGCAGCTGCGCTTGTGTGGTGCGGGGCAGTATTATCCTCGTAGAGACAATCGTCAGTTCAGTACTGACGCTGCCACAGTGTAGAATGTACGGGATTTTCTGGAAAGTCTGTCTGCCGGTCCTCCATCTTGGTAGTAGGTACAACAGCCATGACCGTACCAACAGGAGCGCCGTTGACCAAAACTAACCCCCCGCCGAAATCCACATAGTTGGTACTATAATCATCAGTTGTTCTCCACGGTGTCTCCAAACCCATACTCTACCTTCGGACTGGAAACATGAATCGCGATTCGTCATTCAATGAGATTGTTTTCCACTGGTCGATCGCCCATTTTTGACATTCTTTGTATCATGCTAATCAAATCCTTGAATTGGGTTTTGCGATATGCGGTTTCCAGTCTGCCTTGATATCCAAGAGCATGAAGTGCTTTTCGGAGAGTATTAATTCAAACAGAAGTACCAATGCTGCTTTGGAATTTTAGCTGGTTGTTTTCAACCGAGCTTCAATTGTTTTGATGGCTATACGTTTTAATACCCTCCTTTCCTCTATCTGTCAGTTTCAGCTTCTACCTTGATGTTTTCTTTCGTTAGTAATGCCGAAATGTCTCCACTGGCGGATAACATCGGTCATTGTTGATATTGGATGCTCCAACAAAAAGCTAATGACACGTATAGCCTTTTCACTTATATAGAATCTTACTATAACTACCCTATAAAAATCACTGAGCTCACTACGAGTTGCCATGCCCCTTCTAATTGACTACTATGTTCATTCACTAAATTATATACTTGAATCGTTTACTTCAGAAACCAGTTAAATATATACTACGATATATCTTTATATATCGTAGGAGTATATACCGGGTGTCCCAAAAATGACCGACGATTTGCAAAATCAATTAAAGAGTGACGGAAGTTCGATAGAAATGTACGGTTTGCCTTCATTCTGCTTAGGTAACCAGGGAATTTTTTTCCCCAATTTTCTAAATTATTTACAAAGTTTGTCAACAAATGGCGATTCTGACTCGGAAAACTATAAAACAATGCTTTCAAAGCAAGAAGCATATGCAAAGTGGCATGGGTTGGCCTCCCTATTCGCCAGATTTGACGCCATGCGATATTTTTCTTTGGGGGTACTTGAAAAACCAGGTGTATCGTCACAATCCACAAACTGTAGATGAACTGGAACAATACATCTCTGCTGCTTGTCAGAACATTCAAACTGAAATGTTTGCACGGGCGTCTGAGAATTTTGACCTCAGACTGCGCCACGTTGTTGCTGCAAATGATGGTTATTTTGAAAACATTGTTTTATAGTTTTCCCAGTCAGCAGCGCCATCTGTTGACAAACTTTGTAACTAATTTTGAAAATTGGTGAGAATAAATTCCCTGGTTACCTAAGCAGAATGCAGCAAACCGTACATTTCTATCGCCTTCCGTTTTTCTTTAATTGATTTTTCAAATATTCGGTCAGTTTTGGGACACCCGGTATATATATATAAATATATATATATATATATATATATATATATATATATATATATATATATACTCCCTGATTGCAGTGTGAAAAAAATAACCATAAAAAAGAACTCACGGAGTTTATCTTTTCACCAAAAGATACAGCAACGAATCAAGTTTTGGACATTACCTAGTAGGTTTCGATATGATCAGCCCTCATCTCGCACACATCTAGGCGATAGACGATTTCCATAAAGGTAGCGATCATACCAGGAGTCACAGTCGCTATTGAAAAAGTGATTCTGTCCTATGGATGGCGTAGGCCCCGTATCCTCTGTGCGTACACAATGTCTTTCAGGTAACCCCATAGGAAAAAGTCTAGAGGGGCCGGATCGGGGCATCCTGGGGACCAAATGATTGGACCATTCCTTCCTATACAACGTCAAACCATTATAGGAGGAAGCGTGACGTCACAGCATGCCCCAGCCCAGCCACGGTCACCATGACATGGTTAAATAATACTCCCAGAGTTAACACACCATCTGCTGCTACTGAAAAAATCCGATCGGTCGATTTTTGTACCCGGTGTGCAGAACAGAAATAATGGACACCATTCTCGATGACCCTGTATATATACACTCTTAATCATTGCGAATAATAATTACATGCCAAGATAGATAGGTAAAATAAAGATGTACAGCATAGCACTTATAAACAGTATTAATGCAGTACTTGGCTTTATAATAATAGTAGGAATATTTTTGCCATGTATCCTGTATCATCACTAAAAGCTGTGTAGTATGTTTTAAGATTAGCAAATAAAACTTGGCTTTTAATAAGAATTTTGTGCCCTGAACTCCCTCGATTTCCTATTTTATATTCAAATATCAAAAGTTAATATATTTTAAATGATAAAATGGTCTGTCACAAATTACTATATTTTTTTACATAGGAAAACCAATCAGCATCGTCAGAACTCGAACCTAACACCCCTGATTTTACACAGCAGTGCGCACAACACCTGTAATGCTATCGTTATTCCAGGACATCCCCAGAACCTGCTAAGCTCTCTAAAGCATTTATTCAAATTAATATTTAAGTTATCTCCACCCAGTTCAAGAGCATTGTTTATAGTAATGAGTTTTTCGAAAAGCCTTTAGGCCCCTTCCGGACATTGTTCGGTCCGCTTCCGGACAGAATATTTCATAATAACGTTTCTGAATCCGGGGCTCCGATTTCGAGAAGTGCTGTACACAATCCATTCATCAGCTCGGGCTGTCACTGTAAATCGGCGCTTGTCCATTAGCCCCATTTCGCTTGAAAGCTTCCGTTGCAGCGTGGATGTCTTGCCGGGGAAGATTAGCGGATTCCGTAGAGCCAGTTGCGAGAAGATACGAATAACAATTAGGGGGTCCGAAATTATACAAAGGACTCATTTATTCGGTGCGCAATTTAACAAATATTTGCAAACCTTTACGGCCACACGACAAGATGTGGCCTTGGTAGAGAGCTGAAGTAACAGTTGATATACAACCTTATCTTTATAACACATAGTGAGTCACGAAAATAAAGCCCCTAACTAATTAAAAAAAGTTAATAATTTTGTAGAATTTAATACAAGTAGAAATGTATGTTTTGAAAATTTTTCAGCATGAAATGTCGACCAACTATCTCCTTAGTAAAAAAATAAGGTTTTTTACGTAAATTATATATATGTATATATATATATATATATATATATATATATATACATACACACACACACACACACACATATATATATGTTTTAAAAGTTCGGTGTGGAAGTAAAACAATAAAAAAATATATAGGTCGCAGAGACATGCAGTTTAAAGATTAATATTCACCGTGGTACGGGATTTATGACACGAAACATTTTTTACTTCAAAATCTTTTCAATAGAGGGTGTTGCCGCCGGGTGGGATGACCAAAATTAAAAGGTAATAATTGTGAAATGAGACTTTTAATTTCAGCTTGATTTACATTCTTGAAACAGATTTCATGAACTTAGTCCAAAAATGGAAGGATAATGTCTTTATATGTCTTTACTAACTTCTTGCCAACGTTGGAACCCGGGATTTATCGTGTGGCTCAAAATCTGTTCCAAGAATTGACTTGAAAGAAACCATTGTGAAGTCGTAGTAATTCGGCGGCTAGCGTGAATACTCACAGACTAAAATTAAAATTTCCGAGTTTTGTCTTTAGGAATGAAGTATATTTATTTACAAGAACAGCTGTATACAGATGATGATTTACATTGCGGTGAAGATTGCTGATAGGTACATATCGAACGTTTCGGCGCAAATTCGCGAATCGAACGAGCTTAAATCGACGGGTGTATGTCTCTTGGGGAGAACAGCGTTCTCTTTTCTCTCACTATTCTCAGTCGAACTGTCGACTAAGTTTCTCTAGATCTCGTGGATTCCACACCACTTGGTTCTATGATCGTCTGCCCCCTTCTGCAGTTCTCTTCGGCTTTCCCTCGAGAATCAAAACTCTAGTTTACCTCCTCGATTTAATGGGGAGATATCGGAGTCTTCTGGTCCTCTTATTGGTTACAGTTCCATGAAGTTCTCAGTCCAGGCGACTCGTCTTTCGCTTTTGGCATGTGGGGCGTTAATTGGCGGCAATCTATAATTGGTTTTCCCTTTCAAGAGAACGTCTCGTTCCCGGAAGTTATACCATTTCTCTTGTCAGGCATCACCTTTATGTCGCACGCCTATTCTCCCGTTGCTCATGTGGGGGAGGGGGGAGGTCCTTCGTCTGACGATCTGCGACACCAGATGGACTATTGCTGGTTAGGCGAGAGGATTTGTTACATCCTATAGTTTTAGTTGATCAACATTGAAATTGATTGTTAAACAAAAATAGATTTGGCCCCGAAATTTGGTCCATCGAAAAACTGTTTGTCAACGTTGACAAACAGTTTTCTTTGACAAGGACTTCAATTTCCCGAAATTTGTTCCAAGCCTATTTATCTCTTAACAGAATTTCTCATTGTTTGGCGTATAATAGAGTGCATATCTAAAATTCCTTACAGGGAAACTCTTTCAAATCTTTTAAAGCGTTCCTGTAATCTATTTTCAAAAAATCACGAGTAAAACCACTGAAAATACTATTTACCCTAAACTGAAATATAACTTAACTTATTTTTCTTGTTACTGTGATAAAAATCTGAAAAATATATTTTTTCTAATCATTAAGGCAAGTTATATTTGAGGTTTCATCAATGCATCAAAATTGAAAAATATCTGTAATAGAACCATTGGTTCAACAAATATATCAAAATTTATACATGGTTTATATTTTTCATTTCAAAAAAATTCAATTTGCATTTTTCATTGCCAATTTATTTTACTTCACAAATTTGATTCATCGCATATTTGCTTCCCCGACACGAATATATGGTCGATGAGAAACCAACTTTCACTGAACACGTAAGAATGTAGCATTTAAGCTGATACAATTTTCTTCTGGCACTTAACAATAAAGGTATATTTCTCGATTATTTCAATGATTTGAAAGTACAATATCAAAAAATACAAGATATAATTGGAAAAATTTATTTCGAGGTTTATTTAATAAATTCAGTTCATGTTTAAAATATAAAAGGAAAAATTACCTTAAAAAATAAAGAATGGATTATCGAATCAAAAATCTTATAAAGGTAATGACATTTTTTTATAATATCTATTCGATGGTTTATAAGTTAATCATGTACAATTCATTCAGAGGAGGAGCTTTTAAAACAGAATTGTCAAAATTCATTTGTTAAAAGACATATGTTTAGAATTTATAAATTTTAAAACTTATATTTTACCGTTATATCATAAATGTTATAACCAAGCTAATTATTACCCATGTTCAAATGCCCATGTTTTTATTTATGTGTTTTATCCTGGTAACACAGAGGATTTGATTAACATTGAGAGAAAATAGACAGAACAGTCTAAAAGAGTCAAGAGAAATAACCATTTAATTTTAAATCTTTCACTTTGTTCTTAGTACATCTTTATCTACATTCCTCTCAGATGAAAACCAGTTTACGATACCGAAAAAATGGAAAATACACTAAGTTGCTAAAAAGTGGAATACTTAACTGGAATTTTAAACTTACATTGTTTGATTTATTCTTTTCTGATCAATTAAATTAGTAAGGCCATTTGATATGTGTGGAAAGAAATATAAATAGAATTCAGAGTCATCATATGTTTATAAATATTATTCGATATGAGTAGTACAGGGAAGTTTAACGCCCACCCTTCGTCAAAGAGTTATAATATACATGTAAAACATTTCATAAAAGTTAGCTCCTTACAAAATAAATAATTATACATACATACATACACACACACACACACACATATATATATACACTGCTGGCCACTGTAAATGCAACACCCTGAAGGAAACATGCAAATAACATGAAATTTACAACATGCATTAGTGGAGGTGAGATATGCAAATGATTAGAATTTCAGCGCAGACGCACATCACGCGCGCCTGTGGCGCCACTTCAAAGCGCTATTTAAGGCTTGGAGATTTCGACGATTTCAAGTTCGGCAATTGTGTTTTTCTTGTAGTTTTTTTAAAAAAAACGATCAATTATGCCTCGTCGAAAACAGCGATCATCTTTTGATCAAGTATCCGAGTTCTACAGAGGAAGGATAGTGGCCTACGGAGATTGTGGATTATCTTTCAGGGAAATCGGTAGTCGTGTTGGACGAAACCAAACAACTGTAATGCGGATATGTGATCGTTGGATTCAGGAGGGTACGACGGACCGGCGTGTTCGATCGCATCCACCTCAGCGCACCACTTCACGTGATGACAGGCAAATTGTGCGCATGGCAGTGACGGATCGCTCAGTCACATCACGAACCATAGCACAGCACATGCAGTCTGTAACGCATCATCCAGTGTCTGCGCGTACCATTCGACGCCGTTTACAGCAGAGTGGTCTGTCCGCAAGATGTCCATTGCTTTGTCTACCCTTGACGCAGAACCACAGATGTCTTCGCCGCCAATGGTGCGATGACAGAAGGATGTGGACGGCAGAATGGAATGAAATTGTCTTTACTGACGAGTCACGCTTCTTTCTGCAACAACACGATGGTCGCATTCGAGTCTGGAGACACCGTGAAGAGAGGATGCTGAACAGCTGCGTTATGCACCGCCACACTGGTCCTGCACCGGGTATTATGGTATGGGGCGGTATTGGATATCACTCTCGCACACCTCTAGTACGCATTGCCGGTACTTTAAACAGCCAGCGCTACATCTCCGAGGTGTTGGAGCCAGTTGTTCTTACCTTCAGGGCTTGCCCACAGCCATATTTCAACAGGATAATGCGCGACCACACGTGGCACACATTGTCCAACGGTTCTTCGTCAATCGCCAGATTGAATTGCTTCCCTGGCCGCCTCGCTCTCCGGATCTTTCGCCGATAGAAAACATGTGGTCCATGGTTGCTCTACGATTGACCCAGATTCCATCCCCAGCTGCCACAGCAGATCAACTTTGGCAACGTGTGGAAGCTGCTTGGTCTGCTGTACCCCAAGAACTCATCCAAAGTCTCTTTGAATCAATGCCGAGGCGTGAGGCAGCGGTGATCTCCATCAATGGCGGCTACTCTGGCTACTGATTTTGGCAGGAACCGCACTTCACAGAAGTCTATAAATTTATTCATTTGATACTTGGTCAACATGTTATCTACAAAATAAATTTTGTTGTGATATCTCTTGTCTTTCTTGGTGTTGCAATTTGGGTGGCCAGCAGTATATATATATATATATATATATATATATATATATATATATATATATATATATATATATATATATATATATATATATATATATATATATACATACATTACCCTACAATACTGGACCGAACAGCAAGATGTGATGGTATAAGGGAAAGAATACGTGTTTTAATAGGAGGATGGTCCCCCATGTGCTGCAATTACATTAGCAACCCTTCTGGGAATACTTTAAACAAGGTTTTGATACACAGCTATAGGTATTTGTGTCCATTCCTGATGCTAGAATGTCGCCAGCTCAGCTGTAGATTCCGAACGTGATTCCCTGGTCCGTAAGCGTCGCTCTAACTCTTCCCGTAAATGTTCCATGGTTTTAGGCCGGCACTCTGAGCAGGCCGGGAAAGACGTTTTACATCCATATCTTGATATCACTGCTTGACAGAGGCTGCAACGTGAGATGGAGCGTTGTCGTCCTGAAAGGCACATTCGTCCATTCCATAAAATTGCCAGAGAGTAGGAAGAACCTGATTGTCCAAAATGTTCATGGAAGCGTCAACATTCAATTTACCAGGAAACACATTCTAACGTCCTACGCTATACCACAAAAATCCCCCCCAAACAAGTACACCAGCACAACCGAACTTGAGAGTTGGAATGATGCACTCGGGTAACAAAAGTTCACCTGGCATTCGCAAAACCCAAGCAAACCCACCTGACTCAAAGACCGTGTAGCGTGACTCGTCGCTCAATAAAACACTTTTTCAGTGGTCAAAAGTGCAGTTGCGATGTTGCAAACACCAAGCGAATCCAGCTTCGTTGGATGGGGTTAGGTTTGGTTCGTGTGCGGCAACACATCCATGGATACAGAGTGCGGGCAGTTCTTTCCGCAAAATATAGGGTGCACCGTCATCTCTACTGCTTGTAGACACTCACTGATGATGATCAGAAGTGGTTTCTTGCGGTTCTTACGAACCTACCTCTTCAGGACACGCCAATCCCGTTCGTTCAGTTTCCGGGAACGACCAACGTGCATTTTATGTCCCACCTCCCGTAGTCCTACCCTTCTCCACGACATCACCAACAGTTGACGTGGCTGGGATAATTCTACCGCAATTATGCGTATAGACGTGTCACTAATGTGACAATCAACTACAACATCTGTTTCAAAGTCAGTAAGTTTCTTTCGTTTCGACATATTGTCACAATTTCCCACAGAACTAACGACGTTACCACTTCACAAATCCCATTTAACCTTAACAGGTCATGTGCAAGCACTGGATTTGCATAAAAACCGACATGCAGTCGGATATTATGCAAATCGGCTTCGTTTTACACTAAGGATTGGCGACTGGTTGCACTGTCTCAGATATTGCTTACTGTTATTTATGCTATTTCTTTAAGAATTTGTTTGTTTTTTTCGATTTATGCACATTTTGCTAAAATTTAGAGTTGTTTTCGTAAAAAACGCATTTTCTGATATAAATTTATTTTTTAAATAATGGGAAGTATATCCCTAATAAACAATAAATATTGCAGGAAAGCGTGACTTCGTGATTTGTGTATCTTTTTTTTAAGGATGTACACTTATAACTAAGATAAGCCTTGCTTCGTTTCAGCATGACAAGAGAGTTAACTTTCCATTCGAACCCAAAATTTGCAACAAGGAAAATGCATTTCCGACGTCATCTTTATAGAATAGATGGCAGATACAAAGATATATTTCATTTCCTTAATGTAGTGAAGACAGGCACGTACCGCGGTTTTTTTGACTGCACTTCCACTCTTGGCCAGGAATGGGTTTATAGAAAAGGGAATTTTTTATATTTTTTTATACACGCGTGTATCATCCGATGGTTTTGCAGATTATAAATAATAAACTTTAAAAAAATAATAGCCCTTTAGCGATTAAAAAAAGGACTAACGGTCTATTTAAATTATAAAATTCAAACCAAAGGAAAAATACGATGCTCTAAAGTTAGGGCACAATTAATAGTTAATGTTATATATATATATATATATATATATATATATATATATATATATATATATATATATATTGTAAGGACTTTGCCTAAAACTAAGACTGACAGCCTTTAATATTTACAAAATGCTTTATTTGCATCCCGATTAAATATAGGCTTTATACAATAATTACAAAAAAGATAAGCACTATCTGAGGCTATCTCGCGGGGTTCAGGACATCATGAGAGGGATACAGTAGGCTCTCCGTCTCTGGCACACGTCCGACGATGGAGGTTGTTCACACCTGTAAAAAAAAGGTCATCTGCCCCCATTTACATCAAGGTGGCGAATATATACCCTCACAAACGCCTGTGGGTGATTGAAGCGGCTCTCTTGATTTCTTTTCTGTAAACCGTCTTCAAACTATTCCGCGTCTTCCGCTAAAGGCTAAACGTTTTTCCTCCGGACAGGCTTTGTCTGCATGGAGGGAGGATTCTTTACAGAAGACGGCTTTCTAATTGTCCGATGGCGACGCGGCGTCTGCCACAACTCGGTGACAAAACGACTGTCATCGATGAATACGGTAGGGGAATAATGGCCGTCTTGCCGCCAGGCCTTCTCGGAAATCCCGGGTGTGAAAAGAGACACCAAGTCATTACAGACTAAATTCCTCCCCTCCCCAGATGTTTTTCTGCAGAGAGTTTCACCTGCAAAAAACAGAACAAAAACATGGTCCTTCTCAGGACAATTTCAATTATAAAAACTTTTCCCGAAGGCAAATGCACACCCAATTGACATTACGAGTAGACCGTTAATTTTGATCAAACTCTGGCTTTACCTTCATGAAAGAAAATTTTTTAACTGTACTTCAAAGTATCATTTTAAAAGCACATCAAAAGGAATTTATAATTAAAATTTACGCACTTTAAAATCTCTAATAAGAGAACATGCCGTAGCAAAGAAATTATAAAATTACACAATAATATAACACGTCCTGGCAAAAAATTTAAATAAAATCGTATACTAATACATGTCAATCAAAAAAAAATTAAATTCATAGAACACTAGTACATACACAGGACATTACATAAAAAACATTATAACTAGTAAATCACTCAACTGGGATCCCATAATTTACCTTAATTGTGATCACACGACACAAATAAATTCTCAAATTGATATTAAACACAGTTACAATGAAGCAACTTTACACAAATAAAATTAAATACAAATCCAAAATGGATACTTAAACTTCATACAGAACATATCATCACGGTTACTAATACACATGAAAATTTTAAATTTTCTTACTTATCTTTTTAATACATTTAACACTTATAGCCATAAAAACAATTTAATACTCGGCATTCCGTAAATCCTGGATCAGGGAACTTAATTCGTTCACGATTACCTGTGATCCAATCTGCCGTTTCCATTTAAGTGGACAGTCATCAGTGACCTAAATTTAAATATTCATTTTATCCTACTATAGGATTCACAATCGATTTAGGGTCTAATTTTTTTCAGTACTGACTGACATAAAATTATAACAAAATAGCTCATTGGCTCATTCCTTATCAAAAAAAAACTCACAAACTTCACATTCCTTGTAATCACTTGGATTCTTTGACAACACTTACATTTATCTGTTGTCGTAACAACTCTTCAGACAAAACTTATCGATTTCACAATAAATCATTCAATTGCGGTATTCAAACACCGTACGGAGTGCATTTTGACTCCAATTACTACCTTCTTAGGTATACACAAAAACATACACATCTGCATTTAAAAATTAGCCCATACCTTTCTGAGGCATTCTACTGGCTTATGCAACAAACAAAACAGAACATAAAATGTTACAATTGAACCTTAATTAAAACCTATCTGAGGCATTCTAACACGGCATACATAAAACCGTCATATGGCGTTTGCCACTACAAAACCGTTATATTATGATAACGTCAAAGGAATTTCACCTGAATTTTCCTTTAAAGCAAAACTCAACTTCTATGGTCGAGTCGTTCAAATTTACAAACAATTACATGTTACAATTCATAAAAAAAAACATTACTCAAACGAATACACATTAATTTCTGGTCACATTTTTACACTGAAACTACAATTAATCAACATACTTATAACATACATTTAAACTTTTACTACTAAACTTCGGCTTAGCCTGGTGTTCGGCGGGAATTAACATGGTTAAGACGTTTCACAGTATTCTTAACATTAGGACATTTCCCCTTTTGACATTTGTCACAAGCCGACACGTAATCATTTATATCTAAGTGACAATATGGCCAGTAAAAATACTGAGTTAATGATTCTTTCATCTTAGCAACGCCTAAATGAACATTAGTATGTTCGTGGCAGAGTCTTTTTAATTTCTCTCGATACTTTCGAGGCACAATAAGCAGATTTCTAGTGGTTCCATCGTTATTTTTTTTCTGGTAAAATAACATCTCGTTTACCACCACGTACTTATTTTCTTCGGGCGTCTTCTTTTTCGCCCTATCAAAATTACTTTCAATTCTTCGTCCTCACTTTGTGCAACTCTAAATTCTTCGGGTGAAGTCTTAATAAGTCGGGAGTAATTTTTGTTTCTCCTGGAGAGGCAAGATAGTCGCGCTCTCTTCCGAAGTGATTTCTTCTACCGCTTCTGATCCGGGAATCACTTGCGCTATTCTCGTTATTTCATCTCCCGTGTCTCGTCTTTCTCTATCAAATTTTAGTTTTTCGGCCCGAGTTTGCACAGTATTTTTCACCGGAACTTCAACATTCCTGTTGATCTTCTCAAGCAAGGCTGCCGTTTTATTTCCTAACAAATAGTGTTTCTGCTCGAATTCCGTATTGCTGACAGCTGCTCTAGTTCTGGTGTGGCCCCATTCACATTTTAAATCGACCTCTGCTATAGGTAAGCAAACGGATGAATCTAGCACAGGTGCACTGACATAAACGTGCTCTCCTGTGTACATATGGGGTTGTACCAAATTTTTAGAAATCAGATCAATGCTCGCTCCTGTGTCTCTCAGAATAGACGTAGATTTTCCATTAACGACTCCCTGACTGATATATGGAGTCATCACGCCACTCGAGTCTCCTCCACTAGTTTCTGTTGCCGCGATAATTTCCGTCTCTTTAAGTTTAGGACACTGTGGTCGCAGATGGTCATAAGAACCACACTCGTAGCAACGGAGCTGTTTTCTTTTCTCAAAAATTCTTCCTTGTTTTGTCCACTAGAAGCTTCTTTTTCCACATCTTTTTTTCTTTCTTCTCTTCCTTAAATTTATGATTATTTTTAAATGGCTTATTAATTTTTATCTGTGGACTTCTGATCCTTTGGGAATTCTCTTGTTCGGAAACTGTCTTGCAAGCTTTCATACTTATCTATTTTTTCCGCTAATTCTAAAGGAGTATTAATCTGCATCCACTGCTCCAAAAAATGATCTTTTATATCGGCAGGTACCCGTCTCTTCATCTGTTCCGTTATGTGTAGGTCTCTCAGTTTCTTAAATGTAGTGATTTCTAAATCTGCTATCCATTCATCATAATAGCCACTAAGCTCATGGGCATAATTCCTCCATGACTTGTCTGCGAGTTTAGGATGGCGATAAAACAGTTGTTTTAATTTTTCTGTATTCATCCTAAATCTCTGGAGAATCATCTCTTTTACGTAGTCATAATCTTTTGCCTGTTCTGGCGATTCTCTGGCCATCATGTTGGAAATTTCTGGGGTTAGTACCCCTAACAAATATGGCACCCAATCTTGTTTAGGGACTCCCGCCATCTCTGCTCTTCTCTCAAAATTAATTAGATACAGGCCCATTTCGTCCCGTTTCTCGTCAAATTTCTGCATGGTTTTAAGGAGCTGAATGTTCTGAGTTGCGTCTGCATCTCTGTCCCTCCCATTTCGGGCTCTATTGTCTCCATTAATTCCTAATTCTAGTCTCCTCATTTCGAGAGTAAGTTGGTCTGACGAATTTTGTCTTCTCTTTCTTTCCTATCTTCAATAATACGCTCTAGTGCGAGTCTAGCGTCTTCTTCGACGTAATTTCGTTTTCTGTAATGATCTTCTTAATTTCGAAAAATCTTAAGCGTATCGTCAGCTAGTCCTCCTAACTCTTCTAAAAGCTCTAAAAGATCCCCTTTCTTACCCTTAGTTAAAAAGGACATTTTTCTAACTTTAGGGTGACTAATTTTATGATAAACAATAAATTATCCCTCAGCTACTAGCTATACCTTCCGACGGTATGTGTCCTAACCGGAACTAACAAGTTCAAAACTGATCAATTTTAGACCGAACTATAATTTTAGCCCTTATGAACACCAAACTAGCACCGCACAATATAAACATTCACAATTTACTCAATACCTATCAAATCAAAATACCGAACTCTTACACAGAATACACATAAACAGAATTCTCAAATTAATCAATGCTCTATATCGATTTCTCACACAGTAATACACAAATACTAAATTATCACTGTTAATATCAAAGCATAAGAAACTTAAATATATCTGTTACTATTAAAAGAAAAAAAATACTAAATAAACACTGCAAAAAAAAATTCCCTTTCTTTAAAAATAGAGAAAAACATACAGTATTTGCAATTAACAAAACACAGAAATTGGCTAAACTTATTGCAATTCCTAACAAACAAAAATTGGTTCTTTACTTGAACACTAACTGGTTACTCATTCATATACCATAAAAACACACAGAAATTGGTTTTACTTATCACAATTCCTAAAACAATAGTTCCTACTTAGAACTTCAAATGGTTAACTCATACACCATTAAAACACAGAAATTGATTTAAATCATCCAAATTTCTAATATAAAATATCAGTTCTTAATACGAACTCTAAATGGCTATTTATACATATACCATCTAAAAAACACAGAAATTGATTTAATTCATCAAAATTTCTAAAATATCAGTTCTTAATACGAACACTAAATGGTTAACTTGTACATATACCATTTAAAAAAACACAGAAATTGATTTAATTCATCAAAATTTCTAAAATATTAGTTCTTAATGCGAACTCTAAATGGCTACTTATAAATATACCATTTAAAAAAACAATAAAATAATTTTTACTTATTGCATTTATACAAAACCATTATTTAGTTTTTAAATCCAAGCCAGAATCTGATAAAAAGAATCGGCCTACCTGTAATCCTTTCGTTCATCACTGATATCCTACCGTCACTTCTGACACCAATTAATAACAGTCTGTAAGGACTTTGCCTAAAACTAAGACTGACAGCCTTTAATATTTACAAAATGCTTTATTTGCATCCCGATTAAATATAGGCTTTATACAATAATTACAAAAAAGATAAGCACTATCTGAGGCTATCTCGCGGGGTTCAGGACATCATGAGAGGGATACAGTAGGCTCTCCGTCTCTGGCACACGTCCGACGATGGAGGTTGTTCACACCTGTAAAAAAAAGGTCATCTGCCCCCATTTACATCAAGGTGGCGAATATATACCCTCACAAACGCCTGTGGGTGATTGAAGCGGCTCTCTTGATTTCTTTTCTGTAAACCGTCTTCAAACTATTCCGCGTCTTCCGCTAAAGGCTAAACGTTTTTCCTCCGGACAGGCTTTGTCTGCATGGAGGGAGGATTCTTTACAGAAGACGGCTTTCTAATTGTCCGATGGCGACGCGGCGTCTGCCACAACTCGGTGACAAAACGACTGTCATCGATGAATACGGTAGGGGAATAATGGCCGTCTTGCCGCCAGGCCTTCTCGGAAATCCCGGGTGTGAAAAGAGACACCAAGTCATTACAATATATATATATCATTGAAATTCCCTTTCCTAAATCCAATCTCCAGTAATATTAATTTATCGGTTTTAAAACCTTAGCCACAGAACTGCCCATGAATCGCATGCCTTTGCATTTCTACACGTATATATGTCCCGATTCAGGAGTGGGTTAGCATCGCGAGCCTCTAAATCTACTGACCCTACAAATAATAGCCACATGTTGTTTTCACCCTCTCACGTTTAATGTTAAAAGGTGATAGTATTCCGACCCGTTCTTATGAAATGAACGGATGTACTTTTGTCGCTCTAATAAACGATTCGGCCCGACTGCTTTCAAATTTAGTTTTTATTCCTTTCAGGCTGAGTCTAGCTCCATCCATGTAAATATCAGCTAGTTTTCCCTCTCAGGTTATAATTTAATAACGTATGGATATATTACAGGAATATGTAAATATATATACAGAGAGAGAGAGAGATATAATGTGTGTATGTTTCATTGACTTTCAGGCATGCATTAAGGGTATTTGTATTAGTACTTGTTAAAATTATTATGCATTAAGAGTATTTGTATTAGTACTTTGTTAAAACTATTATGCATTAAGGGTATTTGTATTAGTACTTTGTTAAAATTCATCCTGAAAAATTTTCACTATAGATTGCTTCCTTCCTTTAAACCTCGTTTCTTTATTTCTGAAACATCATTCTAAAATGAAAGATGGTCTTCAATGCATATTTTATGCTTTCTTCTTATTATACCTTAGAATCAATAACTTGACAGATAGCTTGAATTTAAAGTCTATACCAAAATATATAATATAGTTTTCATTTTGGTCTTAATAAATTGGCAGTCGTAGAAAGATATTTTCTAATACACGAAAGATTTCCTAGCAATAAGAAATTACGTATAATGTATGGTACATTGTGCTTTCCATCGGCAGTACAAATTCTTAAAAGCTTGGAAGGCGGAGATCACAGGTCCCCCACCCTATGCAATATCCCCTTTCCCTGACCACAAACTTCACTTATTTGCTGTCAACTGTTGCTGCATCAAGGTCTGAAATTTCTATTTTATGTAAATGCCGACAAACAACCATCAATACGATTTTACGACGGGTATCAAAAATATACTAGAGTAAACACACGTTAATGAGGAATTAAAACACAAAAATAGGACTTACAAAAAATGTGAACATTTCCATGAGATATAAATTCCCAATATTTTAAACATTGAAAAATCTATTACATGGAAAATATACCAAAATCATACTCTAAATATAAAATGGAAATACATTATTGAGCCCAAAAAAATATGTTTTACACGGTGATTTTCAATTGGTCTTCAATTTCGTCGGAATTTCCCCGTTACTGAATAACTAAGACGTTCCACCTTTCCCCATTAATTTGAAGTACTTACCAGTGGGATTAAGAATTCCATCCTCAATCCGAGGGAATGATGCAACATTTGTTGATAGGGAAAGGTAAATTAAGGCAACAGAATTGCACGGGAAATGATTCTATCATGCGCGTTTCTAGATTCATGGGGAAAATTAGAAAATAACTGATCTAATTAAGAAAATATGAGGTACATAACTAGAAATCATCGACTGCATGGATGATAATTTATCAAATCTATGTTGAACGTATTTTATGAAGAGTAACGCTATTGTGAAGAAAATGTTTCAAAATTATTCTGCTTTCTATTGATACCAGCTAAAAGTTATTAAACGTGTCATTTGATGCAAAATAATAAAGACAAATATTTTGTTTTACTATAAAGTGATGAATATAACTTCCCTGTCTAGCAAAATTCTGCAATCAGGCAAAAGAAAATTATTGTTTTTGATTAGCTACATAATTGAAGCTATTGCATTCTTACATATCAATTCTGAGATGAAACATAAGGTAAAGTTTTGTATCAAAGTTAATATGTTTTTGAGGCTTTGGGGTATATAATTTAGATTGTGTATTTAATAAATATTTTCATGCATGGTATTAGGCTTACATATACTCCCCTTTTTTAACCTAAAGAAACTTGAAAAATTTTCCAATTAAAGGTTTGCAAAATGTTTTTACTTCTTTAAACTGATAAGAAATGGCAGTACTAACTATTTTTTGATAAATTAACTGGAATACATTGTATGCAAATGAAAAAATACTAGATTTAAGCGTTTGGACTGTGCAAACCGCGCTCCTCAAAGGGTTAAACAAGATTCTAAGTGCCCTATAAATAATACAATTAAAATTCATAATGTAAATTAATAAAATTGGCAGGATATTAACTATCTCATAATTCTTTTTGAAAATCCTCAAGTTCCATATGGACGACAGTGTCAAGAGCAGGATATAGAAATAACAAGCTTTACATAAAAATAATTTTTATGATTTTAGCATTCTATTTCCGTAATATGCAAAGAACGTGGGTTAATATAATTGTGATACAAAAAGTATATTAACAGTAATAGAATGAGTTATTCAAAAAGTATTTTACTATAAAATAGAATTAGTAATTCACAGTTAAATTTTAGTGAACGTCAAGGTAAAACAAAAACAAACATAAACAAACCTTACAATGGATTATGTGGATAAAATTCTGTTAAATATAGTTTAACAATAAGTGTTATTTAATTTTTTGTTGTAAATTAGCTTTACATTTCAGCCACTTTAAAATTTGCCAAATACGTATAACAATAGACCTACTAAATTATTTTTATTCCTTTATGCTTGGTTTGTTAGTTTGAGATGGAAGAACTGAATACTTGCTCGAAATAAAACACACATTAGAAACTTTAAGGTGAAATGATTTCCACACACACTAGTTTAAACTAATTAAGTTTTTATAGCACAACAAGCAATATTCCTCGAGAAAATGTGGAAATAAACCAACATTTACGATAAAATGCTAAAGGTCATAATGCTTTAAAGAGCAATCTCAAATTCTTAAAAGTTAAAGTTTTGGTAGCATGTTTGTGTTGAGAGAAGATGGCTGCTAATTAAACTATAAAATGAAACTCTCAATGATTAACATTTGAAATTGGAATAGTAAAGGAAAAATGCATGCATTCTACGAAGCTGTTTGAAAGGGAATTTTATTCCACTCTTTCATCTTAAGTGTTTGCAAAATTCTAAAGTTCCATTACCAAACACAAACACAGAATACGTTCAAAACAGTTAGAACTCTATCAGCATCAATTAATACTTTCATCATATTATCCAGACAGCTTGTCTGGATAAAATAAAAATATAGAGACTTTTCTGCAGAACATGATACCCAATTGGCGCTTTCTTTTAAGTTGCGACGATCTGAATGCTTGTATTAGTCAACTAGAATATATAGTCGTCAAATAGAGGATTTTATGTCAGATCATTAATCCAGACAAGGGACCGAGGTAGCCCAATGGTAGCGTGTTGGACTAGGGCGTAGGGGTCTAATCCCGACTAAGACATTAAATACCTTCGTGTCTAGGCAGAATATGGGCACGTTAAATCTGTAGACCGTAAATTCCTACTACGAGGTCAGAGAAGGTTGGCGAAATGACGACCCTCCCCCTCGATGTCGCCCGTGGGGTTGCTCGGTCAAAACTGAGGTGGCACCAGTGCTTGGTGTTGGTTCATCTATATAGTGTCTCCACTGAATCTAACCAACGTTTGTCGTCGTAAAAGGGCAAATATCTTAATTTACAAGTGTCCCACGTGTTCCGTATAGCAAACAACATATACAGACAAAATATCATTTGAAACACATACATATTTTAACAATTAAAAAAAATATAAACTATTAATAATTGACTACATAGAAAAGAAATATTTATGTATGAAGTGTGTAAGCGCATTTTAACGTAGGATTACGTTCCTCCATAACGGTCCTCCGGAAAGGAAAATTTCAGACGCTAAAACCGTCCGTCCGTACCTCGCAAGCAATTTTGGCAGCGCGCCCAACCCAGTCTTTATCGCTGGGTTTAAAGCAGTAAACAGTTAAACAGATAAGTACCAAAATACGTCAAAATTTTGACATATATATATATCTATATACTATTATACACAGTGGAATCTCGATCTATCGTTTTTCAAGGGACCGACTGAACGAACGAAAAATGCGGGAAAACGATAGATCCGGGAACATAACAAAGCAATATGATCGTCGGGACTGGGTAAAATAAACGACACATACGGGAAAACGATGATTCGGAAAACGATCGATCGAGATTACACTGTATATATATAATATATATATATATATTAATATATATATATATTATAGATATATCTATATATATATATGTATATATATATATATATATATATATATATATTATATATATATATCTATATCTATATATTATATATACATATATATATATATATCTATATAAGATATATATATATATATATATATATATATATATATATATAATATATATACATATATATCTAATATATAAAAATGAATGTTTGTATCTCTGTAATTGTATAGAAATCCACAGTTTAGGAGCAAACGATCGTGAAATTTTACATACAGGCTGTCTTAAAAACAGCCGAGGGTCTGAAAGACTTCAAAATCGAAATTAATTACCGTTGATTTTTTAATTAATAAAAACCAAGAATTTTGAAACTAAATGTAGCTGTTACACTTTGTGGAATCACCCCTCTGAATATGGCGTCCGCGTTAGGGTTAGCTGGCAAACAGCGAGCGAAAAGATAAAAGAAATAAAATCAACAAGTTTTCAAGGTTATATATTAAACCAGAATAAAACATGAAAACATAATCTTTCAAGTCAGATTTTATACTCTAAAATAAATCGGATCCAACGGCATATTGACACTACCACACGCGATGGAAAATCGAATCAACCACGCTGTCACGAGATCTTTTTTAATCGCTACTACAACCCCCTCGCTTATGTCTTTGTGTCTATGAAGAGTGAAGACTAAGCTTCTATCCTGCTAACTATTTCTGACTTAAAAACTCCTCTCACTCCATAAATACAGTATATTCACCAACCCATAGCAACTTTCCAGTAAACTTAGTCAAATATTTTCCTCTTTACGCAACAGAGTAGCACGTCATTGTGGCGCATTCAGTAAAAGCGTTCATTTACCACGCTACACGCCGCGGGTTCAAATACGGATCGTTCACATTTTGCTAAACCTGTATTTTCAGCTTTTTTATAGAGGCTTTTTTATTTCAGCTTTTATTTTATTATTATTATTATTATTATTATTTATTTATTATTTTTTTAATTATTTTTATTTTATTTTATTATTTTTAAAAATTATTATTTTTATTTTATTTTATTTTTCATATTATTAATGTGTATAACATTTCGTATACTTTTTTTTCTATGTTATTTATACTGTGTTTAGTTTTTTAATGGATTTTGGTAGGTTTATTATAAATTTATATATTTATGTTTTACTTTTCAAGATTTTTTGTCCAATGATAAAGGCTAAATCTTTTCTATGTTATTTATACTGTATTTAGTTTTTAAATTGATTTTGGTTAACAAACATTCGACAATTTGACATTTTTACTTTTCAGCTTTACTTTTCAAAATTCTTTACTTTCCTAAAGACAATTTGACATTTTTCCTTTTCAGCTTTTAGTGGTTTATTATAAATGTATATATTTTATGCTTTACTTTTCAGGGTTTTTTTGCTCCAATGATGAAACGCTAAATCTAGCTGAATTCTGAAGAAATTATTGTAAATGTATGGTTTTTTATGTTGGGTTTTCTTTTTATTCATGCGTATAAAATTTGACATGCTTTTTATTCTATGTTATTTATACTGTACTTAGTTTTTAAATTGATTTTGGTTAACAAACATTCTTAAAATCCCGGGCAACGCCGGATATATTATCACCTGTGTAGGTTGATAATTTATAAATTTTAAAACTGCTACCACATGTATATTTACAGATCCACAAGAACTTTCCAATATTTTGAATTAATAAATAACCAACAACTTTTTCTCGATTCACAGGTGTTCAGTAGATGGCGCCACTATTTAAACTTTTAGTATTCTAACCATAAGACAAAAAAATATATTTTTTTAAAAATCGTAAGGGATATTTTTATAGACAAAATAATGTAGAAGAAAATATTGAAATTAAATCTAATAGGACATACTAAAGAATATAGTACAGTTTGAGGAACATATCTTTTACTGTATTTTAATATTTTTTGGATAATGTCCAATCGTTTGCCGCATTAGCAAGAAAAAAAAATATTTTTTTTTTGTCTATTTCGTTGATACGTGACGATAAATTTATTTAAAGTACCAGATAAAGATCACATGATCAGCGTTTAATAAATTAAATTGTAAAGATTAATATTTAAAAATTCACCAAAAATTAGAAAATGGAGGTAAAGATTCGAAAACAATTTCATTTTAAAGGAATTTTTATGATCTTTTTCGTGATATAAATTTTACAACCGTCAAATTATTATTTTAAATGCAAACTTGAAAAAAGTTACAAAACCAGATTAAAAATTTAATTTAAAAAAATCTAAGAATTTTTTTTCAAAAATCTTTATTAGTGCACCCCTACATTATAAGAAGAATCGCAATGCAAAATTTCAGTCCTTTAGGTTCAGCGGTTTGGTCTGTACTTTGTATGTCAGTCAGTCAATCAGTCAGTTACGGAACTGTTTTATATACACTGCTGGCCACGCAAATTGCAACACCAAGAAAGACAAGAGATATCACAACAAAATTTATTTTGTAGATAACATGTTGACCAAGTATCAAATGATTAAATTTATAGACTTCTGTGAAGTGTGGTTCCTGCCAAAATCAGTAGCCAGAGTAGCCGCCATTGTTGGAGATCACCGCTGCCACACGCCTCGGCATTGATTCAAAGAGACTTTGGACGAGTTCTTGGGGTACAGCAGACCAAGCAGCTTCCACACATTGCCAAAGTTGATCTGCTGTGGCAGCTGGGGATGGAATCTGGGTCAATCGTAGGCCAACCATGGACCACATGTTTTCTATCGGCGAAAGATCCGGAGAGAGAGGCGGCCAGGGAAACAATTCAATCTGGCGATTGACGAACAACCGTTGGACAATGCGTGCCACGTGTGGTCGCGCATTATCCTGTTGAAATATGGCTGTGGGTAAGCCCTGAAGGTAAGGAAGGACAACTGGCTCCAACACCTCGGAGATGTAGCTCTGGCTGTTTAAAGTACCGGCAATGCGTACTAGAGGTGTGCGAGAGTGATATCCAATACCGCCCCATACCATAATACCCGGTGCAGGACCAGTGTGGAGGTGCATAACGCAGCTGTTCAGCATCCTCTCTTCACGGTGTCTCCAGACTCGAATGCGACCATCGTGTTGTTGCAGAAGAAGCGTGACCTCGTCAGTAAAGCCAATTTTCATTCCATTCTGCCGTCCACATCCTTCTGCTCATCGCACCATGGGCGGCGGAGACGTCTGTGGTTCTGGGTCAAGGGTAAACAAGCAATGGACGTCTTGCGGACAGACCACTCTGCTGTAAACGGACGTCGATGGTACGAGCAGGACACTGGATGATGCGTTACAGATCGCATGTGCTGTGCTATGGTTCGTGAGGGACTGAGCGATCCGTCACTGCCATGCGCACAATTTGCCTGTCCATCACGTGAAGTGGTGCGCTGAGGTGGATGACGATCGAACACGCCGGTCCGTCGTACCCTCCTGCATCCAACGATCACATATCCGCATTACAGTTGTTTGGTTTCGTCCAACACGACTATCGATTTCCCTGAAGATAATCCACAATCTCGGTAGGCACTATCCTTCCCTCTGTCGAACTCGGATACTTGATCAAAAGATGATCGCTGTTTTTCGACGAGGCATCAATTGATCGTTCTTTTAGAAAACCACAAGAAAACCAATTGCCGACCTTGAAATCGTCGAAATCTCCAAGCCTTAAATAGTGCTTTGAAGTAGCGCTACAGGCGCTCGTGAATGTGCGTCTGCTCTGAAATTCTAATCATTTGCATATATCACCTCCGCTAATGCATGTTGTAAATTTCATGTTATTGGCATGTTTCCTTCAGGATGTGTTGCATTTACAGTGGCCAGCCGTGTATATAGATTTTTATTACTATTTTATATCGTAACGTTTACTTCATGCGCACACATTATTTCCTATGCTTATTTTATTATCTTTAGAATAAGCGTAATTTTTATGATTTTAACCAACAATCGTTTTTAACTGGCATTCAATTGGCTGTTAAACTTTCTATTTACCACCCTATTTAAAAGAAGTTAGGGTGTAAATTGTAGGTGGTTGGCAAGTTGGGTTTAAAATCAAATTTTGTGCAATGTATTTAATTTCTCGATTAAAAGTAGTTTTTTTCTAAAATTAATTTATTTCGCTTGGAAAGCTAAATATTTTATGCACGCGTTTATATTATTATTACTATCTTTATATCGAACCTTAACTTCATGCGCGAGCATTATTTTTTAGGCTTTTTTTATTATTATCTTTATATAGCTTTATTTTCTATGGTTTTAAACAACTATCGTTTTATTTCATATTATGTTGGTTATTTATTAATTAAAAATTAAGGGTAATTAATTTCGATTCCGGAAGTTCTTATCTTTATTTTCATTATGCTTTTTCATTTACGAATTATTCAAATGTGGTTAAAAAACTTGCGCGTATTTATATATTTGTGTGTGTTTAATTATTGAAAATTAATAAATTTATATTTCTGGACGAGGATGTTTTCAGTTTTTAGTGGTACTATGATGAAAGGCTGAATATACCAAAATTCTGAGGAGTTTATATGGGAGGAAAAAGGAATTTAATATGTAGAGGATGTTATAGGAGTTAAATGTGGAGAGGAGTTGAATGGTTTGCAGCCCTCAATCAAACACTTCATTTTTTAAGAGGCAACGCTGCAGTCATATCATTGTTCTATTGGAAATTTCTGCTGAACCTGTAATTGCAGCTTCTTTTTTTACCCCAATGATGAAAGGCTGATTCTAGCTGAATTCTGAGGAGTTTATTATAAATTTATAGATTTATAGATTTCACAAGGATTTTTTCTGTTATTTATACTGTGCTTAGTTTTAAATTAATTTTGGTTAATAAACATTAGAGAATTTGACATTTTTACTTTTCAGATTTTAGTATTACAATGATGAAAGGCTGAAATCTGAGACGTGTATAACATTTCACATATATTTTTTATGTTATTTATACTGTGTTAATTTTTAAATTGATTTTGGTTAACAACAAACATTCTTAAAATCCCGGGCATCGCCGGGTACTTCAGCTAGTATATATATATATATATATATATATATATATATATATATATATATATATATATATATATATATATATATATATATATATATGTATATTATATATATATATATATGTATATATATATATATATATGTATATATGTTACGGCCAAAGCCCGAATTCGGCCACTTCGCGAATTGGCCGGCCAATTCGCGAAATGGCTAAGAACGCTGTAAATTGGCTGGCCAATGTCCGATCTTTTCTTGATTTCGGGAATTGGCCGGCCAGATCGCGAAGTGGCATGGGAGGATCAGCCAAAGTTGGAAGAAAAAATCATTGGCACGTATTATTGGCTCTGTATAACCATAACTTCATTCTTTAAAAACTACTAGCTGCGGTACCCGCAGCTAACTGCGGTGGGATGTGGCCATTTGAGACAAAGTAAAAAAATAAATTTTTAAAATTTTAATTTAAAAACTTGTCTATTTTTTATATTTTTAAATTAGAAGATTTATATTTTTAAATTAAAAAAGAAAACAAAAGGGGAAATATTAGCAAATTAACTTTTTAATAAAACAAATATTAAAAAATTGTGGTCCCACCGTACCACCGATATGTGAAAAACCTACCACTACAATTTTTTTTCTGGTAAAGTAAAAGTTATTAGAAATACAAAAGATATTAAAAAGTGTAAAATGGTCAACATAACAAAAATTACCTCTTTGCATTTAATTAAAAATGATTATAAATCCCCGTAATCACTTATTACAACTAGCTGAACTTTTGTGACATTTCGAATTACATAAATGTTTGTTGCTCTGCATTTTACATCGGTTTGTTGCACACTAGTCGAAACAATTGCATCTCGTGTACCCTTGGCCCCCTGTCAGTGATTGGGAAGACGCTATGGTTCGTAGCGATTTTTTCTTCTGTGCCTATGGAATCAAGTGTTAGTAGTTTCTCGTGCAGAATGGAGAGCCACTTCTGGAATACAGGTGTTTGAGAACGCCATGTTCTGTTCCTAGGTTGTGGAAACCGTCCTCGACGTTATGACAACAGCGAGAACGTTCTTGGGTTCACGCGACCCCTGTCAACATCTGGTATGCGGATACCGCACATTATCTCCACCTTTAGTGGTGGAAATTTGCACCTGATCTCTCAGCATCTTTGCACCTTCTTGCAAACTAGCATGAGCTACTGCCATGACAGGATGGTTCCACTGCCATGAGAGGAGCTTCATTTCCGATGCATTCCCTGAATTTATATCACCCTCCATTTCTTGCTCGACGTTCTCAAGGTCTTCTCTGTAACTAGATTATTTACAACCTCTTGGGCAGATTTGAAGTACTCAGCGCCACTTTAGCTTTGCAGCCAAACGCGATATAGAACTATAAAAATCATAGAGAAATACTATAAAAAACATATAGAATACTATAAATACGATACAGAATACTATAAAAATACGATATAGAATACTATAAAAATACGATACAGAATACTAAAGAAATGCGATATAGAATACTATAAAAATACGATATAGAATACTATAAAAATACGATACAGAATACTAAAGAAATGCGATATAGAATACTATAAAAATACGATAGAGAATACTATAAAAATACGATAGAGAATACTATAAAAATACGATATAGAATACTATAAAAATACGATATAGAATACTATAAAAATACGATACAGAATACTATAAAAATACGATATTGAATACTATAAAAATACGATACAGAATACTATAAAAATACGAGGAAAACAGCACTCACCTCACAGTGAAATTGCTGTGGAAGAATCGATAAGTAGCAGACAAATGTCGCCACGTTGGACATTCCCGCCGGAATTGCAGATGCGCCGCCTACCGGGCATTCTTGAATGAGCACATCGCGTTTTGGCCGGAACATCGTGGCCACTTCGCGAAATGGCCGGCCAAAGTAGAATATTCACTGATCGTTTCAATTACATCGCACTTTGGCCATACCTCTCGGCCACTTGCTTTGGCTCTCGGGCTTTGGCCGTAACATATGTTTATATATATATATATATATATATATATATATATATATATATATATATATATATATATATATACATACGTACATATACACTGCTGGCCACCCAAATTGCAACACCAAGAAATACAAGAGATATCACAACAAAATTTATTTTGTAGATAACATGTTGACCAAGTATCAAATGATTAAATTTATAGACTTCTGTGAAGTGTGGTTCCAGCCAAAATCAGTAGCCAGAGTAGCCGCCATTGTTGGAGATCACCGCTGCCACACGCCTCGGCATTGATTCAAAGAGACTTTGGATGAGTTCTTGGGATACAGCAGACCAAGCAGCTTCCACACGTTGCCAAAGTTGATCTGCTGTGGCAGCTGGGGATGGAATCTGGGTCAATCGTAGAGCAACCATGGACCACATGTTTTCTATCGGTGAAAGATCCGGAGAGCGAGGCGGCCAGGGAAGCAATTCAATCTGGCGATTGACGAAGAACCGTTGGACAATGCGTGCCACGTGTTGTCGCGCATTATCCTGTTGAAATATGGCTGTGGGCAAGCCCTGAAGGTAAGGAAGGACAACTGGCTCCAACACCTCGGAGATGTAGCGCTGGCTGTTTAAAGTACCGGCAATGCGGACTAGAGGTGTGCGAGAGTGATATCCAATACCGCCCCATACCATAATACCCGGTGCAGGACCAGTGTAGCGGTGCATAACGCAGCTGTTCAGCATCCTCTCTTCACGGTGTCTCCAGACTCGAATGCGACCATCGTGGTGTTGCAGACAGAAGCGTGACTCGTCAGTAAAGACAATTTCATTTCATTCTGCCGTCCACATCCTTCTGTCATCGCACCATTGGCGGCGGAGACGTCTGTGGTTCTGCGTCAAGGGTAGACAAAGGAATGGACGTCTTGCGGACAGACCACTCTGCTGTAAACGGCGTCGAATGGTACGCGCAGACATTGGATGATGCGTTACAGACTGCATGTGTTGTGCTATGGTTCGTGATGTGACTGACCGATCCGTCACTGCCATGCGCACAATTTCCTGTCATCACGTGAAGTGGTGCGCTGAGGTGGATGCGATCGAACACGCCTGTCCGTCGTACACTCCTGCATCCAAGAATCACATATCCGCATTACAGTTGTTTGGTTTCGTCCAACACGACTACCGATTTCCCTGAAAGATAATCCACAATCTCGGTAGGCCACTATCCTTCCTCTGTCGAACTCGGATACTTGATCAAAAGATGATCGCTGTTTTCGACGAGGCATAATTGATCGTTTTTTTGAAAAAACCACAAGAAAAACACAATTGCCGAACTTGAAATCGTCGAAATCTCCAAGCCTTAAATAGTGCTTTGAAGTGGCGCTACAGGCGCTCGTGATGTGCGTCTGCTCTGAAATTCTAATCATTTGCATATATCACCTCCGCTAATGCATGTTGTAAATTTCATGTAATTTGCATGTTTCCTTCAGGGTGTTGCATTTACAGTGGCCAGCAGTGTATATAGATACATATATACATAACACATACATACATATATACGTACAAAAGAGGTAAGCAACGATAAGTAATCTTACGTTAATAACACGCGGTATTTTCGTTAGAAGAGACTACCTAATTTTTTTAAAATTTATCTAGCTCTTACCTGGAAAAAAATAAAGAGTACGCTCTCCAACAATCATATCGGTATGAAATTAAACTCATAGATATCTATCTACTCACACATATTCACTACTCTATTTAGAGGAATTGTAGATGCAATCTAATCTCAATAGTGGCCATACATGGGATCCCAAGTCAATCCAAATAAATGATTTAAACAGCTGTTCTATTGGGATGATGATTCAAACGTGGACCAGCTCTTATCTCATAAAATCCTCTTAATTTGGTTGCAGCTCTAGCTAAACTAGTTAGGGTGTATATAAATCTCGTGAGGATGCGATATTAGAGAGGTGGTTGCGTATTGGAATAGATATAAAACCAATACTTCTACCATCTTAACAGGTGTCATTCTAATCAAAATGTCGTTATTAGATATCTCTCCAAATCTCAAATTTGTAAGCCTCCTTATGCGTATAGTTTTACACTCTTAGAATTTCCTTTTGAATTGTCATAAGGTAAATTCTTTAATATTTTGTGTTTTATAAAAGGGTATCAGGATTTGTAAACATAAAATAAAACTTTTTGAAATTAATTTAAATTTATGGTTTCTGTATCATACTTATACATACGGTAATTGTGAGCATTATAAGTGTACCCCAACTAGTATTTGAACTTCAAACAGGAATGCTTTTCCTCATGTGCAGAGTTTAGGTGTCATATTAAGAGTATAGTCTTTCCAAGTTTTTTTCTCGGTATAAGAAGATATCAGATTCATTTCATGGTACACGACAAGAGTTTTATGCTTCATATATTGACTATATACACTCTGTCATATAAAAATATATGCACCCAGAAGAAATTGAGCTACTATCACGAAACTTGGCAGGAATGTATTCTGTTAAGAGATACGCAAATGATTAAAATTTCGACTCCAATGAGACAAGGGTAAGCGCGCTATGCGCATTATGAAATGCGCAGCTGGGAGAGTTTAGAAGCATGATTGCTCGTGCCATAGGGTTATTTAATCAAATCTGTCGACTTGGATGGACGGTATTGTGACCAGAGATGCCTCTGAGACGTAACCGGCGACAGTACGAACAAGTTGGAATTTGAGAGGGGGTGTATAGTAGGCTTCAGAGAAGCAGGTAGTAGCCGACGTCCATTAAGACGCCTACCACTGACCTCACATCAAAGGCAGTGTCTATTGTATTTTTTCCGACCTCGGGCAGTCTGGAGTGTGACCGACTGGAGGCGTGTGATCTTCAGCGATGAATTCCGATTCAGTCTCAATGCTGATGACCAGCGCATACGCGTGTGGAGATGGTCAGGCCACCGGTCCGATCCGGCATTTGTTGTCGAGAGCCATACGGCGATTACACGAGGTGTGACAGTGTGGGGAGCGATTTGTTGGGACACACAATCACCTCTAGTCGTCCTTCAACGTACTTTGGCGGAACGCAGTTATGTGGACGAGATTTTAACGCCAGTTGTACTGCCTATGCCAGAGGTGGGGAACCTTTTTACCATTAACATGTAAATTTTAACATGTAAATTAGGTAGTAATAAAGGAGGCCGCATAAGTTGATGAACCTATAAATGCGATTTTTATGAAATTATTATAGTTAGATATAGTTTTAACAATTTGGTGCATTATATAGAAAAATAGCAAAAAAAATTATGTCCTTATTTATTTATTATTTGACATAAAAAGTTACAATATACAATATTTTTGTATTCACATAAGGATAAAAACTTGTTATAACATTAATCACTATTTTTTTTTTGCAGAAAAAATAATACTCTTTAACGTACATGGAGTCAGTCACAACAATAATAGTAAGAAAATAGTTTTTGTGTAGAGATCATATAACATGTCTGGTAGTATTGCTAAGAAACTCTGAGCATTTAATTACATATAGATGGGTAATGAAATGCATAATGGGAGTGTAATGAAATGCATAAAGTGTAGTTAAAGTATCATACATTCAAGTTAAACGAAGCTCATTTGGATAAATGTACAATTGTAGCGACTTTAGACAACAATTTCAAAATGTCAACTTTATTTTGTCCGACATTGTACATACATTCATGCATGCCGTTCTTTGTTTAATTCTATTGATTTGGAAATTCATGTAATCTATATAATTAAATATTAATTAATACAAGTACTAGATTTTATGAAGGCCGCAAGAGAAGATCACGGAGGCCGCGCGTTCCCCACCTCTGGCCTATGCTATCAAGTCACCCAGGTGCCATTTATCAGCAAGACAACGATCGTCCACATACTGCGTGACTCTCCGAACAATGTCTTAAAGGATATGACATACTCCCAGGGCCTGCCAGGTCACCAGACCTCCCGCCAATAGAGTACGTCTGGGACGTGCTTGGAAGGGAACTGCAGCCGTCCCGGAACACCGGTGAATTAACTGCCCATTTGTAAAGATTATGGCATGATCTTCCGAAAGAGGTCATAGGTCACCTCATTGATCAGATGCAACGCCGTGTTTCGGCTTGTATAGCTGCCATAGGTGGATTTACTACTTAGTGATTAGTAACCTTTTTCATGTCACATCTTCTTAATGAAACGGTCTGTTCTTTGAATTTGTAATCATTTGCTTATCTCATCATACACTGCATACGTGTTAAGTTTCGTGATAATAGCTCGTTTCCTTCTGGGTGCATATATTTTTTTGTGACAGAGTGTGTTTGCATTTTCTCTTGAAGCAGTGGTCTACCGGTTAAAAAATAACCACCTTAAACGAATCACCCATACTTTGTGATTTCTTTCTTGAGTTTTAGTTGTATATACAGGTTTCAGAAAATTCATAATCCTATAAGAAAATTAGTAATATCTTCTACATGAATAAAAACTATTGAAGATGGGAGGAAAACAAAATAGACTTTCAACAGAAAAAAGTATTATTTATCACATATCATCTAAATTTCTTAATATATTGTAAAAGATAAAAAAAAATGTCCAATAAATTCAATATAACCATGAAACAGAATTGATTCCCAGCCATTTAGTTAACAAAATATTAAAATATTTTCTTTAAAATAAAATTTCTATTAAAACTATAACTTATTTTGACTCTACATCTTCGGATTTTTATACTTCATTACTAATAGTTACGAAGAAACTTTATACCTCACCCTTATACAATGAGATAAAAATTCATGTCTGATGTCCATAAGCCTCCATATCCCAGACAGATATCTCCAAAGCGATATGCCCTAACATGACAAATCCAATTTCAAACACTTTACTCAAAATATAATGCATATTTTAAAAGTTCTACAAAGCATAAAATTTTCTCCATGTAAGCTCAATGCAAATATTTGGGCAAAAATATATATCCCATACATGTTTCGTTTACATATAAGATGATTTCCACCTGCGAGTAGAAAATTTTTCCTTTTGGACAAGTTAATGGATAAATATACAACAAGGAATGCGGTAAAACATAAAAACAAAAATTCAAAGCCATAAACTTAGCAAAGCCACATTATTCTGAGAAACTTTGCATCAAAAAGGATTTTGACTTGTTTCTCATAAAGACCTAATACCTCTCTTTTACAGCAAAGTTTTTAAAAAAATGACATAAATAAGAATATTTTGAAATTTATTTTTCACCATGATGAAAATATTTATGCTATGTTTACGCTTAGGAAACATAAAGTTCTCTGATAAGTTTTACTATACAATGAAATGCATCAATGATGGTAAATTTTCATCAGCAATACTGAGCCAAATGTAAATATATAGCATATTTTCAAAGCCATATTTTTATCTTATAAGTAATCTGTTAAAAGAATTTGTTGTCTAGCATATCTGCTTAGCAAATTTAAGGGGACAAAGGACCTTCAGCCTCCATTTTGAAATTTTCAATATTTTGCTCTACATGCAAAATAAGAATAATTAATATTATTTTCTAGTACACTGAGGACAGTTTGAATTCAGATATAAGTATTTTGTAAGAATGAAACTTGTTTTTAAAAAAGTCCTACAAAAATGCGAGAATTTTCCAAATTATCCATGCCCATTTATTTTCTCCTGATTTCGTGTAAATTTCGAATGATTGCTTACTGAAGTGTTTTCCTCAAAATTGTGCATAATGCTTTGAAACCACAAATATTTTTCAAATTTAAAGACCATGAAACAAAGAAAAAACACAAAAAATAATAAGCAGATTTTAAAAATATGTATATTTATGGCTTTAGATTCATATGAAAGAAAATCTATGCATAATGTTTATACATATACGGTTGAATCATATTAAAAAAATTAAAGTTTTCAAATGATTTGGAATTCCCATGGAGCATTTTGAAAAATGCTACCATTTTTTATTTATTTTTTTTTTGAAAAACAGGCATTATTCTGCCAAAACATTCTGATTCTGAATTCTAAGGGTCTTCAACTGTACTAAAAAACGCAGATTATTTTCATTTTTTATATAGAGTTAAATATTGAAATTGAAAATTCGTGGTTTGAGGTCCCTTGCCCCCTTAACTTAAAATAGCTTTCGTCTTTCAAAATTCTCGTCGCCAGGAGAATTAAAGGAATAACACACTTTTATGTTTCCCCCTAAGACACATTTATGGACACTAAAACATGTTTTCAAACAGTGCACGTATATTTTAACTCAGAGGTTTGTCAGAACAGATATCCTCAGAGATAGAGTCATAGCCGTTCTGAGGTAATTTGGGTGATGTGCTTATCCGCAGGTATCTACTTGAAACGTATACTTGGGTTCTGGGAAATCTCGGCTTTTTAGCTCCTCACAGAATTTAGCTTCCTTTTTCGATGAAGGCTTTTACTAAAAAATAGGCTAAAATAACAGCTATTTAAGGTCTCATGTGTTTTACTGCATTACGCTGTTTCACCTTTTTATACTTCATGAAATTATTTAACATCTAATTATTTTTTTAATACATCGTTTCAACTGTAATAAAATGTGAGTGGCAGTTATTCCGAAATCAAGAGCACTAGAAACCTTAAAAGCATTAGCGGTATACCTTTATATGAATAAAGCAATACTGATGTAAACTTTCTTTCTGTTGTTAAAAATATTGGGAAAAATTCTAGTTTAAATTTTTTCCAAAAAGTCTAATTTCCATCTACTTTTGTTCCATCGTCCATTGTTTTTACTACATGTTGCACAATGCTTCTTTACTGCATATATACTTCGGGAAGTTCTTCATTAGATGATTTCGAAAAATAACATACGTTTTTTCAATAAATATATATCTGCAGTTTAGATCGTAACTTGTTTATTACAAGTTTTATACCTTTTTTATACCAGGGAATGCCTCTTTTATCTTTTCTGTCGGACATTCTTGAAAGAAATGCATCAGTTATACTTTTTTCTGTTTCTATTCTTGTCGAATATACAGATTTATATTCAAAATATGTACTGAAATCAAATGAAAATATAATGACTGTGAAAGTTAATTTTATAAATATAATTTTTAAATTTTCTTCTCTAAGAATCATTCCTAATGTTCTTCCTTGGTCTCGTTCTCATTTATATTTAATAAAATTCATTTTTAAACTCATTTGATGCCAAATCTAGACTCTCCAAGAATAAATGTTTCTTATTAAATATGCGAGGAAATAGAGTAGAAAATTTAAATTTTTCATTGAATTTTTATTTATTTTCTTACTTCTATCAGAAAAAGAGTTTTCCGATCGAACAATAGATTTTTTCTCTTATTTTGTCTCCATAGCTTATCGGTTATCTATATATAAAACCAATAACTAAAATTGCCTTTTTTACATGATTGTTACTTTTTTTAACTACGTTATGAATGAGTTATTACCAAATGTTAATGTGATAGATAGACATACAGATTCAGAGAGAGAGAGAGAGAGAGAGAGAGAGAGAGACAGACAGACAGACAGACAGACCGAGACCTATCGAATAATCTATAATCTTCCCTACAGATGAAAAATTAACTGAAATTGAACATAGGTCAATTATAGACACCTTTTGATCCATATTTGAACATTTCGCTTCCAGGTTGTACTAGCTCTTTTAGATTTTTATAAAAAGTGATAATGTAATCCGGAATTTTACTTTTTTTATTTAAATATTGTTTACATTAATGCAATATTTTCAGTCTTTTTAAAATTGCCTGCATTTAGAAACCTTTTAAACATTTACTACTAACGTTGAGTCATGATTGTACCCTTAAGAATTTCCATCGGAGTGTAAATATTACGCTTTCTGGTTCATATAATAATTATTGCCAGATGTGACGGATATATTCAAATACGGATAAGTTCTTATTTGGTGATATCTGATGATATCAATTCCACCGTCGTAATCGAAAGCAATAAATCTTCTCTACCAAATAAAATTATTTGATGACATCAAGTTTTTTTTTTAAGATTAGATCAATTTTTCTAATAACGAACTCGTTATTCTGATGTTTTTCTTACTAAAACTTTGGATATCTTCATTATATGAATTTTTATGATGCATATTTATTCGCTTTCTTGTTTTACTGATGTTGGAAATTTTCCGTTACTTGCCATCTCTTCTCGAACGGAAACATTAGATTTTTTAAAGGAATAAATCTTTAAGCATAACTAATAGACAAAAATGGAATTGTAGTTCTCAAAACAGTGAGGAGAAAAATGTCTTACAATAAAAAGTTTGCTATGCAGTACAACGAACACATTAAAGACCAAAAAGTTATTGGTGATATTCATTTGACGGCAAAATCTATTTAAGTGTTTTTAAAAAGTTACCTAAAACAACTGATATATGACTGCTTTCATTTTAAAAGGTATTCTGTTTAAGGATAATGTAAAATGACATTTTTATTAAAGCATTCTAGTGATTCTATAATTTCCTTTCGGAAACTCCACTGTAGCCCCGACATGGTGTTCAGAAATAACCACCAGATTAATAACAGCTGCACCGTAGTGCTAAAATCATTCTAAGATCTGGGTTTATGGCTCGAATTAAGGTGGTACAACAACCGCTTTATACTAAACATGGATATGAAGCACTTTGTCATAGCCCTATCACTTGATGGAGATTATTTTAAATATTCAGGCCCAAAGTTACTGGTTTTAATCCAGGAAAATTGATTGTAGAGGGAAGGATTAGATATCGACATAAACGGCTTTGAAAGAAGGTGTTAGGTGTAATTCAAAATGTTAATCTCAATGTTAATCGTAATTAAAAAATTAAGCTAGAAAAAAATTGGAGAATAATGGTTAGCTATTTAAATACAGTGAAAATGCTTCTTTTAACCCCAAGACAAACGTTTAAATGCAGGTTAGAGATATATATTAACATGTTCCCACGCTAAAATTGTGTATTGAAGAGTAGGATTAGAATTTCTTAATCTCATTACGCAAAAATCAGACTTTCGGGAAATACTTAAAAGAATATGCAGGCGATCACTAAATGAAAATCTTCCTGAAATACATAAGTGAGAAAAAGCAGAAAAATCTTGTCAAAGCGTTCATATTTTCCGTTTTTATATACGAATACCGAAATGGGAAAAAATGGTTTATAACACACTCATTTTAAAATGTGTACAGTTTGTTGGTTATAGTTGTGTTTACAGATGCGTGTTTAATTGACATGATCGAATAGATACAGAAAAATTATCGTTATCTTGACAGCAAATAAAAAACATCTTCCAATTTATTTTTTTATCTTTTACATGAATGGTTCTAGCAAACTCACCTTCTATTTTATCTTATTTCCTTCTTTCAGACTATCGTACATGTACGTTATTCATTGACAAAATTTCTAAAGTCATTACGATCCAGAGAAGATGACGTCACATGCAGACAGTATAATATATCAACTGTGTTAAAGTGAAAATATACCGAGAGATTTCGAATTTCTCCAAACGCTGTAAACGGTCTCACAATTGACAAGGTTATGATGTATAACACATGGTGATAACCATTGATATTTAACTGATATTTTCCAACTGCTATATGTATGGTGCTCAGTATAAAGGGCTTAAGTAAAAAAAAGTTGATTTTTAGATATTTGTTAGCATTGATAAAAAACAAATCTCTTGTATAAAACAACTATCAACGACTTCAGGTCAATACAAAAAACATGAAAAAGAGAAAAAAACATATCAGCGACATGAAATATCTATGATGAAAAGGCTTAAGTCTATCAATTTTGTATACAAAAGTACATTTCTTTGTACAAAAGACTCAAGGCATAATTATTGTTCTGCGATTGGTATAAAAGCCAATAAATATTTAAATCACTGTTTCTGACTTAAGTCCTTTATCCCGGGCACCATAGATATTTCATGCAGAAATTTTCATGTCGCTAATATATTTTTTTCTCTTTTTCATGTTTTTTGTATTGACCTGAAGATAAGCATGCAATACAGTTCATTTATAATTATGGAAGTGTAATACCGCATGAAATGAAATTACGGTTAAGAAACAGTCGGTAGGATGGTACGATTGCCTTAGTGAATAAATAGGAAACTTAAATAATTTATTTGCGGGAACTTCAACTACTCGAGTATTGACCTTTTATGTGATAATTGTTTTTGATTTAGTGGTGAACGTATGCAGATAATGAAAAAAAGTGTCTGTTACATAAATCGGCGACGAATATTTTTAACAGGATAAAATAGGAAATATTTATTTTTAAATCGAATTTTTTGAACTCGAGACTTTTTGAAATTACAAATTAAGAATCAAATAGCTAAAACTATTATTACGTTGATTATATAGGCATGAGTGATACTTTTAAGCCTTTCTGTTTAAAATGAAATGTATGTGTTATCCTACTTTATAAATCGGACTTATGACAGCATGTTAACATAATCTAATGATTTTGAGTGATACTAATTCAGAGGAATAATTCAAAAATAGCACTTAAGAAGTTGAAACACAGAATAAACCCACTCTAAAATTTCATAACTCCGACTGATAAATGAAATCCCGCCTTGAAGTCCATATTTTACTTATATCACATTTGCATAGCCGGTTTTTTTTCTCCTTTTGATGGACAATATCTGTCTGTCAGTCGAAATGGAGGGTCATGGCATCTTTCCTGAACTTCTGGTTTTTGCCTGGTTGTATGACAGATAAGAAAATATGGGAAAAACTAGATAAATAAAAATTCTGCTCTTTATATGAACTGTTTAGCGACTTTAGTGTAAAAATGGATGTATACTGTATCACATAGCTACCAGAAATTAAAGCAAAAATTCGCATTTCGAAGGCTTTACCACACATTTAATTCAGGATAATATCCCTTCCACTTTGTTTACAGTTCCTGAATGGCTTATGGTAAAAAAGATGTTGGACGTATAAAGCTCATCTCCACGTTTTAGTATGTTGTCCCTTTTCCAGTGTTTGTTATTAGAGCACCATACAAGGTAGATGTCATTTATGTTCTTTTCTGTCTTTCTAATTTTAGCATATAATTTCAAATTTTGAAGCTTGTTTGTCCATCGTTAATTACTGTCACATTTCTGGTAGTCCTTTTCTATGCGGAAAATGTGAAAGGTGGTGCATTTAATTTTTCCTTTATTTATAAGCATTCAGTTATAATTTCAAAAACGTATTTAACCCTTCGAGGGACGTCGTTTGCACAGTACAAACGCCTAAATATAGTCTTTTTTCACTTGCATTCAATGTATTCCACTTAAATGAGCAGAAAACTGGTTAGTACTGCCATCTGTTATCAGTTTAAAGAAGTAAAAACATTTTGCAACCTTTAATTGGAAAAAAATTCAAGATTCTTTAATGTTATAAAAAAGTCATGAAAAAAATCTGCACAGTGCAAAAGGTGGAGGTTGTTGCCCCTGAAAGGAGAAAAGAAGGTTATCAGGCTTATGTAAATACACTTTATAACGAAAAGATAGACGCACCAAGCCTTTGTCCGATTGTAATGAAATTTCGTATGACAAGATGTTTCATCCGAACATGCAAAGGATTAAAATTTGGTATCCAACAAACGAGTAGCAGTAGCTCCAGCGCATCAGAACTGCACATCCAACAGGTGTATATAAGGAACGATTCTTAGTTAATTTTTGTTTTTGAGAAATATTTTTACATATTTTAAGCGAAAATTTATGGATGAAGACGAATAAAAAAAATTTTAAATGTCATTGATAAGTTGTTAAGAATTTCATTAGTTCTAAATTTGCAAATCATGAAAATTTTCATTCCCAGATAAATTGGCCAAAAAACACAGGTATAAAACAGGTTACCAATATGCAGTAGACCATACAATGTCATGTATGTCTGTATAATCATCTTGAATACTGGGGGATTTGGCGTCATTGGATTGATTATAAAACCTTTACAGCATGTTTACGTAACTAAAATAAAAATCTACAACTTTATAAGAACATTTTGTCAGGAAACATTAACACCCCTGCAGCGGATGAAACTGTTTATACCAGGACAGTTGAATTTGGGAATCAAGATTAATAGTAATTCCGAGACAGGGCAGATTGTTTTTGTCCTATTTAACACCTTCAGTTAAGAACGCTTGAAATGTTTGCCTGCGACCCCATTCACGAAACTCCTCGATGCGTACTCAGATGCTTGAAATTTACGGGATTTCCTCTTTTGTAGAGTGCAGATTGTATGCGGGTAAGGACAACCATAAACTTGACTCTGGTCTTTTCTGAATTATCTGTGAGAGCAAGCAAGATACGCAGGAAAGACTATCGTCCTATTACATCGTAATTGTAAAAAAAAAGTCAATAAAACATTTTAGGGGTTTACTGAAATTAATAATACATGCATCAGTCTTTATGAATTACTTGGGATCTGCTACTTGGGATACTTACCATGGGATCTGTTATTTATTTCGGGACATACAAGAGCAAAGTATCAGCCTTTTTTTCCTATATTCTAACCTGGAACATGAAGCTTTAATCTTTAGCTTAAGGAGCCCATTTTTTCGAATCTCTCTTTAGAACGGGAAATTTCATACCCCTTTGTACGACGTTATGTATATATATATATATATATATATATATATATATCTGTGTGTGTGTGTGTGTGTCTGATAATATTATTAATAACCTTTAATCGTCCTTTCTGAACTTTCTTTCTCATCTGGTAACCTTTCCGACGCTTTGGCGAGATGCTACGTCTTTGCCAATACTAACACTCTCCACCAATTCCTGCCAACCTCTCTTTGACCCTATTCTAGATTCGCGCGCTACTCGGACGCGAGCTGGCTCCGAAGTTATTAGGATGTGTTGCTGTTTTCGTAATAAATCCGTTTGTTCCTGAAGCTGACTTTAATTATTGATCCGGCCACGATGTATTTGTTAACAGGAGATGACCATTCGGGTCATCACATGAGTCGACATGATTCAACACCGTGAAAATGCTACAGAAATTGCAACTGCAACAGAGCAAGTGAAGATGCCATTGTTCCAGTTCGTTTCCAGTTTCGAGTTATAGTTTCGCTTCCGGCCTGACCTCGCCATTTTTCGTCTCGGAATGCACCATCTTGAAAGAAGAAAATTACCAGTCCAGATACATCCGTATTCAACTTCAAATACCGAAGAAATGCCTCAAATTTTATTTGTGCGCGTTCATCGTCAACAAATTTATATTCAAGATAATTATATTAATTCCCTGTGTGTACGCGGAACGCTGCACAGTGGAATCGGGGAAAACTTAAAAAAGCTAAAGTTCAGTAAGAAGTTCAACGTACGAGTGTTTTACTCTTTAAAATTTTTACCTTAAGTAAAGTACTGTATTTTATATTTCAAAAGTGGTGTTAAGCAGGCCAGTTACTATTTTTTTTTTGTAATTTCTAGTATTGTAAAAGTAAAAGCAAAATGAACACGGCCAAAATAAATGTCGAACATGATAATTACGAAATATTTCAGGAGAAAATTAGAAATCGAAAAAAAAAAAATTTAAGTATTAAATGATCATATAAGTCACCAATATGTAAGTCATTCAGCTATCCTTATTCTTTCTACTTTAGCATTCCTGTCCTATCGCCATCCTAGTTAATTTTGAAAAAAAACCGTGAGTGTAAGTGAAACTCACATATTTTTCAAAAACGTTTTGAAGCTTACTACATTTTATATGAGAAATACTATGTACTAAGTAAATATTACTGATATTTATACTGGGGTTTCCACTCACTGTCCTCCCTGTTTCTTCGCACTGTTTAGATGTTCCATCTGAGCAGCTGCAATTCCCTCTCATGTTTGAGAATCTTGCCTGCCCCTTTTCATTTTGTGCAGTTTGCTAAACTTGAGTTTCAGGTTGGAAGCACCTTCCCTTTGGTAAACGCTCACGAGGATGTACTCACGACAGGTCACATACCTCAAATTTATGTTTGTATTGATTTTTTTTATGCTTCACAATAATTGAATGTTAGTGTCAATTGTTGGAATTTGTATTTTTGTTCGAATTTTTGGAACATCAGGTACGAGACATTTAGTATTGATGTTGAAAGTTACATTTTGACAGCATTTGGTAAATTTATTCTACTAATTGCTGAGAGACTTTTAACACTCCGTCGGGCGCGTCTCGAAACTTACGTCATCGGGCGCGGTGTATCTGTCAGATACATCTCTGTTTTATGTGTTTTCTGTTAATTTGTAATACTTTAAATCTTCTATTTTTATTCTTTTTAGGTCCAGGCCTTTACACCCGGGCCTGTTGCTATTTATTTTATATTTTTTTTTACAATTTTTATTTTTCACAGAACACCAGCTAATAGAAGTAAACCGATAAAGGCTTTTATTACAATATTGTCTGTTAGTCTTGCATCTCTTTCTCTACTACAAAGATTAGAAACTGCAAAAATGTATCTTTTAGTGCATTCACAATTATTTTCAATATTTTGTCAGAAAAAAAAACAGTTCAAAGAGCCGATCATAGATTTATACCTTTTGCACTTCCGATTACTCCAGGTAATTTTGTGCTAATATTCTGCGATCTACCTTTGACATTTTTTCTTCCGATCCATTTTGCCCATTGAGTATTATTGTATTTTCCTACATAAAAATCATCATTATTAGCCTCATAATCCAGTGCTGAGTCATTATAATTACTTTCACTGCTATCAGAATCAACTTCACATGTTTCTAAAATATCTTCTTCGTCATCATAACTTTCATCAAATTCTTCAGCATTTAATTCCTAATTTCCATAACTAAATATAATACTATGAACTAGCTCAAGATCTTTTTGATTATTCATATCTAAAAAGCGTTTAGCACTCATCATGGGAAAAGAAAAATAAAAAACGTACAGGGAATCTTGATACTTCCGTAAAGCTTCAAAAGACAAACGCTATCGGGCGCGTGTATCTAACAGATACAAAACTTCAAAAAATCTTCAAAACGGGAAATACTCCTACACGGAACTGGTCATTGCTGCATTCCAAAGTAGCAGGTGGTCAGACGGACAGATACTGATAAGGTCAAGGTCGTCAGAACAAGTTTTAGGGAACAAAAGCAGAGATATTGACACGCGTGTATTTGTCAGATCAACTCGTCCGATGGAGTGTTAATATTTTTGTTTACATGATCAAGAGCAAAACTGAAAACCAATGATAAAAATAAAATATACAAAGTGCTTGTGTAAAGAAAAGGTCAATAACTAACGGGAAACTTAATAATAATAAATAACCAAGAACATTATTTTTCTAAAAAAATTACTACAACCCAGGAGATCTCCAAAACAACTAAACCATACTACGACAAAAGACTGTGAATAAAAATATATTTGTGTTTTTTACAACTAGTTGAACTGTAGCCATTGAGGACTCTTTTCAAAGACTGTGATACACATGTCAGGGATTGAGACCTGCACAATATTTATACTTGTATTTATAATCGGAACATCTTTACATATGTTGTTATTAGTGTTTTCATTTAAGTGTACCATTTCATTTTTATTTTTCTCCAGCTATTTGTTTTTAAAATTATGTCATTTTCCATACTATTATGTTTTTAATTGTATATTTTAACATAAAATATTTGTAATTTTCGAAGCAACTTTATATTCTAACTACTAATTTTCATGTTCTCACTATCTGGAGTGTCTTGGAGACGATGGCAGCGGCTCCGATCAATTTTAGATTTTCAAGGGGGGGGGATATTCTGTGATAATATTATTAATAACCTTTGATCGTCCTTTCTGAACTTTCTTTCTCATTTGGTAACCCTTCTGACGCCTTGGCGAGATGCTGCGCCTTTGCCAATACTAACACTATCCGCCAATTCTTGGCAACCTCTCTTTGACCTAATTCTAGATTCGCGCGCTACTCGGACGTGAGCTGGCTCCGAAGTGATTAAGATGTGTTGCTGTTTTCGTAATAAATCCCTTAGTTCCTGCAGCTGACTTTTATTATTGTTCCGGCCACGATATATTTGTTAACAAGTTATGACCATTCGGGTCATCACACACACACACGCACACACACACACACACACACACACACATATATATATATATATATATATATATATATATATATATATATATATATATATATATATATATATATATATATATATATATATATATATATATATATATATATATATACTAGCCGGGCTTCGCCTAGCTACGCTCAAGCTATCCGTCAACCAGATGAAGTTTGATTAAAGTGTGAAAAATTTTACATATGATTAAAAGTTTAAGTGATTCGCGCTGTGAATGATTCATGCTTTATTTACGGATATTTATCGTAGGGATATTTTTCCTTGAAAAAAAAATCGTATAATTTTATAATGGATTCTGTATTATAAAAAGTACGCCTTGATACGCTCAGGCTAATAATAATACAAATAATTATTTAAAATGTACTACTAATGCATGATTGTATGCAACTAAAAAAGAAAAATTTGTTATTCGTATAAACACCCACCACCACCTGGTATAATATCAGCATACCTGCATAAGAAAAAGATAAATTTTCAGGTGCCAGTCAGGAATTGAATTCTAACAGAACAGCATTAACCTCTTGAGACTCGAGCAAAATAAAATTTAAATGTTTTCAGAATTATAGTTTATTAAAACGAATGGGCATTAAAAAGCTTGTTTTTCAAGAAATTAATGAATTTCAATTTTTTAATTTTTGCAGGGGAGCACATCCATTTTATTGGATGTTGAGGTCATAAACACGATAAATAATGACAAACCCGAACAAAAACATTTAAACAAAAAACTTTATTTAATTAAAATAATAAACATTTTAAAGTTGATACTAAGTTAATTATTGAAATTTAAATCAAAATTTAATTTAAAAGTGAATTATTGAATTTTAAAAGTGCATTACTAATAGTTAATAGCAGTTAATTACTTATCAATTTACATTAAGATACATGAAAAACTTTAAAACAATTTCTTTCGGCAGTAATACGCAAAAAAATTTTGCAAACTGTACCACTAAAAGCTGTAAACTAAAAATGTCAAATTGTGGAATAATTGTTCACCAAAATGAATTTAAAAACTAATACCAGCATAAAAAACATAAAAAAAGCATGTGAAATGTTATACGCATGAATAAAAAGAAAGCCCAATATTAAAAAATAAAAATTTTAATTAAAGTCCTCAGAATTCAGCTAGATTTAGCCTTTTATCATTGGACCAAAAAATATGAAAATAAAACGCACGCACGTGCATACGTGCGTACTTAGCCCTCAGAATTCAGCTAGATTTAGCCTTTCATCATTGGACAAAAAAAAAGTTGAAATAGGAAGACACGCACACACGCACACACGCACACACGTGCATGCATGCGTGCGTTAGTTGGTTAGTTAGCATGCGTCATTAGTTAGTTAGTTAGTTAGAAACATGCATGCATGCATTAATGCATTAGTTAGAAACATGCATGCATGCATTAGTTAGTGAGTTAGTTAGAAACATGCATGCATGCATTCATGCATTACTGAGTTAGTCAGTCAGTTAGTTATTGAAGAAAATGACTGGTGTTATTATCAAAAGCACCATATGAACCAGAGCCTAATTCCTTTATAATGGAACAAAATGAGTAACTCCAGTTAACCATTTAATCCACTATTGTTACAGAGGCATCAAAATGTGAGAATACAGAGTTTAATGCAGCCAAAACTGCAATTATGTCGTACCCCGGTACTCCGCCTAAACTACAAATTGCCTTTGGTAATAACACCAGTCATTTCTTCAGTGGCGTTGTGTTGTTTGTTGGCTTTTTATTAGAACATTGATTCCTATTTTTGTTTGTTTATAGCAGTTACTTTATATGTGGTATTTAGTGCAATTAACATGTGTTTGATTTGATCAGTATCATACTTTATTTTTTGACTGTTGCGAAGCTGGTTGTTTGTATATTCCAATTCCATCTTATAGTGAGACTCAATTTTATAACACTATTGATTTTATGATATATTTTATAAGTTTTGCATTTGTTATGTGATTTTTATACTATGTACCATAATAAATACTTACTTAAAGTTGGATTGATTATATTTATTTGTAAATGCATTAAACCTAAATATGTATTTTTGATATAACTATTTTTCCTTATTTAAACAAAAAAATTATTGAAAAAATAAACACATTAAAACACTGCACGAATTGAATTCAGTTAGGGCCCTCCTCAGCGCATTGACTGCCGACGGTCCTTAAAATGTGAAATATTATGATTTTTTTTTATTGAATAACAGTAGAATTGATATTTCAGTAATATTCAAAAGTTATACGATGAGAAAAGTAAATATAATATAAATTAAATGAGAAAAAAAATAATCATGTCCTCCTAGTTATAAATTCAGCTAACATACTCAAATTTGCATTTGTTTATATTGCATATATTTTCCCATACTTTTATTTCAGCAAAATTAGGATCACTGAGTAAGTAAAGCTAAAAATAATTGAATTATTGCTCTCATTTTCTTGTGATACTATTTTTACCATACATTCAATGAATAGTGTTGCGGGGCCACTACCAATAAGTGGGGTTGTGTTGGGCTGAACAACTCCCCTAGCCTACATAATATTTTTTCATGTTTTCCTAACTCTCTTCTAATAAAAAGTTCTTTGTTAAACTTCGTATCGTTTCACATAACTATTTTTCCTTATTTATGCAAAAAAAATTATTGATAAAATAAACACATTAAAACAATGCACGAATTGAATTCATTTTTAATATAATTGTTTCTTAAATTATTATTAAATTCTGTTGCACTTTCTCTGTCTAAATGGCGCCTTTTGGCGATGGGACTTTCTTCACAGTCCATAACGGTGCGAAGAACATATGCTTTACTTCAACCCAAGAAAAAATTCACATTTAAATTACCTAAAACATGCAAGAAATAAAAAAAAATTCTGTAAACTACTGAAATATAAAAAGTTATTACAATCAAAACTGAAAACAATAAATAAGGTGAAATTCACATTTAAATTACCTAAAACATGCAAGAAACCCAAAAAAATGCTGTAAACTACTGAAATATAAAAAGTTATTACAATCAAAATTGAAAACATTAAATAAGGTGAAATTTGTTTTTTAAATATAAGTTAAAGAAACAAATATTAAAACAACAATACAATATAGATAAATATTAAAAAGATGATACAAACAAATGGAATGCAATTGTTTAATCAGCAAACAGAAAAAGAATTCAATTTTACTCAAGATTTCTTCAAATAATCTATTTGTTATTATTAATTTTTTGAATAAAGTATTTAAAAAAATCAGTAAATCCCACAAAAATCAGTATATATGTATTTAGTTTGAATAAATTATTTATCCTTATTAAAAAGTTAGAAATAAAAAAATCAGTATATATCTATTTAGTTTGAATAAAGTATTTATTATTATTAAAATGTTTGAATAAAGTTTGAAAATAGAAAAATAATTTAAAAGTTTACAAATGATTCCTTGAAATAATCTAATTGTTATTAAAAAATATTATCGAGTCATGTGAAATATAATTATTGACAATAAATCTTGTTAACCTAGACTTATTTGTGTTTTTCAAAACGCTCAGAGGGCCTCCGGATAAACAACATTAATTGTTTTCCCATTCGGAGTCAAGATGTATAAATTTTCTTTTTTTCCAACTCTGGAACAACCTACATACAATTGACCATGGGAGAAACACGGATTTAATAGATCAAGTCCTACAACTTGTAGAGTTTGACCTTGTACCTTGTTGATGGTCATTGCAAAACTGAGGCGTACAGGGAACTGAAGACATTTAAAATCAAACGGATGATCAGATGCGATTACCGGGATTCTTGGAATTAATACTTCTTGTCCCGCACCTTGTCCAGTCATGATGGTGGCGTGAATAACATTTGGCATTAAATTCTTCACAGTAAGTCTTGTTCCATTGCACAGTATAGGTGGATTAAGATTCCTTAGAAGCATTATAGGTGCACCAATTTTGAGCCCCAGAATGTGAGAAGGTACTCCTGATAACTCCAACGAATTTAAAAACTCAGTTGGGTAGTTGAGTACTTGATCTGTATCACACACAGTGTCTACCGATTTGTAAACACGAAGATTGGTAGGCAATTTCTTTAAAAGTTTTTATTGATGGTGGTAACTGCTTCATTTGTGGGGGCAAGTATTGATCTTTCGGCTAGCCAAGTAGCATCATTAAAGTTATGTTCTAAGTCTGGAAATACTGCTTCTTTCAGGTATTCTTCTGTTGTTACAATTCTTCCTATGTCTTGAGTTGATACTGAACCATCCTGATTATCATCCTGATTATCACCTCAATTTCATCGGCTCTTGTTCCATGCGGAATGACAGGAAGCTTTTGTCGAAAGTCACCGGCCAAGACCAAAGTTAATCCCCCAATTATATTGTTGTTACGCCGAATATCACACATGGTCACATCGAAGGCTTCAAATGGAGCTTTGTGTGGCATTGTACATTCATCCCATATAATCAGCTTGCAGTCTTGTAGAAGCTTTGCCTTTCCGGAGCGTCTTGAAATGCTGCAAGTTGCTCTTTCGGTTGTTACTAGATTCAGGGGTAATTTGAACGCAGAGTGAGCAGTCCTTCCTCCTACCATAAGAGTGCAGCTGCAATACCAGAAGAAGCCACAGCCAGGGCAATTTCATGTTTCTGTCGTACTTTGGCTAAAAAAAGATTTATTAGAAAAGTTTTACCAGTACCACCAAGAGCATCCAAAAAAATATTCCACCACGTCTGTTGAAAGCCGCATTCAAAATTTTATCATATGCTTCCTTTTGATCCGGAACCAGTTTCGGCTTATTCTCTTCCAAGTGTGTTGCAAGTTGATCTGTATTGTAATTCATTTCACTATGCACTTCAATCGAAGTCGATGATTCTTGATCTGAAAGTGGTTGAGGCAGTCCATATGATTGTATATCCAAATCACCGATCGATTGAATCTTGTTTTGAATGAGGTTAAGTGCCATGTTGAAAATACCATCGGTGTATTCTAAGTCTGCATTCTGTTGTTGAATTCGTGCCTGATGAAGTATATCTTCAGAAAGATTTTCCTTGTGTTTCATCCATAACTGCAGAGGATTTGACATGCAACATGTGTGCAGCATAACGGAAAAAAGATCTCTTAACATTTTGCCAGAGCGAGTTGCAGCCGCTTCTTCTAAAGTCATGTCCCAATATTGATCATTTTCCAACAGTCCTCTAAGCTGGCAAGCCTCTTTAAATGTTTCGCAGATGGTACATTCCACTGTTTTAGATGTTGAAATGAGGTCGGACCTTGCACTTCGTGTAGTAGCAGTCGAAGGTGAAAACCTTCCGAATTACTTTGATGTATAGTGTAGACACGTCCTAATGCATCGGTTGCTTTGATCTCCGAATGTTCCGGTAAATTTGTTCCTTTTTTTACGCCGGTTCCATTTTTTGGAACTGTTTTTCCATGTATAGTACTAGGGAACTTGATTATACAGTAGTGTTCGGGCAAAGTCATCTTCTCTGCAAAGCTTGAAAAAACTGGTGAGTGTAGTTTCTCGAGGGGTTCTAGCTCGTTCATTTGCATTTTGTTCTGTAAAATAAACCCTCTGGCCATTCTCCAGGTGGACACTTAAATGAATGACTGTGGGATAGCGTTCATGAATTGGGAAGTCGAGTATTCTCCACGCGGCTTCATTGCTGCTAACATATCTACCCATTTCATATTTATGGACTTCATTACCCTCATTTTCTGTATTGGTCAGTTCGTAGACAGCCATATCAGATCCTTTGTTGACGTATTTGCAAACGTACATTATAGACTTCACAGAATTACAATATTCGACATTGATGTGGGCATTAAAAATACTTGACAGGAGAGGACAATTTGGAACAATCCATGAATTATCCCCTACAACCAGTGAGCCTCGGATCTGTATGTTCGCTGTTATACCCCCATCTTCTGGAGATCTCCGACGATATAATGGATACCCATCCCGACCAGTTTTTGTCTCTTTTACTAAAACACGTGGAAATCTCTTTGTACATTTACCATTTTTCATGCATGGGGAATAAGGATTAAAGTTTCCACAGGGACCATGAACCATCTGTGATGTAACAGTTGAAAAAAGAGCTGGATCTTCCTCTGGATTAGGGATTTCTGCACTGATGAAATCATCTACTCTGGTCACATGAAGGGCTTGTTCAAGCCACACTAAAATGTGCGCATGACGCAGTCCTCGCTTCTGCCATTCGATTGTATACATAAAACAGCGCATTTTCCCAAAAATATTTACCTTTGTGATAAGATTAATCAGTGTCTTAAGCTTGAGGTGGTAGACTCTTGCCAACAAATCATGACGATCTTGTGGCCTTTGATCTGGAAAGAGTTCATCTATTATCTCCTGTCAAGTTGGATTGCAGGTAAAAGATGTTAAGAGATCCGGACGACCATATTTCCTTACGTATGTCATCGCATCTTGTGTTCGCTCATGCATATACCTTGGTCCTCCTGTAAACGTAGAGGGAAATATGATCAAATGTCCTACGTCTGCAACATTTCCATCATTTATCATAGCATCCCTCAAATGCATATACTGTTCCACTCTCAGTGTCCTCTGGTTCAGACGAATGTATCTCAGCCTTTCAGATTCGATCTTGACATACATATCAACAATGTACTGGTGGAATAGATTGTTGCTTCTGAGAATAATATTGAAAGAAAAAGACCGTACCATCATTCGAAAAGCGTAAAAGTCCATACCAGAAATTTTTTTTATTGGTAATGAGTCCTGTAGTCGGGTTAGTCTGACACAATTCAAAATTATATCCATCTTCACCTTGTAAAATATTAATGGATATTGAAGCGCATCATACGATCTGTGTGTTTCGGCAATTCTCTGGATACTGCCCGACTTCCTTTCTAAATTGATGTCTGTGTTACCATGTTGATCTCCTCCAACAATTACTGCCACCTCAGATGTTGTTGGCGCATTTAATCTTCTGGGATGCTCACCTACTGGAGTTTTGTCTGCCAATATCATGATCCTTTGTTCAGGAGTATTTTCTGTCACAGCCGATTTGAAATCTTTGACATATGCGTTTTCACGGGGCAGCATTTCCTGTAATTGTAAGACAATCTCCATTTTTGTTTTGGGAACATTCTTGCAACGTTGATCAGCTTCCTCACTCTCATTTCCTAAAAAGCAAATCTGTAAAAGCTTTGGCTCTTCGTTTGACATTGGTTGCAGACTTCCAATTCGATGATACACTTGACCCTGTACCTTGAAAGTGGGCATGTATCCAGGTTCTCTAATTTCTTTTGTAGCTCCAAAAGACGTCATCTGAAATCAAGAATTATAACGGCGTATATTAGACTGAAAATGCTTTGTTTCTGCCGTGTTACCAGTTAACAAAGATTTGAGGGGTTCTGGAGGTTCCACTAATGGATTCAACTGAATCTTACCCCCATTACAGCACATTCCAGGAGCTTCAGCCTTCCACTTCAAAGCCTGACAATATTGACATGGAAATGACATTGTTCCTATTATACACATACGATCAGAAGCATAATCTATTGATGGGTTATACGCAAATGCAGAATCTGTGCATAACCCATTTCTTACTGGTTGTCTTTGTCTTATCCGTCAGGCTTCAAGACGTTTCTCTCTATCTTCTTCACTTTCATTTTCACGAAGATTTCTTTTATAACGCCGGGCTGCTTCACGTTCCCTCTCTCTTTCTTCTTGACTTTGATTTAAGCGAACTTTTGCTCTATAAAGGCGGTCTGATTCACGTTGACTATCACGTCGGTGTGCTTCATGCCCAGTGGCTGTCGATGTAGAAGCCGTTTGACTTGAGTGTATGGTTCTTGCATAATTTATGCGTCGAGCTTCAAGTCGTTTCTCTCTATCTTCTTCACTTTCATTTTCACAAAGATTTCTTTGATAATGCCGGGATGCTTCACGTTCTCTCTCTCTTTCTTTTTGCCCTTCATTTAAGCGAACTGTTGCTCTAAAAAGTCAATCTGATTCACGTTGACTATCACGTCGGTATTGCTTCATCTCCAGCAACTGTTGATGTAGAAGCTATTTGAGATGAACGATTAGATTTCTTTTCCCACTGTATGGCTCTGTATTTTTTTGCTCTTTCTCTGCTTAAACGGCACCTTTTGGCGATGGGACTTTCTTCACAGTCCATAACAGTACGAAGAACATATGCTTTACTACAACCGAAGAAAAAATTGACATTTAAATTACCTAAAACATGCAAGAAAACCCCAAAAATACTGAAATATAAAAATTTATTACAATCAAAACTGAAAACAATAAATAAGGTGAAATTCACATTTAAATTACCTAAAACATGCAAGAAACCCCAAAAAATGCTGTAAACTACTGAAATATAAAAAGTTATTACAATCAAAACTGAAAACAATAAATATGGTAAAATGAGTTTTTTTAAAAAATAAGTTAAAAAAACAAATATTAAAACAACAATACAGTATAGATAAATATTAAAAAGATGATACAAACAAATGGAATGCAACAGTTTTTTTCTTTAATCTGGAAACACAAAAAGAATTCAAAATTTTACTCATGATTTTTTCAAATAATCTATTTTTTATTATTAAATTTTTAATTTTGAATAAAGTATTTAAGAATAACTATCAATATATTTTGAATATGAATAAGTTATTTAGTTTGAATTTGGAATCTGACTTTAAGAATAACTGTCTATATATTTTGAATATGAATAAGTTAAGTTTGAATTTGGAATCAGACGAAATAAACTGAAAATAAAAATTAAGAGCTATTATTACAAAATGGAAATTCACATCTTTTAATCATTATTTTTTAGAATCAGCGTTATAGTGAATTTAGCAATGATTATAATTTTTTTGGCTGAGCTCCCACTACGCCTTAACAACATATATAGTTAGAAATAAAAAAAAAAATTACAAAGCATTATTTAGAATTCAAATCAAAAGCTAAAACAATACAAATAATAAAATATTAAAAATAGAACCAAAAGAAGTATTTGAAATCGTAGTAAGCAATGAAAATCATTATACACACTTAAAATTACATTGCATGTAAGTTAAATTTCCAGAATGTTTACAGTAATTTATGTTTTCGTATCGTTTCACATAACTATTTTTCCTTATTTATGCCAAAAAATTTTGAATAAAGTATTTAAGAAAAACTATCTATATATTTTGAATATGAATAAGTTATTTAGTTTGAATTTGGAATCTGACTTTAAGAATAACTATCTATATACAGTACAAATCGTTTATAAGAACATCCAGGGGACTTTAAAAACTGGTTCTTCTAATCGATAGTTTTTATATCCGATAGATAACTTAAAACTGATGGAAATACCAAATTCATTGTCACATAATTTCTATTTACACCTGAAACATGACGTTCAAAAAATGGTTAAAAGGTTCATGTTCAATCAAAGGTTCGTGTTCGAAACGCAACATCCTATCCGGTGTCATCCTATAAAACAGGCCAGTTTCATCAGAGTTGAAGATTTCATGGTTTTCATAGCCTTCTCTTAACGTGGTCCAAACGGTTTTAAGCCAGTTATCAGAAACTCCTGGTGTCACGGCCTTCGATTCTCCCGAACACAATGGAATGCCTGTCAAGAAATCTCTGGATCCACGAAGTTGAACAAACAAAATCATATTTTTTAAAGAGCTTCGCAAATTCATTTCGCTTGCAAAATCGGCCCGTTTAGGGGAATGTTGGCTCTCCATTGAATCTTAAACCATTGCAAAAGGGATTCTTCTATGTCAGCATGTGGATTTTTTCGAAGTTTCTTAATATTAGTCCGATCTTTTTCAAATTATTCTTTTACCTTTTTTATTCTTTAATATATTTGAAATCGTGGAATGACTCACCATTAATTCGTTGGCTAATGCTCAAATTTTTTCACCGTTTTCTAAACTGGAAATTCCGTTCACAATTAACATGTTCTTATAAGCGATATATTTTCCCAGAAACCAATTAATTTTAAGTCACTAAACGCGATATGTTCTTATTAACGATATTATTATAACCGGATTTTGTATCCATCATTACACACGAGAATTGGCCGGGGACTCATAATTCCGTTCTTTTAAGCGATATGTTTTTATAACCGGTGTTCTTATAAGCAATTTTTACTGTATTTTGAATATGAATAAGTTAAGTTTGAATTTGGAATCTGACGAAATAAACTGAAAATAAAAATTTAGAGCTATTATTATAAAATGGAAATTCACATCTTTTATTCATGATTTTTTAGAATCAGCGTTATAGTGAATTTAGCAATGATTATAATTTTTTTGGCTGAGCTCCCACTACGCCTTAACAACATATATAGTTAGAAATAAAAGAAAATATTACAAAACATTATTTAGAATTCAAATCAAAAGCTAAAACAATACAAATAATAAAATATTAAAAATAGAACCAAAAGAAGTATTTGAAATCGTAGTAAGCAATGAAAATCATTATACACACTTAAAATTACTTTGCACGTAAGTTAAATTTCCAGAATGTTTACAGTAATTTATGTTTTCGTATCGTTTCACATAACTATTTTTCCTTATTTATGCCAAAAACTGTTGAATAAAGTATTTAAGAATAACTATCTATATATTTTGAATATGAATAAGTTATTTAGTTTGAATTTGGAATCTGACGAAATAAACTGAAAATAAAAATTAAAAGCTTTTGTACTCACGTTGCGCTTTCCAAATTGATTGTATTTCAAAATGAAATTTCGCTAATCGAATCACTTCACTCACATTCGAACGAAAAAAATATCACTTCACACAAAAATCAGTAAATCCACCAAAAATCAGTATATATCTATTTAGTTGCAATAAAGTATTTATTATTATTAAACAATTTGAATATTTAGTTTTTCAAATAAAAAGTTTGATAAATAAAAAATAGACATGGTGACACATTTCATTTCAGTGATTCATTTTTTAGTAAGAATCACGCTGTGAATGAATCACCCTTTGTTTACATAGTCAAAGAGCGATGACGCTTCATTAGAATCCAAATATCTCTAAAACTATTGAATTAACAGAATAAGTGTACACAGAAAAAAATATCAGTTTTCGAAGCTCTTTCCAAATATGTAACATTTATGTACTTTCATGAGAAAAAAAAAATACATCGATTCCTGTATTTGTCGGCCATTTTTTTTTGGATTGGTTAACCCGGTCGCGTTATGGTCACGTGATCTCGACAAAACGCTCTGTTACTTTATTAATATAGATATATTCATTCTTTGGCCCGTATTCTTGAGATACATGCTATCCCATCCCGTAAGGGAATGGTTAAAGGAACTTTTTACTCTGTATCTAGGAACCAAACGCCTCTAATTCCATTCATGCGAAAAACACAGCTTCAGACGTCCTATTCCCTTGTTCTTTTTAATGGAATGCAGTTATCACCCCACTTTCACAGACTTTCTTTCTCCAAGTTTTCACAATCTTAGATATCGAAGCTATTAATTTTTTTTTTTTATCCAACCGTATATTTAAATTTGTACCTTCGGAAGAACTAAATATATTACACTTTTAATCCTGGATTTTTTCTCGTTTTTAGCGCAAGGCGTCAGAAATACAATGCAAACTCGTCTTATGGAAATATGGTTTTAGAAATATTCACTACAATAATTCCGAGAAATGGCCAGATTTTTCCCACTATACTTCTGTTAAGAAAGGGATTTATCTATTCCAGGTGCCATATAAAATCTGATTTATGAGAGAAGTTTGGCAGCGGGGGAATTTTTTATAAGCTCTGAATATGACAGTAATACGTCTGGCTAAGACTGTCATATGAGCATCGATGCATATAAAATTTAATTTAACCCGGCGGAGAGTTTACATAAATCTTACCCAGATGTCTATAAATATTTCTAAACTCTTTTTTGTTCTGAAATATTTTGGCATTACTATCTGTTTGGGGAGTAATAAAACTACACTTTGGGAATTAGTTTTACGTAACCCATATCGTGTTAGACACAGACGTTGATATATGCTCTCCGGTAATGGCATATATTGTTGTCTTAAACTTTCATTCACAAAAGGAAAAATTTTACCCTTTAAAAAATTCTATAACTTAGGAGAAATGTCATATATTGTATATGGTTTACAAATGTACAGCTATTGTAAGTAATGTCCCTATAGTTTTCGTTTCTGGCGGCATTATTATTCTAGCTGCACATTGATTTTATTAGACGCATAACGATTATTCTTTATATATGCAAAACATATATTATGTGATTATAACGATAAACTTTAGTCAATTTTGCCTATCTATAGCCTCCCATAATCTTTTTTAGAGTTAAAGAATAGATTTTTTTAAAACGTACACTTTACTAGAAATTTAACTTTCTTATTGAACCTTTATTGCATGGTTATCTGCACTAATTTTAGCAGCCATTTCTAGACTTTCACAATGCGTTATTGAAAAATTAAGTGTTACAAATAAATTCTAAAAAGGAAGAGCAATCAGCTGCCTCAACTGACACACATCTGGCATTTATTTTCATAGCAGAATTAACGTTATACCTGGACCTTGAAGGAATATGTGCTGCAAACATCAGTGGCGAATTTCAACCAAAATGCTGCAAACCATCTAAAACAAAAACAGACTTTTCTGCTTATTAAGCATTGCAGCATTGCCTGCATATCCGGTAGTAAGAACATTAAGAAATAACCGAATAACTAAATTGTGTATGCACACCAAACTGCATCAAAATTGCCTGCGATCCAAACAGCAAAATTTTTGTACCCCCTAAATAAGCAGTATTATTTTATATGATCTAAGCGTCACAATATTGTATGTACATATATTGCAGCGCCACGGATCCCAAGATCAACGAGAACTACATTATAGCGAAACATGACAAAATGGAGCGTGCGCTAAGAACATGCGCATGACTAATGAAACATGCCTAGAAGCAACAGCAACATTTTTACTCGACAAACCTTTTATTCAAAGAATAAATTATCATAACCGTCAGTTTTTAAAGTAGAGGAAGTTCCCTTATGCTGTATGATCATGCTAGAAAAGAAAATTTATTCTTTCCGTCAATGAGATAAACAAAATGTAAATAAAATTAGAAAATATAAAACTGCAAAATATATCAGCGGGACTGTAACAGAGACTTTTCAATGCTTTGTTGTAGCGTGTATTGCATTCAATACTTTAAAGAAAGGGTACGGTGGACCGGTTGGCAAGGGCATCGGGCCAGGGATCTGAACGTCTCTGGTTCGATGTTCGACTCTGACAAATCCATCGCCGTGTACGCTAATGGCGGCTGGGGCACGAAAATCTGTCTTTGCTACAATGTCCTCCAAGTTCTCAAAATTTACCTCTGGAGGTTCGAGCTTAAGTGTACCGGCCTCGTCACTTGACTCGGTTCAAAATTACGGGACCGGACCCTCAGCCAAGTCGGACTCCGACCCTTATGGTGCTGAGTTAAAACCGGAGCCGTATCTTCGAGCCCATTAGCCTATAGTGGCCTTGCTCTGATGCTGCTGTGGGTCAAGGAGCGTAAGCCACAAAAACATACATATATTTTAAAGATATGATGAATTTTTTTTTCAACGTGTTACATACCGAACTCTATGCGGAAAAAAAAACGCCGAAGTTTTACACAAGTAATTTTAAATTTCCGATTTTTTGTCATTGATTTCTCCAATGACTTTTTCTTCAATGAAAGGGAATTAGAAAGAGAAGTACCTTCTGTACTTTTATAATTAAAGTTATTAAGATAGTCAGGAAAATAAATTATAAAAGAACCAACACCACACCCATTCGTGAAATAAATATCAAAGAAAAAATTTCATGACAGCTGTCTGCCTTTTAGACTGAGGATTAAGGTTGCTATACAGCTCATAACTGCCACTCCCGTCAAACGGACGTCCCTTAGAAGATTAATTCTATAGGCTTTAGAAAATCAATATTCTGAACCGACAGCGAGACAAAATAGTTCGTATAAGTTTTTGCTTTTCAATTTAGATTAGTACTGTAGCCGCAACTGGTTTCATTATTAGAACAATAATATGATGACTAAGATTAAATTACTCTTCTTAACTATAACTAATAGAAATTGAGAATTTTTTTTCATTGACCTTATTAGAATTTAAGCAATAGTAAAGCTTTTTCTGTTGTAAACTGTAGCCCTTTATATAATATAAGTGATATTTCAATTTTAAAGGATTTCCTGTTGTTTTATGTTAATAGTTTTAAATATTCCTATCGAATATAACAGTAAGTATATAGTACTTAATGTTAAAATAATTTTTTTTTAATTTACCTTCTTTTTTTTACTTACAAACATTTCACCAAGAATGAACCTTTTTAACTTCAATTGTAGGAGTTAAACGAAGAATAAGAAACCTTTTACGTGACAAAATCCTACCAAATTGAGTAAGATTCTTTTTGGGGATGTAGACAAGACATTTGAAATTTTGAATCACAACCTTACTATCTTTTTCACATCGTCGAAAGAATATTTAATGTCATTTTATATTTTGTATAATCTTTTCATTATCTTCCTCTATTACTCAGGTGTAAGAAAAATATCATTTCAATAAAATGATGAGTGGCAAAGTTACAAAATTATCTAAGAGCAAAATTTTCCAACTTTTGCCACTCATCAGTTCAGCTGAAGACAGTGTCTGACAAAAATACATTCAAATAATCTGGTGGGAGTTTCCGACCCACATTAAAGTGGCGTCTAACCTTTCAACACGATTAGTTACAATTGGTATGGTATTAATTTGGACTGTTAATTGTTGGGGGTTACCAACTCTTAAAATGTCACAAACTAAAGATTTTAGCCATCGACTTACTTACCATAAATCACTTTGCTTATTTCACAGGAGATCTCCTCCGAGATTCTGTACGTTTTGCAATACTACAAATTTCCTATATGAGTTTGCTCAATGTTCAGAGTAAATAACGGCAAGGTGATTTTTGAATACATGGAAAATAAATCATTTTCAACTCTTAAGAGGATCCGTCTGGCACGATAGTAAAGATACTGAAGAATGACAGCACAAACTGATGTTACATAAAGAAGCATGGTAATTCCTTTCTCTACATTCTAATAACCAAGCTTTATTTTCTCCCTTAACTGTATTTTTAACCGTTAGCCCTTCAACAATTTACAGCTACTGAAAGAACGTGAAAAGATTCAAAACGTAAAATTTTAGAGAATGGATTAGGAGGAACAGAGATGTTTTGCAAGATGAAATTAATTAGCAGATGACCCAAAATGTGAGGATACTGGGAACTTATTGGGAAATTTACACAACAATGGTACTTCTCGCAATTTAAAATTAAAAAAAATCACAGCTAAAAATACCCAACAAATATCGATTAGTGGAAATATTGTTTTAGGAAATACTTATTCACTTGACTTTAATAATATTACTCTAATAAAAATTTAGTGACTCAAAATGCTCTTGTTATTTTTATTTAAGCCGTGAGGACTTTTATAAAAATAAACCTTTTTTCTCCAAGTAACGCAATGAAATATTGTTTAAAAAAACTTCATACCTTACTGTCCCTCGTTCAGCTCAGTGATTTCTAAAATTTTCATTCCCTTACATAGAGTTTTATAAACGCAAATAAATGAGACGCAAATAAAAATTGTCAAAGATTGCTTAAAGCTTTCAAACTTTCCACTTAATGTACATTTGAGGTTCATCGAGTAAAGATTTTTCTCTTCCCTTTCAATATCATAATATCCTTGTGCTTGACCTTGTACATTTCCTTGTGTCATGATATCCCTTTGTTCATGCTTTCGCTTCAAGTAATGACAATTGTGGACAGTAAAACATCTGATTCTCTGGATTAGTCAAAAGACGGTCTCTAAATAAACCACACCTATTTCACTTTACCTTATGAGATATTCTAATTGTAAGACTCTTCTGCTTTTTGAAATATAGTGCTGGATCCGTATACCATATTTTTCGGAACTGGACAATAAGACGCACTTCAAATTTATGGGAGGATTTTTAGAAAATAATATTTTGTATATTGTTAGGTATATAAATATATTTTCAATATCTTACTTATTAAAGATAAAAAAATATATAATAAATATATAATACATATAAATATCATAAATATAATAAATAAATAAATAAATAAATAAATAAATAAATATATATATATATATATATATATATATATATATATATATCCTATAAGACTATATATTTGGGCCGATACTATAAGGCAAGCCACTTTAAATCTGTGTGACCTTAAAATAAAGATATTGAAATCATATATGTCTGCTATACAACTGCGAACTACTAGTCGATTCCTGTCATAAGTAATTATTATAAAATTAAAGAAAAGCATCATGAATAATCTTATCTCCGTGAAATTAGAGATTTACATTGCTTTCAGCATGTGTTTGACATATTATAGCTTTATTCATGAGCAGATTATCTTGTCCTATCATAAATGCATTTTCATCGAGGTTAAAAATAATACGATAAACATATTGCATTTTTCTTCTTTCATCTCCTTCGGAAAAAAATGTAGTTTTTTCTGTCCCACCGTTGGATACTTAACACTTTTTTTCTTTTTTGTAGCATCTAAGCTGGGTAATTATTCCAGCTTTCGTTTATAAAAAGCACAACTAAATAAAAAGAATAAGAACCTTAATGAGAAAATTATTTAGTTAAGATGGAAGATAAACACGAATTTAATTACCAACTAGGAGATGGATACCATTTGTTTAGTCGCTTTAGGAAGTGATTGTATTTCTTTATCTTGCGATCGGGATTTCGTAAATAACTGGATGATAAATGGCGCCTTGGAATTCGCTTATAGCAGAGAAATGGAGTGATGTAATCTAATTGTTAGTTAAAATGGGTAAGAGAAGTTTAGAAAGGTTGATGTGTATATCTTAATGGGAATTAATGTCTTAATAATTAGCATGCAAAGATTTTTTTTTTCCTCTTGTAATTAGAAAGAGTTATTTTTTTAATTCTGTTACATATTTAAGGGCATTAACGTTAGTTTTCCTTAACATAAGACAGAAGTAAATTTATGGACAAAAGCACTAAACTTAATAACAATTGTTCATTCATCTCTGTATAAAAATTTCCAAAAAATCACTTTTAAACATTTCTGTAAATTTAAATAACTACCTCTTGAGGTATCAGTTCATCTTCGGAAGTGATTTTAACGTACGATAACGTTCCTCCATAACGGCCCTCCGAAATGCAAAATTTCAGACGCTAAAACCACCCGTCGTCGCTAGTTATAATTTTAGCAGCTCGCCAAACCCTGTCTGTATCGCTTGGACAAGCAGCAAACAGTTAAGCAGAAAAGTACCAATATGCGCCAAAGTTTTGACATACATACATACGCACACCCACACACCCACCCACACCCATCCATCCACATCCACACACCCACCCACACCCATCCATCCACATCCACACACACACACACACACACGCACACACACACACACACAAACACACGCACGCACAAACACATACACACACACACACACACACACACACACACACACACACACACACACACACACACACATATATATATATATATATATATATATATATATATATATATATATATATATATATTCCGAATTTTCCGAATGGTAGCGTGAGAAACGACGATACAATCTAGTAATATATTTGATGAAATGATTTATTCACAAATGAGAAGAGGATGATGAATTATGAATGTTAACATAGTAGACGATGTACTCTAGATGATTAGCGGGAAAACTCAGCTATAACAAGTCAGTCTATTTCAGGAATCGAGCAGTCGTTATGCAATCACACATTAAACTCTAGGGTCCTCTGGCTTCTTACACGACAGTCAGTAGGACGCGCCGAAATTACTACCGCTAGAAGTCTTTTACACTGCTAATGAACTATCGGACAGATCCGTCTGGGATCTAAAGAAAAGAGCTATCTCTAATAGCTAGAACAGTTCTTTCTGAGAACAAGTCGACAAGGAGTCGAGGAACTTCGCCTATGACCAGGACTTAAAATAGTATCTCAAATAGTTCGCTTCGTCTGGAAGTGGTCGACAGGAAATCGAGATGCTCTGCCTCACACGAAGACTTATGAAGAATTCTTAATTCATGGTTGCAATGCCAGAGAAGCTACCCTCTAGATGCAGGTCTAGGAGCTAACTGATTTTTTTTCATTTCTGAGCGATGCAACTTTTAATTTTCTGGGACTGCGAACGCTCGAAATTTAAAAGGGTTTTAATTGGCGCCTTTAAAAGTGACATCACTTTCCAGAGATCCGATTGGCAGGCCACATCCCTCGTCATCAGATCAGCTGATGCCTTCGCCGATTACTTTCCCCAGATCATCCTCAATCAAGGGGCGGAGCGGAACCAATTCTCCTTTCAGCTTTACGGCTGAAAACTCAGACATGCGGGCACCTCGCATCCAGGTTGGTATTGTCGGGTTTCTTTGTTTCGCAGCTTCTGTTGTCCGGCTGCTTCGCCTCGGGACCCCTTTGTTGAGCCTTCTGCTGGAACGTGAATTAAATGACAGGGTTTTGGTATTAATTGGGAGAATCATGGATTCTTCAATACATATATATATATATATATATATATATATATATATATATATTACACATACATACATATATACATACAAAAGGGGTAAGAAACGATAAGTAATCCTACGCTAACAACCCCCAGTGATTTCGTTAGAACATTTATTTTATTTTAATGTTATATTTTTATTTATATTTTAGTTAATGTTATATTTTTATTTTAGTATAGTTTTAAATAAATGTTTCATTATTTTTTTTTCAGGGAGAAAAACTGAAAAAACTGGGTGAAAATTTGAGTATTTTTGCAAAACATGATAACTCGAAAACAAATAAATTTATTACAATTTTGTAAATTGGATAAAGAAGATAATAATCTTCTCTGGGAAGCAGAGTATTCTTAGGATTATACTCTGTTTTTCCCAGTCTGTAGCAAATGCTGATACACAGAAAAATAACTAAAAATGCATTGTCACTTGCAATTCATACCTATGTAAACAAAAAACTAATCGATCTACACTCATGAGCGTACTCTATTCCCTTTATAAACATATATAGATAAAGTATGAGAAATTTTAAGGAATTTTAAAAGTAACTTTTTGTTATAGAAAGTTTTGCGTAAAGAGAAACGATAAAAAAACAAATTTTGAGAAAATGCTAAAAATAACTTTATAAGACATTTCTTACTTTAAAAATAACTATTTTCACCCTAAAATCCACCATATTTATTAATTTAAACAGATTAGAAAAACAAAAGATTACGCTTTAATGTTATTGAAAAAAAAAATGATATTTTGACCCAAAATGCCGATTTAAACGTGTGTGGATAACTTAAAGCGGAAACAAAATAACTCGGTATTTCAAATTAACAGTGAGCATATATAATTACATTCATTTCGTTTTTTTCAAAAAAAGTTATTGCTAACTACCTCATCCAATCCTCTGCGAACGAAAGCTAAAAGAGACAAAAAAAAACTTTTATCTAGCAGTATTTTTCTGCAAAAACTTAATACCTCGAAACTTTCATATTATGCTCTGAACTAAAATACTAGTAATAAGTTTGTAAAGATCATCTACGAGTGTTAGGAAGTGAATTTGATCCTTAAAATAATGAAGCTAGTACTCGGACGGTTGAACTATCCTTGCCATGTGAGGAACTGTCCTTTTTGAAACTAATTCTTCCAACAACTTCTTTTTTTAATACTAAAATCACACATTATTAGTCAAAAGATATTTTCCTTTATGTTTGTTATTCCTGTTTTAATTGACGGTGCTGACATTATCTTATACTTGAAACTTCCCGAATTTTCAAACAGGGGTGAAATGCATGCCTGGCAGTAGTGGTGAGTTAATATTCGAATCTGCAAAACTTGAAGCATGTATTCTGTGAAATGAACTGTCCACGTAATTCGAGATAGTCCTATTTTTAGAAATTCACCCCTTACAAATTTTAAGTTGAATACTTTCATTAATGTTTCTTCATTGAAAATTAAATGCACATAAGGATTTAGATGTCAGAGAACATAACTTGTGCTCTTTTTCAAATTTATTATAATTTTAGTATCATTATACACTGCTGGTCACTGTAAATGCAACACCCTGAAGGAAACATGCAAATAACATGAAATTTACAACATGCATTAGCAGAGGTGAGATATGCAAATGATTAGAATTTCAGCACAGACGCACATCACGCGCGCCTGTGGCGCCACTTCAAAGCGCTATTTAAGGCTTGGAGATTTCGACGATTTCAAGTTCGGCAATTGTGTTTTTCTTGTGGTTTTTAAAAAAACGATTAATTATGCCTCGTCGAAAACAGCGATCATCTTTTGATCAAGTATCCGAGTTTGACAGAGGAAGGATATTTGTCTACCGAGATTGTGGATTATCTTTCAGGGAAATCGGTAGTCGTGTTGGATGAAACCAAACAACTGTAATGCGGATATGTGATCGTTGGATGCAGGAGGGTACGACGGACCGGCGTGTTCGATCGCATCCACCTCAGCGCACCATTTCACGTGATGACAGGCAAATTGTGCGCATGGCAGTGACGGATCGCTCAATCACATCACGAACCATAGCACAGCGCATGCAGTCTGTAACGCATCATCCAGTGTCTGCGCGTACCATTCGACGCTGTTTACAGCAGAGTGGTCTGTCCGCAAGACGTCCATTGCTTTGTCTACCCTTGACGCAGAACCACAGACGTGACCGCCGCGAATGGTGCGATGACAGAAGGATGTGGACGGCAGAATGGAATGAAATTGTCTTTACTGACGAGTCACGCTTCTGTCTGCAACACCACGATGGCCGCATTCGAGTCTGGAGACACCGTGAAGAGAGGATGCTAAAGAGCTGCGTTATGCACTTCCACAATGGTCCTGCACCGGGTATTATGGTATGGAGCGGTACACCTCTAGTACGCAATGCCGGTACTTTAAACAGCCAGTGCTACATCTCCGAGGTGTTGGAGCCAGTTGTCCTTCCTTACCTTCAGGGCTTGCCCACAGCCATATTTCAACAGGATAATGCGTGACCGCACGTGGCACGCATTGTCCAACGGTTCTTCGTCAATCGCCAGATTGAATTGCTTCCCTGGCCGCCTCGCTCTCCGGATCTTTCGCCGATAGAAAACATGTGGTCCATGGTTGCTCTACGATTGACCCAGATTCCATCCCCAGCTGCCACAGCAGATCAACTTTGGCAACGTGTGGAAGCTGCTTGGTATGGTGTACCCCAAGAACTCATCCAAAGTCTCTTTGAATCAATGCCGAGGCGTGTGGCAGCGGTGATCTCCAACAATGGCGGCTACTCTGGCTACTGATTTTGGCAGGAAGCACACTTCACAGAAGTCTATAAATTTAATCATTTGATACTTGGTCAACATGTTATCTACAAAATAAATTTTGTTGTGATATCTCTTGTCTTTCTTGGTGTTGCAATTTGGGTGGCCAGCAGTGTAGATGTTGTAAAGCCATCCTTTTATTTGGTTATATTGCTGAAAAAATTATGATCTAAAATTATCACAAAATGAGTGTAAGATGTAACTAGAGATCTATCACCTGAAAGAAGAGAGACGCCATTTTGATCTCTCACTTCGCTCAATTTATTCAATTCCCTGAATAGAAGGGAAACTTCTATTACATTTTACCTATATGAATCAAAAATGTTCAGCGTCGGTGCATATTTCCCTGAAGAATAAAATGCAGATAAGAAATGTCAGTTTTTCTTGGCATACATAGATTCGCGATCAAAAAGTATCAGTGTTTTGTGAAAATACAGAATTCGATGGATCAGAAAGTTACACTATGATACAAAAATTCAAACAAAGATTTACATTAAGCTGTTTCAAGAATTGAATTTTTTTCCTAATTCTGCATGGTGGCATCTTTTGAAATCATCTGGATTTTTTTCCTATCTGCTTGTATTTTTTAGCAATGAAGATTTGCGCTTCTTTGTAAAGATTGAAAAAAAAAACAATAAAATATCTTGAGAATACATGTTATCGGTTTCTATAGTATTTTTAATCCTAAACACTTGTAGTGAATTGGAAAGGTATGTATTCATTAAAAAGTTTTAGGTTAATAAAATGTTATTAATGGCAATTTTCGCCCCTCAAAGCCTACAGACAAATATAGAACATCAGGCAATATTTTTTTTATTATAAAGTAATTTCTCCTGTAAAGGAAAAAAATGTAATATGTCATAATAAGTTAAAATGCAACGTGTACCCTTACACATATTAGAAGACTTAAGATGACATTAAGAGAGAAATGCAAATGTTCAAAATATATAGACCAAAGAATATATTATAATACGGCAATATTACTTCCGTTTGGTCCTATTGCATATTTTATATCTATTTTAGTGGTTTAAATAAAGCACTTTTTCGTTGATTTACTGTCCTTCTTGTTTAGTACAGCTTGGTTTGAAATTTATGACATTTTATGTAGAAACGAAAAGAACGTTTTGTTTTTCCAATGCTGTTTCAGATATTGTCCTTCAAGTGTAGTAAAACTGTTTGAAATTCATAACATTTTAGGTAAAAACGAAAAGAACGGTTTGTTTTTCAGATACTGTATCTTGACTTTTATTTACCTCAGCACCTGATACTATTCTTAGCGAGAATTATTCCAAACTGCAGATTGTGATTTTTCCTTTCGTCGTAAAATTGAGCTTAAAGAGTTTTTTGAAGAGATATGTATGAAAAACTCAATTGCTCTGTCTATAAAACTGAGTAGCTCAACAGTTTATACTTTACAAAGCACAACCATTAACGTCAAAAGTGATATATGATGTAAGACATCAATGTAATCTTTTAAGGAATTTTATGTCAGTGTTAAATCCATAATACAAATTTTATTCATGGTTAGTCTGAAAATAAGTATGTAAATATCCCGAAGAGGTTTTATGTAATGTCAAACGTTATATAGACTAAACAAGTTGTCTAACTCTTCATTTTAATGTGGCTAAAGAAAATGCATAATTGAATCACTAAAGCAATTTTATTTCCTTTATAGCGTACTTATAATCCTTCAGAAAAGCCTGAGGATTATAGCTTTTGTGCTATGACGCTGAAATTAAAAGAAAAGGGCACTTGATGTCTTTCTTGGGATTACAAATTCATGGATGATTTCCTCTAGATTATTCACATTTAACTTCGAATACATCCCAAACAATTCTTCCAACGAAGCGCTAATATGTGTTATATACGGTAACTTACAGAAATTACAAACGTTTCTTTTCATTTCCTTTGTTTACAAAATAATAATAAATCCTTAAAACTGTCGAAACAATATGATTATAGATCAGTAGTCTTACAATAATATGGAGGAACGTTAATATGGAAAATATTTTACACGACAGATAACTGAAAACGATTCCATTGTATATATACATACATATCTATCCATAAACTTATGTATCTATCTATCGATCGATCTATCTCTCTTGCTCTCTCTCTGTATATATATATATATATATATATATATATATATATATATATATATGTGTGTGTGTGTGTGTGTGATGAGCTCGGCATACGCGCACGATAAACTTTAACTTTACACTATGTAGCGGAGATGAAACACAAACATGTAGACGTAACCGGAGTGTCAGGAGATGAAGACCATTTCACGAGAGCTGTTGACACATCGGGGAAGAAACCCACATAGATGCGAGGCATTGAAGGGACGAACAGAACAGAGATGCGACGCATATAAATTTATTCCGGACTATAATATAGACAAATATTATTCAGCAAAACACAGGTACAGTGGGTTGCCAAATTATTAGGGACAGTACGCAATTTCTGAAATTTCGACATTTAAATGTATCTTATTACCAAAAATAATTAATCCCATGCATTTTCTCATTTGTCATGTATTGTTGGCAACATTAGAAATACTGTTTACAAAGTGGCAATACCTGCGTGCATTACTCTAGAGCAGGTGAAAGCGTTTGTTCGACTGTGGGTAATTCGTGCCGGTTCAACAGAAAAAACTGAAATGTAAGTTGTGTTTACTATTGTGTTATTTTTGTAAAATTTGTTAAATATTGTATTAATTTTGTAAGTTTTGTTTAATATTGTATTATTTTTGTTATTTTTGCTGTCAATATTTTTGTTTTTTATGCTTTAATCTTTAAAAATGTCACTGTTGGATTTTTTAGCATGGGAAAATTTTCCCGAGAAAATGTACTGAAATAAAGACGCTTCTGTTAAACACAACACATTCCCAAAGACAGATAGCATCGATTGCCGTTGTTTCTAAATCAGTGGTGAACCGGATTAAAAAAAATCGACAATCATGTGGAATTGGAAGCGGACCGTATAGGGCAAAGTGGAAGAAAACGCATTACCACCGGTCATAGTGACCGCAAGATAAGGGATGCCTGTCTCGAAAATCGGAAACAGAGTGTGTCTGGTTTCACCACTATGATCAATGACAAGGTATCAAAGTCTCCAAAAGGACAGTCCAAAGGAGATTGGCTGAATGGAACCTGATGAGTCATCGCCCAATGAAAAAACCACGCCTGACTGAAGCAACGAAGAAAAAGCGACTGTTATGGGCTTGAGAACACAAGAATATGACAGTTGAGGACTGGAGTAAATATGATTTATTACTGTGTAATATTCCTGAACAAAGAGTTTTTGATGCTTACTGAGTATTTTACAGGTCTGCTTCTCCGACAAGTCAATTTTCCAAATTTTGGCTGCTAAAAGAGCTCTTGTGCGACGTCGCTCCGGAGAGAAATTTTATCCTGAGTGCCTTGTGGAGAGTCTAAAACACCCACTAAGCATTATGGTGTGGTTTGTGATATCAGAGAAAGGAATGGGGTGCCTATACATCGTCCAGGGGACAATGAGGCAAGACCAGTACAACCACGTCCTGGAAAATCGCCTGTTGCCTCAAGTCGATGAATGGTTCCCTGATGATGAGGAGTACGTATTTACACATGACTTAGCCCCCTGCCATAAATCCAAAAGTGTAACAGCCTTCCTGGCTCAAAATAATGTCAGAGTTTTGTCCTGGCCAGGCAATTCACCCGATTTGAAACCGATCGGAAACATGTGGGTGCTCACAAAAAGGAAAATAGCAACGGAACAGATCACTAACAAGCGCAACTCATCGAAAAGCTGATACACGTATGCAATCATTGTCCAGAACTGAAAGAAAAAGCAAAAACATGCATTGAGAGCATGCCTCGACGTCTTGAAGCCGTAACTTCAGCAAAGGGTGGCATTACAAAATATTAAGCGTTTTGCCAAATTTTTTTCAAAATGACTGTTTAAGATAGATTAAATACATATTAATAACAAATATTCTCTTTTCGTGTTCTAAATACAACACTCTACGCAACTAAAATAAATTACATTATCTCTAATGCTCAATTTGTAGTCATTTTTGCAAATAACAATGGAATTATCTAATTTTCAAAGTGTCCCTAATAATTTGGACACCCACTGTATCTTGACAACTGGACGCACACAATAGCAACGCCACCGGTCCCCTCCGGGGCGCATTCAGAACGCAGATTTTACATCATATCGGACAGCAGGTCCGACAGCAACGAGAGTTAGACACGAAGAGACAGAAAACTTCTGTTCATGCAATATTAAATGGGTGTTTGGCGAAATTGATGCCAAAGGGCCTAAACTACTTAATATTTTTAATTGGGCGTCTTTAGATTCGTGGAGTTCACGTGTCCACTTAAGTTTTTGCCCGGGGACTTTACTGCTACATCCCGCGGTTGTTAGAACCACGAACTATTGACCAGGTGCAGGATAAGTGGCCATGTAGTTCTTGTAAAGTGCGGTTTTGACGCTACAGAACCCATAAATCCAGAGTGGTTCGAGGGCTCTTCAAGAATTTTGACATTACACTGACATTCGGAATCTCATACACTTCCTACACTCATATCTGAGGATGTTATTGAGTTCAGCTACTTCACATGCCTGTATAACGATCTACAGAGATAATATAAATTATCTTATTTTACTTTTAGGTTGCAATTTCAGAAAAGGGGTCGTGCTTTATTAATAGGATAGTTTTAAATACGCTTTAGATATATAATGGTGGGTCGTTATTATCACACACATATATATATATATATATAGATTTATATGATATATATATATACACATATATATATGTATGTATGTATGTATATTGTGTGTGTGTGTGTAATAGAAGGAAATCTCTAGGTCCACACTTTTGAGGATATATGGGAAGAAAATAACGCCCATTTAAGGCTTACGATGGCTTGTTGAATTAAACTGATGTAATCGCGTTTGAGCAGCATCAATTCCAAAAAAGTAACACTATTTGTAAGAGCAATGCTTTTATTACATTTGCAAATTATGGTTATTTAAAAAGTTAAAAATTTATAAGAAATATAAAAGAATAGAAGCTATTTACATATTTATTAAAAACAGAGAGAATGGGTAATGGTGTAATTCAATCCATGAGCCAATATTCAATTCCGCATTTCGACACTCACGCCAGCAAAACGGAATTTTAGTTTCGTTTGTCCACGTGATTTTCTTCTATGGTGTAATATGTCTCGCGACAGCTAGGCGCCAAACAGAAAAACAGAAGTTAGTTATAAAACGGGAAAAAAAATATTAAAATTGTAGAATCCATGGAATATAATTGATAACTGGCTATATTTTATTATGTATATATATATATATATATATACAGAGGCTGTTCGCACATTTTTTAGACGATTTTGGTAAGCGGTAATAAAAAGTCGTTTGCTGCAAAAGACATAATTGCAATTGTACTATGTTTTTAATAAGGGATGTCAAATAGAACATTTAAAACACAAGAATTTTATGTAATTTAGTTTTGTGAATACAATATACATCGTCTAAAAAATGTGTGAACAGCCTCTGTATATATATATATATATATATATATATATATATATATATATATATATACAGGGTGTCCCAAAAGATCGTTTACAAACTTAACATGCTGGTGTGTCATATCATGATGAACAAGATTTACATACGAACTTGTGTCCGAAAATTCAAACTGAGACCGCTAGCGGGCGATAAGTGCAGGTTTGGATGAGGAGAAAAAAAATGATATCGACAGCGGTGTTAATATGAATTTATTACAAAACATCATTACATCACAGAAAATGTTCAAAATTCCTTCCATTCGCCAAAATGCACGTTTCACAGCGTCGGTGCATGGATTCACGAACCCGTTCAAATTGGCCAGGAGTGTCACGGACACGTGCTGCCGCTTCCGCGATCCTGGCGATAAGATCCATGTCCGATGTTACGGGTGTCTCGTACACTATGGACTTCATGTGTCCCCACAGGTAGAAATCCAGGGGAGTCAGGTCGGGGGATCGCGGCGGCATTGGACTGGTCCGCCTCTACCGAACCAGCGATTAGGATAAGTCCTATCGAGGCATTCTCGAACAGCGTAGCTAAAGTGGGCAGGCACTCCACCATGCTGAAACCAGATGTTTCGGCATGTAGCGGCTGGAACGTCACCCATCAGATCCGGCAAAACTCTTTCTAAAAAAATGCGATAGGTATTTCCGTCGAGGCTTTCAGGTAGAAGGTAAGGGCCAATCAACATGGCACCGATAATACCAGCCCAAACGTTTACGGTGAAACGTTGTTGATGTGCATAGGCACGTGTACATCTTGGGTTTTCATGCTCCCATACGTTCATGTTGTGCAGGTTCACGACATCATCCTGTGTAAAGCAGGATTCATCAGAAAACAAAATCCACGATGGAAAATCTGGCTGTGCGACCCGCTGTTGCAAATACCAGCGTGAGAATGCAATGCGTTTGGGATAATCGTCAACGCACAATGCCTGTACTTTTTGGAAGTGGTAAGGGTGTTGCATGTCATCGTGCAGTATGCGCATTATGGTGGAACGACCTACACCCATGACACGTTCGCCTTCTCAGAGACTTGTTTGCGGGTTGATGGCAAACTCCTGTAGCACGGTTTCCTCTACGACAGGCGTGCGTGTAGCACGTTCTCGACCGATGTGGCTACGTAGTACGAAAGCACCTGATTCACGTAATCTGCGGTGCAATCGTCCAAACAAAACATGACTTGGCTGACGTCTGTTTGGGAAGCGCTCAAGGTACGTCCGTGCCGCGGCTCGTCCATTTCCATCAGCGGCGCCGTATACATAATGCATGTCGGCCATTTCTGCGCTACTAAACTCATTCATCCTTCTCCTTCAACGTCCACGCCTGAAATGATTGTTTTTCCCACTCTCCCGTTTTCGTGCAATTATCGCTCTCTAGCGGTCGCAGTTTGAATTTTCGGACACAAGTTCCTATGTAAATCTTGTTCATCATGATATGACAGACCAGCATGTTAAGTTTGTAAACGACCTTTTGGGACGCCCTGTATATATATATACCACCTACGACCTTCCCAATGGTAGCTCAGCTGGCCTGAATTTAGTGTATTTCGGAGGACCTGTGTGGAAATTATCACCGCAGACTATCACATCTGAAAACTTTGTGCTAAGTTCATTGTTACAGTGGTATAAATCCATTTTTTCCATAATTAAATCATAATGTTGAGTTCTATTGGTTCAATTTAAATTTAAAGACAATTTTTGAAAGAATAATTTTTGAACCTGTTTATTCCTAATTATTTGAAATGTTTATTGCCATTGTACTTTAATTTAGTATGTATCCTATGTTGAACTGTATTTATAAATTTTCCTTATTATTATTATTTTTCTTTCATGATGAATTTTGAAATGGGTTATTTTTCACTATGCCTCTGAAGATATTTACCAAGAATTTTAATAATTGAATTTTCTACCCATCATGAAGCTTAACCCCGTTTTTTACAGACTTTTGATTACTATCAAGCTCCTAATCCAACAACAGTAAATAAATCCAATTCAGATAACCTGTTCTCTTAAATTGAACTAGAAATCCCAAAATGCAGAATTATGGTAAAAATTGATAATCCACCTGACAGAACTGAATTATACCTGAATAACGACAAACCTCATGACGCCAGAGATCTATTTCCTTTTTGATTTTATTTTTGGGTGTCTAACACCTTTTGACTCCACTTTTAGGTGGTTAAACTTTGCGTGTTGTTTAAATACACTAAATAGATTTGAGAAAAAAACCTATCTTGTTTAAACTTCCTCGTAGAAATCTATTATGTGTAAAATTTCTGGATCTCATGGGTGAAACCACCGAATATGACAACTCTACTTCTTTCATCTTTCATAAATTCTCTCCTTTTCAAAGACTCTGACCTATCACCCTCCTCTATCGTCGTTTTTGGAAGTCATCCCAGATGCCTATTAACCTTCAAAAAACCCTCTTCATATTTCAGTCACCTAAGGAGTTGAACTAAAAAAATACTTAGATTATAATGACCAAAGACAGACCATGGGATGACCGCTCCTTTGCCTTCCCAATTCTTATTAATTCTTCCACAGGCATGACAAACGTCCACATCTCCTGTTTCCCCATCTTCGTCCAAAACAAGATGTTGTTTCGGCTGTCATATCCTGTGGGAGAATAACGGTTGGTCCACAGTACGGCCATTTTTCTTCCTTCATGTTGTCAATACATCATGGGAAGGGAAAAACTCACTAAAACGCAAACAACTACACACCCCTCACTCCTTAGTAGTAAAGTTATGAAAGAATTTGAACCTAAGTCAGTTGTAGGTTACACACACACAAACACAAACACCTTTACAAAAACAAATATTGCGATATATTGTGTTCCGCAATAAAATGTTATTTTTTTACATTCCATTTTAAGTGTATATTAAATTTTGTGTGAATATTGAAAAAGTGCCGTACTCATCCTAACCTGTAATTTGAGTGTAACGATATTTGCTTACTTTGTGTAGTGATATTTTATGATATTTTGTATGATATTTCATGACCTGAGCGGACACACAAGGATAATAGTTAAACAAAATTTAAATTTTCAACTCCTGAACCAAAACTTTTTCAAAATTATTCCTCAAAATTATTATTCCAAATTACTCTTTTTGTTGTACGCGGTTCTCGCCTGATGGAGAGCCTTGCTGAGGGAGCCGACCCCTCTCGCATGTATTTTCCGGAGGGGGGGGGAATTGAAATAAATTTGAAACCTTTTCCGTCACTAACTTATTGCAATAGAACATTATCCCTCATTTAAATTTTACCTAGGTATAACCAAAGTAATCTATTATTTTCCCCTTAAGCAAGCCACACGCCTGTATCTTATATAATTCCGAAACATGTAGAACTTTCGAGCGATCACGCCATATGAGGCGTTATAGTCAGGTGCTAATTCTGACCAATTAAAATTCAGCGCGCCTGTGCATTTTTCGCAGGAAACAGCGTTTCTCGGCAATTCTCTAAGCACTTGTGTATTTGCTCCCAAACCGTAATCATGTAGCGTTTTTAACGTCCGTATTGACACAGCGCTCTGCGCTGTCGGGGCCTTTTCCCCGGTATCTGTGGAGTTAAGATGTATATTTCTAATTTAGATGTCTTCCAAATGATGTCCAGGAATAAAAACTGCAATATGACCAAACTGCCTCTTCCTATCATGGCGTCGGAGTTTATTTAATGCTACCTTGTGATTGCCTCCACTCGTCGACCGATTCTACGGTTTAATGCTCCAACGACTACAAGTATTATGACTTCATAATGTGAATTGAGGTCTCCTACCTGATACCTGAATTGGTTCGGTTACCAGCCTGCATTACATCCTAGTCCTACCTGTCCTCCGATATCTGTTCCTTGGATTCATCACACACACACACACACCCACCCACACACACACACACACACACACACACACATATATATATATATATATATATATATATATATATATTTATATATATATATATACAGTGGTGCCGCGACTTACGAGTTTAATTCGTTCCATGGCGGAGCACGTAACTCGAAATACTCGTATCTCGAATCAATTTTCCCTATTGAAATGAATGGAAAAGCCATTAATTCGTTTCGGGCTCCCCCAAAACACCACATTTTTTGTTACATGTTTTTAAATAAAAGAAATGTGCTTATAAATGATGAACATTGTATAAAAATGCAATACAATAGAATGTACTGCAATAAACTTGTATTATTAAGTGTAATGTACAACATTTACCTTGCAGATCAGACTTGAAGCTGGTGATGTAAGAGGAGGAGAAAGGCTGAACTGAATAATTAAATCTTATTCTTTGAAATTTAACCAAGGTCATCCCATCCCCTAGACCCCATGGGGGTTCCAGTGTGGGGGAGGGAATTGGAGCTATTTCTCTGAGAGAGAGGTTGGACGCTGTTCGCCTTCGGATGGTGACTCATGAGTGGGCAGAGCAAGCGGCCCGGGTGATAAATTTTGAGTGGTAATCGCTCGGTTTAAGACTGGATAGTAGTCCTAGAATAATATTATATAATTGTATAATAATTGTACATAAATGTTGTAAATATTATGTGTTTCTCGGGTTCTCATTTGATGAGCACTCAACATGGCGTTCGCTGCGCAAACTAGCGGTGGTGTATCTGAAGCTTTCTCGTAACCTGAATTATAGCTCGTAACTCGAAGCAAAAAATCTGCCAAGAGAATGCTCGTATCTCGAAAAACTCGTAAGTCGAGCTACCACTGTATGTATATATATATATATATATATATATATATATATAGCCAAAATTCCTTTAGGGTTCTGCTGATATCCAGAGTAGTAGAAGATTTAGGTTTACGAAGTTGCAAATCCTTGCCCAGGAACTTTTTTTTTAAATGAACCTGAATGGTAGCAAACAAGATGCTTTCATAGCGAAATTCAGTAAAATTCTAAAAATGAGGTATGAATTCCATGATTCTAAATACCTCTTAATTTTGTTGCATTCTGTTGTTGTTGTTGTTGTTTCTAATGTCCCCTGGTTAGAATTTATTCCAGACCAGGTCCATATAGGCTAGCGTGCCGAGGGGTGCGGGTCTGGTTTATAACGGCACCACAAGGGTCGAAGTCCGATTTAGCCAGATACCACTTCCATTTTGACCGAGCCCCCCCCCCCCCATGGGTGACATCTGGGGAATCGTACTCTCTGACCTCATAGAGGACTTTCTGGTCAACGGCATTAACGCGTCCATATCCGGCCTAGACACGGAGGTAATGGCACTTGTCGGGATTCAATCTGAGCAACCTCAGCACTAAAAGCATTCACTAGGCGACCTCAGGGCCCCTGTTGCATTCACGCTTTGTTTAGCCAAATTGCAATTATATTTAAACGACGTAGAGTGACGCATCTTTCGTACTTCATTTGTATTCGTCGGGAAAGTTTTACAATTGTTAGTAATTTTAATAATTCTAGGTTTACAATCTTTTTTTTTTCAATTGGATATTTAAAATATTCAGGAGGTTGTACAAAATGTATCATATTTATCCCCGAAAACTTTGTGTGCTAGTTAATGACAGAAATCCTTTCTTAGCCATTATTATTATTTTTTCTTATTTCCTTAGGGAAGCAACGGAAAAGTATTATTACCAAACTATATTTTTCTGTATCTTTACCTTACTTAGAATCTTTGAATATATCTGCAGGCAAGCAGGGGTTCTGCATAGATAAAGACCCTCTAAGCTGAGTTTAATATTTATAAACTAAGTGCACGAAGCTTCTAAAGTTTTAATAATAAGTAGTAACTTACTCGTGATATACTATGGCTGTCTGAATACCTAATTACACGGACTACTTAGCTAGTATTACTGTAGTTAAAATTGAGATTTAATACTCAGAAATAGTTTGCTTGCAAGCTGTATTAAAATCTGTCATAAAATCAACCATTATTACGTTTCTTAATTGTGTAGCTAAAAGTCCTTTCGGTTGTACTAGCGATAGGTACATTATAACTGCATCACTTGTTTATTCCAATATGATCACGTATAATGATAGATTCACAATTCATCCATTATAACTTCCCCCAATCACATAAATTGAATAATTATTCAATTAATATGATAGGGGAATTAAATAATTATTCAACACTAATTATAATTAGTGTTACATTTTTACCCAAGTGTTGATTAAAAGATACCGCAAAATGGGTTGAGATTATGCCAGGTGGGGTGAGAATAGGCCAACACGGAATTCAGCAAATCAGTGCTATCTGGTGGCTTATTATTAAAGCTATTAGATTCCCCGTTTACCACGGGGCAGTGGTATTCTGGTACAAATCAAGAAGTGTTATCACGCTCCTCTATTACAATCTTTGTGACATTTTTTTAACAATTCACAATTTTATGAATTTGTTGCAAACTATGAAAAGTGTTGGTTCTCGTGGTATGAAGTATTAGTTTTACGCACCGTTATGTAATATATTTTTATTCACCTACTACATGAAGTCTTATCTGTGGAGTTTTATTAGTGTGCTTTGTTTTGGCTGTTAAGTTACGCATTATCATTAAAACAAGTTCACTTGATGTGGTGAGATTGTGCCAACTTTTTTGGTCATTTTGTGTACTGTAATAACTTTTTGTTTTGTAAACTGAGAAATTAATGACACTGTGGTAATGTGGCCACAGCACGTCGTAAAAATAACGACATGATTTTTGTAACACAGGACACCAGTGATTGTAGGTTAAATGAACGTCCTTTATTGGACTACTAAACTATGTACATTATTATTTACAAGTAATAACAATTAGTAGATGGGCACCTTACACGTGCAACAAAATTCGCTAGGCTCATAGCTAAGCCACAGCTCCCGAGCCTCCAGCCAAAAATCTCGAAAAGTGTCTCTGGTCCCCTGTGTTAAAGCTATCGGTTTTGAATTGGCTTACTCGCAATTTCTTCGTAAAAATTTATTGTTTTCAAAAATTTTCTTTAAAATGTCAATTCTTCACGCTTTTGTAATCCAATTTCATCTCCATATCCGAATTCTGCTTCACTTTCAAGATCAGATTTTAATTGTTGCTATCGTCTCCTTATGGTTTCGCACAAATGACTCTTTGTCAAATTCGAATTCCTCTGACAATCTGGTGACTAAAATTTTAACACCAGGGTCTGATAAAATTCCTGATTTAATTCTGATTTTCGCTAGCTCAAACGCTCTATCTCGTTTTCGTTTTTCTAACCCCCGTCTTATCTCTCTCGTTAATTTTGCCTTTTAAGTTGTGATCTCTCACTTTCCTCTTGCATTTTTAGTTCTGACAAAATTAATTCTAGACAATTTTTCACGAATTGTTCGTCAAAATCTGAAGCTCCTACAATTCGCCTTATAATTCTTGGCTTCCTGTCTGACTCTGACACATTCGAATCGAATTTTGCTGCTAATGTCAGCAGGACACCTTTAGTATATTTAGCTAGAAATAGCTCCATTTCGGTATATTCTGCCATAATTCCCCAAAATATTTCAATACTAACACTACAAGGTTCTATATACTATTTTCGAATACAAAATAATTGCTGTCAGGAATTTGTAACTTTGCTATCGGTACGCTCAATTTATCTATGACATCCCTAAAATTCCTCTAAAAAACATTCAAACATTTATCACAAACCGCTACACAATTATTGTAATAAAACCTTAAAACATGTAGTACATAATCCTAAATGTCATAAACTACAATTTCCAAAATGCCTGTCACCTATACCGCAACAGTTATACACCATGATATTTAGATCACTACAGTCTGTAATAAGACACTTAACTACAAGTGCTTCAAATAATTTAACATATCAACATATACAAGAATAAACGCTCTTAATTTACCTTTATGCCGCTGACACGACAAATATTAAAGATATGCACAAAATCACATAATTTCAGACAACACATGCATACACAAAAATTTTCATTTATTTTTATAGTATCGCCGGTGATATGTGTCCCACACTGAGCGCTTCTCCTGTGCACCAAAGGCACTGTGAGATTTTCTATGCACCCTCACAAAACTTTCCTGTTTAAATCCTTAAACAGAGGTTTTCTTAAAACTTAACCTTGGAAGATTTGCCTCAAAATCACCCCCCAAAAAACCCTTTCGTGTATAAACACTTAAAGAGAGGTTTTCTCAAAACCTAACCTTGGGAGATTTATCTCAAAATCACCCCAACAAAACCTTTCCTGTTTAAACCCTTAAACAGAAGTTTTCTCAAAACTTAACCTTGGGAGATTTATCTCAAAATCACACCCCAAAAAAAATCGGTTTCCTGTTTAAACCCTTAAACAGAGATTTTCTTAAAACTTAACCTTGGGAGATTTAAATTCACCCAAAAAGTAATTTGATTTCTAAAATATCAATAAGATACATAAAATACAAAAAGGAACTTAAACCATCGTTTAATCCCTAAACAATTAATTCCTTTGTGATTCCTCCGAATCACTTGTATTACTTAACTAATTTTCCTAAACCTTCATAGGTTTAAATTGCGGACCACTCAATGAAAAGCTGAAATAACTATCTAAATTCTCTGAATTATCAGGCTAATTCCAACTAGTCAACCCCACAATTTACTGCCCCTTTTGATATTTCGCGCAGACCTCTTGGAAGATTTCAAAATGGGGTCACCTTCTGTTGTCGTCGCATCAGTTGATCAGACTGGTGTTTGATTTCACCTCGACTTCCCTTTTTCTCCGTCTAATCCGTCTGGCTTTTCCTCGTCTGCACGTAAATTCTGTAAGTTTCCGTCGACTTCTGCATTTGCTAGTTTTCCCCTGGATATCCCTCCAGCACCATCTTCGCACTCCTCGTAGCTGGTCCGCCGTGCGTCTGGCTGCTATTTTAATTTAGCAGACATCACACCTCCGCTGCGACCAGCTGTGGTAATGTGGCCCCAGCACGTCGTAAATATAATGACATGATTTTTGTAACACAGGACACCAGAGATTTTAGGTTAAATGAACGTCCTTTATTGGACTACTAAACTATGTACATTATTATTTACAAGTAATAACAATTAGTAGATGGGCACCTTACACGTGCAACAAATCTCGCTAGGCTTATAGCTAAGTCATAGCTCCCGAGACTCCAGCCAAAAATCTCGAAAAGTGTCTCTAGTCCCATGGTCTCTGTCCGAGTCGGAGATCCCTTTTTAATAGCTCCGCGCTCCTCGTGACAACCTGTCAGCCCGCTGACGTCATCTCGCTCCTGACCGCTCCTTCAGGCTGTTTTCCCCGGGCAGAAACGACACCCCAAAGGCGGTTCCTTTTTTCGGCCGAGGGTCTCTTTCAACTGGACATCTACCACGCCTCTTGATGGACGGTCTTGTTAACGATGTTTTTCCAATTTACCTAACCGTAATTGGAGCTGAAAGGTTGCATCGTCCCCTCATCGGGTCTTTGTTAACCTGAAAAATGCACAATTCTCTGGAACAGAAAAATATTATTAACATGTCTTTCCTTGGAGATCATCTGCCGCCCAGACAGCTGAACTCCTTTATGTCACCCTCAGACAGTTCGCCTTTACAATATTGTTCTCCTAATAACACATGAGGAATGGAGGCAATTACGTCTACCTCACACAAAAGCCGTTTAACCTTTCTGCTCAGTTCATAGAATAGCAAGGAAGGAGTGGAGGCATGTGTCGACAAAGGTTGCCGACATCACAGCATATTCTAACTACTAGAATGGCTAAAATTGCTGCAATAATTCTTCTATTTAAAATATTATAAGAAACTTTAACTATCTGTATCAAAAATGTTTTAACAAAGTAGCATGTTTAAAAAATCAAGAAGTCTTCTAAGATAATTGGATAATACAGACGACGAGGAGAGTGCTACCCACCTGGACAGTTCACCAAGACGAAAAGATCACGATCGTTCTCAAGAGGACGAAGAGGAATCAAATACAGAAAATGCAGTTGCTTAAGGTGTCACTGCAACCATAGCAGATTTAAGAGTATATGATTTCGTGGCAGTTTCATATGAGGCGTTGAAAGGCAAAGTGGTGTAAGTCACATTTTCAACTTTTTTCATTTGGGGTCAAATATGTAATCTCCATGTTCAATTTATGGTGAAATTATAAATAGTTATTATTTGCAATATTGTAATAATTGTTATGAATTATAATTTGTTCAATTTATGGTGGAATGTTTTGTAGTTTTGGCAGTTAAACTCTTTGACTTACATCACTTTGCCTTTCACCGCCTCATATGAAGGGAAGGTCTATCCGGGTCGCGTAGCAACTTTGACGAAAGTGGGGAAGCTTACGTTTCCTGCATGGTGATAAAAAACAAATTTTGGATTTGGCCAAAATAAGGGTGATGAAATTTGTTAAATCTTTAGAAAAAATATTTTTTATTAAAAAAAACAAGTAAAAAATAACTTGAAATGTTCTTGCTTCAAAGTTAGAGGTGTGTGAATGTGTCACGACTGAAACCATGGCAACTATAAGGGAAAAAAAGGGGTGGCAAAATCTCCCTCCACTCGGTGGGGAGAGGTTGTGCCAAAAGATAGTACCTCCACCACCCTCATCCACTTAAGAAATTTCTGCTAAGAAATATAAATCTGAAATGTGTATCTATCTTTCTGCACTAAATTCATCCGATTATGTTGGTGAATAAAGAAATTGGATAAAAAAAACCTCAAAATCTGGTACAATCTCACCCCATTTCACGGTAAGTAAGTGATTTCATGTATTTATATAGATACAGATCGTATAAAGATTCTATATCGAAATGGTTATATAACTGGTAAGAAAAGTTTAAATAAATTATTTATATAAACGTGATATTGCATATAAAATATTTTCATTTTGAAGTTTGAATACCATTTCCTTCAAATTTATCAAAGGACACTGAAATATACGCTTATTCGGCATCACAATATCTCGGAGACAACACCTTTTATGTTAGGAAATCCATGCCATATATTCTGTGCTGATGAAAGTTAAATTCGAAGTGTCAAAGCACATATACACCTAAAGAATGAAATATACATCAAAATATATCACCCTCTTGCATTCCAAGCAGTGACATTTGTGATCGTTGCATATCAGAATTTTGAAAACAGAATTCAACGTCATGCATGGCGATCAATGACGTTTCTGAAAACAAAATCGACTTACCGGGAAAAACAGATGTGTCTTGAATTTATAGGAGAAATAACATTTTTAAGATGGTAGACCAAATTCAAAATTTTATTTTTGACTGTGTCATGGAGAATATGAAATGCATATTGGAATATTCGAGTACACGTGCCTCCGTTACAAAAAAATATGAATCATGATTTAATCTTTTCGAATACACAAGGTAAAACAAAAATCTGTAACATGAAAAGCCAAATTTTACAGCCAAAAATATTCAGACATTTTTTCATCCGCAATATGTTTTTAACGCTCTATTAATCTTATCTGGCCCCACAGATGCACGGATGAGATTTTTCAAGGATTCTCACAAAACCAGGACCCTATTAAATGGAATTGCAATACATCTCAATTATGACGGGGTATCGATACTTTGATATTGATAGTGTATTTCCTCTGTTATTACTCTTTTGCAAAACCTTTTACAAAAGGTTTTAAAAAATCCCATTTGGCCGAAAAATAATTTAAGCGAACCTGAAAAGGTTTTCGAAAACACAGACTTTAAAAATTAGGTAGAATATTGCCGATGGAAAAAGGACTCTGAAATTGACGAATGGGTCATAGCGAAAAGTACATGCCTCGATGAGCAGTTATTAGAACGGTTTTCTTCCATACACGAAAAAAAAACAGTTCAAGTGTTCGAAGCAAATTCGTTTTCTACTAAATTAAGATCAGACAATTCGGTGCCAAAACTTATCTACATCCAACACAAGATCCAACAAGTTATGTAGCTAGTCAAGTATGTGAATTGGGATTTAACGTTTAATAATCATGGTGTGATATCGTAGAGCATTACTAGATCAACCAAATAAGTTTACGGTACACACAATTGAGATGTATATTCAACTTATTTTAAAAAAAACTTTTGTTTTTATGTTCAGGTACGTTTGATTACTATTACTAAAATATTGGGTATTTGAGATTTAAAAAATTATTTTTCGTGCATAATCTGTATCTTTCCTGCATATACCCCTGTAGAAACGAGCATTCTTGAAAAATGGTGTAAATAAATTGCTCGCCTCCCAAACATGTGACTCTTATGGCCTATACATTTCTAAATTAAAACATTAGACCATTAATTTTCCAGACATTTAGTTCTCTCTTTGTTGGAGTGTTCTTCCCTTATCTTTTGTATTGAAGAGTAACATTATTTGAATTTTAACGGACTAGGAGACTTCTAAAAAGTTGATAAGAGGTAAATTAATGACGGAACTGAACTTGATGAATAAGATACATGTGAGTTACTTGACAAACAAGCGGAAGTGGAAAGGATCATTATATATCACTAAGGGCCATTACAGCTCATTGAAAGATTTCGAGTAGAAAAGATTAATTATGGCCTGTATCAGATTACGTAGTACCAAAAGTGGAGAAAAACCTCGGAAAGTAAAATACTTATTAAATGGCAATTATTCAAAGGTTTTTCTTCTACCAATTTATATGTGTTAACTTCGTACCGATGTGGTCATCACGTGAAAGCTCACCCGGGCAGACAGATTCGAAAGAGCAACAAATGTTCAATTTAACCATATGAACAGAACTCATTGACATTATATCCAAAATCGTGCTGCTATGAAAACATCGACTTAAAACTAGTTCCGGAACATGGACTTAAAACTAGCCGGAACCGGTTTGCACCCAACTTTTCTCCTACTTGTTCGATTCAAAGCGGTGGCGCGTCAATGAATGCGCGCTCACTGACATTCCTCGACAACAAAGTTTGGATAAAACCGATGGCAACAGAAAAAGAGCAGCGATTTTTGAATTTCTGGCTCTAGAATTGTATGTGGAGTCAGACTTCGTGAATTCTTCGGGCGATAAAGCCCATCCATCTACTTGTAGAGAAGTGGTTCTGAACCTCGTGGCTGCAGGTGTCGCACAAAGAATATGATCAATCTTCAAAATACTGATGAAGAAATGAATCCATATTTTGTGAGCAAATTTCCTTCACACGTGTGTTAGATAGGTTTCTACAAGTACGCATATAGTACAGAAAAACGCAGATGTTGATGGATTCGAGAAATCCTAATATTTCCCTGCACTTTGAAGAAAAATGTGATGTCCACGTGTAAATCATTATGTGCTCTCTTAGTTCATGTATTAATAAAGTGACATTTATTCAGAAGGGTGTGGTAAGTGAATTCTTGTTTTATTCTTTTATGTTTAACACAATGTACTAATCTTCTAGAATCATGGCCATAACAATAATTATTAACACACTAGTGGTTAGCCCGTCAAAAATGACGTGTTATTTTTAATTTTTATCAATTTACGTCTGCAAAGTCAATATTATTTGTATACTTAATAGCTTCTCTACTTTTTTCATTTAAATTAGACACATTTTTAATTATTTAAAATTATGCAATATCAGCACTATTATGATCCATTTAAGATTCAATTTTTTTAAACTTAAATAAAATCTGAACTCCACATAATAGCATCACTTTACTTAATTCTATTATATGTATTAATTATGAAATATTAAATTCTGTCTGTTAATAGTCTGCTGCACGTATTCGGTTTAGCGATTCCTGGCTTTGTCTTGAAACCTATCTACATTTCCATTCATTGGCCTTATGACGCTTTTTAGGAATGGGACTTTCGTCAACATTCATTTTAACACTCAAACCAGAACATGAATTTGTTGCCACTATCAGGACTATCGGTCAAATGTTGCGGTTATGTTAGGTATTTGCTTTGAAAAGCACGATTTGAAAGCAGATGGTTTTCAACATATCACTACGCATGCGTCGAGTTTGCAACTTTCCGAAAATACTAAATTCGACATTATTGTAATATCTGGTTAAAATATATATATTATATGGTTAAAATATAAATAAATATATTAAAAAAATAATATAATGAAAACTGTTTTACTGGGAAAAAGATTCTCTGATTCAATTTTTCTTAAATTAACGACGATGAATGAATCACTGTGAATGAATGACTCTCTCGTGTTTACATTTTCAAGTTCTGAGTATATAAAATAAATACTTCTTATTAATTTAAATGAAACACTGTGATAACTCGAAAGGTGGCGGGAAAGAGATAATTCTCTAATGAATATAAATATCACAACAAAAATGCGTTACAATGAAAGGATATTTTATGCTGAGAACAATTTTAAACGGTTGCGAGCTGTTTTGAAACTGTCATAACTGTTTATTACGGCCGTCTAAAGATCGAAATAAAGTTGATTTGTGCCTATATTACGTTGTTTCTAATAAATTATTTGGGTTTAGATAGCAAATAATCTTTTTTAACTTTACTTTTAACTTGTTGAGCCTAACTCATAAAACAAAATGGATGCCATAGGCTAATACATTTACGAAGCGGTCGCTCCGGAAGCATTCTTGAGGTACAGAACTGGGCTATTATTAGATAGATGCTCACAAATTTTTCTGCCACTGCGAAGCCAATTATTTTTTAATAATGCAAAATTTAGGCCAAAAAGGAAAACCATCGCCAAGAAAAACTATAAGGTGATTCACTCGAAAAAGGCCCCCGAATATTCTTTAATAACTCTCGCTAAGATGAAGAATTCTGAACAAAAAAAATTATCTACATACCTCGACGTATGTGTAACTTATTACATTATATGCGATGCTGGAAAGAATCTCCATTTAATGTCAGACACGTTTCGATGCTGCGCTCCATATTCCTGAACATATTGGCAAGGATATCGGGGGAGGGGGAGGATAGAAGCAATTTCACTTTGGATGTTGTTGTTTCTTATGCCCCTGGTTGTAATGTAGTTCCCGACCAGGTCCATATAGGCTACGGGGTGAAGAGTGCGGCTCCGGTTTGAATAGAACCACAAGGGTCGGTGTCAGCCTTAGCTAGATGATACTTCAATTTTGACCGAGAGATCCCAGGGCCCTCATCTGTGGGATCGTACCCTCTTCTCCCTCTATAACCTTCATAGAGGGACTTTCCGGTTTACAGACTTAACATGCCCATATCCGACCTAGACACGGAAGTGTTTAATGGCGCGCGCCGTGATTCCATCCGAGCACCTTCAGCACCAAAAACCAGAACGATACCACAAAGCCACCTCTAATCCTTACGTTGGATGTTTTCCATCTTATCTTCCACGGTGCGAGGTTTGTTCCGATAACCTTTCTCCAAAGGAAGAACTCTGGTGATGTCAGATCCGGTGACTGTAGTGGCCAAAACCCTTTGAAATATCCCTGCTGCCTATAAAAGACTTAATATCTGCCCATCTCCGGGCCGATGTCTGAAGTGTTCTTTCTTCTTGCTGGAAGTAATCTCCATAAACTCGCGATCATCCAGTTGATTCACGAACTGTTCAAATATGTCCAGATATACATCGGTGCCAAAGACAATAGGGCCTATGATGCCCAAACAACTCATCGTTCAATACACATCAACTTTTTCATCACGGAGCTGTGTTTGGTGACTAGCAAAGGGATTTTCAGCGGCTGACATACGTATGTTTTTGAGGGTTAACATAACCCGACAATTCGAACCACGCCTCATACGAGAAGCATGTGATGTGATGTACCATCTACTGAGGAACACATTTTACGTTGTTTCGTTCAAATTACTTCGTCCTACCGAGAGTTATAATAGATTATTCGAGGCCTCTGCCGAGTGAATCACCCTGTATAAAACCGAACGCTTAAAATATTTCAACTAAATATGAAACTCATGTGATCAACTCATGTGATCTACTACGAGAAGACGTGCTCAAAGTAACACGTGCTAGGAATGACCTTAATATGGTTATTGCAACTAATAACAATGAATGTTAAAACATAGTTTCTGTCTTTAATTAAAGAACTGTTTTAACAAGGAATGAATAAGTTTGATCTGCCGATTCTGTCGTGTCATTTTAAAGCCTTTTATGGTGTCTTGGGGTTTACCTGGAGGCCAGAAATAAAAGGATCACTTTGAGAAGAATTATAGTTTCCGGGAGTTATTTCCCTTTTATATAGTAAAGTAATTGATGTTAATTATAAGTTGTTTCATATTGGTTCATTCAGACCGTAAAGGGTGAAAGAAAGCATAACGTTAAAATTGCCTTATTTGTTACTAATTTTCAAAACTTTCTGAATAATTCTAAACCTCCATGATAATATATGAGACAAAATGTAATAAATTACCAACTTTTAGTTTATTGACAGTGAAAGCGAACATAGCTGAAAAAAACTTCATGATGAATTTTCAAAAAATATATATATATATCAAAATAATTTCCATCTTTGATGAACCAAACGAAGAATCCTCCGGAGGTTTGCGAAATCGGAAACGTTGCGCTTGGTTTTATGCCGAACAAAAAGAAAAGGCAGCAGAAAAATGCGACCCTTCGTACTTTTACTTCGAATAGCAAATTTTACCTCAGATATCGAATTCATAAAGTAATTTTGGCTTAATGCGTTTTTCTCCCGTATTGGTGCTTTTATAGCTTTCTTCTATGACGTGAATAAAACATACTTAAATGCGCAAAGAAAATTTCCTAGGGGTAAATGAATCATAAAACATCACCTAAATATTCGATAATATTGAAACAAATACTCTCTCTATTTTAATAGCTAGTGGATGAAACGAACCAAAAAGTTATGAAGATTACAAAACTGTAAAGATTCTTATTTCCTTTATCTGATATTTTTGGTAATAAACTCCCTAAAAGCATTAAGTACAGGCGTTCATTTTATGCCTCAAATACATTAGTCATAAATATTTTAATTCGTACATTATTTTACTGTTTATACTTCTTTCATATTATCTGCATATCGATTACACATTTTATTCTCTGGGAGAGGATTTTATTTAATAACTTATACTAAAATATTCGACCGTTTGAATACATTAAAAGGATCAAAATGCAACAAAAAAATTGTTTAAATATGCAATAAAATGAATGCAAATATTTGTTTTTATATATGCTGGGAAAATATATTTTCACTACATATAACTATTATTGCTTTCATTATACTGGAAGTTAAGGGGAAAATATATACTTCACTATAATATTTCCAATACAATAAAAAAACATTTATATGATGCGTTTAATATGCAATGTAATGAGCTAAAATTTCATTCACCATATAAAATTCCTGTATAAGTTATTTATTTATGATTCACTGAAATAACTCCTTTTTGTTTTAACTTATTAAAAAAATTACGAAACAGAATAAATATCAAATATATTTCACTATAATATTTCCAATACAGTAAAAATATTTCTATGCTTAGGAACCCTGCGTTTAATATACAATGTGATGAGCTATAATTTTATTTACCATAATATTACTATATAGTCCAGTCAAATTGTGTTTTTCAGAGGAAAGTTTTGGGGTAGTTTTGATTTCTTCCATTTTATATATTTTTTGGGGTGCTGAATCCGAATCTGAGGTTTGTTAACAAAATTTCGTGACGCAACATTGAAGAAAATGCAAAAAATGGTAAAAATATTCCTTTTTTGGCGGTTTTTTGCTTATAACTCGGAAACTATCAACTTTTCGTATATAATTTTATTTATCAAAATTAAAGTACATAAAATTTCCTACAAATTTCACTATTTAGGTTTTTTTCTCCGATGGACCGTTTGGGCTCAAGCGCTATTTGAAAATTGGCGTATTTCGGCTGTCTCCACAAAAACCCACTTTTTCCACTCCAAAATTCTAATTTATTATTAATGGCTGTCAATTAGTGAATTCCTCCCAGTTCTCTGCACATACCTTATTTAGATCGTATATGTAGAGGTACAGGTAATTTTTTCAAAAATAAAATAATGTTCAAGTTATTTAAAGAAGTCCGAAATTGTACAAATTAGTTGTAATTGTTTACAAAAAAGTTGAAATTCCAAAGAAAAATCTTGAAAAATTATTACATTTTATTATATTGTATTACAATACATATGATCATATATTACATTATTATATGAGCCGTTGTCGTTTAGAGGGTCCTGGCTGAGGTTCTTCGAAGGCGGCGAGACCTGAAACAGGTTCGGGTTGTTCTGTCGTCAGAGTCGGGGCTTGTTCATCTGGAAAATGAAAGAGGTGGTGAGAAAACAACAACTTGTGATCATATCTTAAGGAGAGATGAGTGATTACGAAATAGATTGTGAGATTAGACATACCTTCCGCATCATGTAAGCGTATTTCTTCAGTCTGTACCCATGACGTGAAAGGTGCTGTATCCGTTGATTGTATGTACATTAAAATCAGCATTATCGTACACCTGCTGTGAAAAGCATGGCTGGTTAACTTTCAGCGGATCGCTGCTGACAGCTGATGCTTCCAGGCGGACAGCCTCTGTGTAAGTCGAACAAAATCTCAATGAGGAAACCACATCGACTAATTTCCTTGAGCCGTACTTCTTGTACAGAAACACTGCCAACCCTACGAGGACTGGTGAAATGAATGATCTGGGCCTCACTGCTGCTGCAAGACTATGAGCCAGTGCTGTGTTCTTCTTCTTCCACATATCATGGTCCCCACGTTTTTTGTTTAGTACAACTGTTTTCATAAATGTGCGGAGACTTTCAGGAATGAGTTCCTCATTTCCTTCCAAAAATTTATCAGGTGAGTGGGTACTGTGCGGTCTCATAAACATGGCTCCGGATATCCTCAACAACAATTGCAGCAGCCGTCTTAATAATCCGGAGTCTTTCCTCTTGTTCATTTTTTAACGCCTGCTGGTACCAAGCATCATTTAAAATTTTATACCCTGTGTTTTTGAAACACACTACCAGCTTCTTGTTTGGAGAAAAGGTCATTATTATATCTCTTCCATATTTTTTGAGTAGATGAGCTTTAACTGTCTTTATGTCAGGACGATAATCACCCTTGATTTGGTCCACCAACTCTTCTAGCGTAAACTGACATTCTCCATCACTATTCTCAAGATAAGTGTAGACATATTCCATTGCTGCTTCAACATGATTGGCGAATGGACCCCTTTTTCTCTTCTCTTGAATTTTTGGGCGATTGTACAATTTTCTCATGCATAAACTATGATACTGACAATCAGAAACCACCAAGTCTGAGACAGGCAAAAGACGTTTGATTATGGCTTGTCCATACTCATCACCACGTTCTTCTGCCCTTTTTATGATAGTTTCCTTGACTTTCAAAATTCGAACCTGATACACAATATTACGATTGGTCTTCTTCTTTCTTTGTTGTTCTATAAAGTCAGGTGTTATGACGAGGCAACACATAAAACAATGAGTTTTGAAATTGAAATGCGCTTCAGTAGAACGTCTTTTGACTTGCTCTCTACCCTGTTCCGCCTTCTTCAAATGAGCTGCAATCATTCTTTTATTAATGTAGTTTGTACGACATCGCTCATGAACATCAACTGCAGATTTTTCACGTAGCTGAACATGCTCACAATCCTTCCTCTTCTTTGTTGACTCGATAAACGTTTTCAAACCTCTTTGCCGCACCGTTATCACCTTCTCTACGTTATTATCCAGCACTTCATCACAGATAAAACACACATTTGAAGCCATTTTTAACACTACGCGTAAATATAACTTTTGAATCGTGTTGTCGTTGGATTCTAACACTGAACTACTTACTTCCTTCGCACTGTCACTGGTAGGAATCGGATGGCCGGTGTTTTTATTTATTTATTTTTTTTTTTGGAGGGGGGAGGGGTGGAAACCTCGTGAACAATATGAAGGGACTTGAGACTGGGTCAACACCCCTATATCGGATACAGGGGGTGTTGATTGGGTACGCATGTACACGGTGACGTAGTTGGCCTTGAATCGTCTGTGAAGGAATCGAATGGAAGGAAAGAGGGCTTTTAAACCAAACGGGGCAGTTATAAAATCATTTGGTGAGGCTCGCCGAGAATAAATAACATGAAAAGACGTACAAGACGGAATTATATTTGCACAGAATTTAAATACAATGTGATTTTGAAAATCCTACATTGTATTGGAAGGAGGAATTAAATGACAGCCTTTAATGATAAGTTTTGGATTGTAAAAAGTGGGTTTTTGCGGAGCCAGCCGAAATACGCCAATTTTCAAATAGCACTTGAGCCCAAACTGTCCGTCGGAGAAAAAAACCTAAATAGTGAAATTTGTAGAAAATTTTATGTACTTTAATTTTGATAAATAAGGTTATATACGAAAAGTTGATAGTTTCCGAGTTATAAGAAAAAAACCGCCAAAAAATGAAAATTTTCACCTTTTTTTGCATTTTTTTCAATGTTGCGTCACGAAATTTTGTTAACAAACCTCAGATTCGGATTCAGCACCCCAAAAAACATATAAAATAGAAGAAATCAAAACTACCCCAAAATTTTCCCTCGAGGGCCCCTTTTGAGCACAAATTGACTGGACTAATATACGTCATTTATTTATGATTAGCTGAAATAAATTTTTTAAACTTATTAAAAAAATTACAAAACAGATCCACTTTCTAAGTTATGACTGAAGATCAAAATTATTTTTAAAATGTCTTCATCATGTATATGAAACTAAATTTCTAATTAATTAAGGATATTAGTATTTGCTAGCTATTGCTCCTATTTAAAACTCCGAAATTATTAACTTTTTATACATGTGAGAACAAATTGCTATTTAAAAAAAATAAAACTTTTTCTATATTTATTAAGTTAAATATACGTAAGGTAAAATACTTTTGTTTTTAAACCCTGGAATTTTGATTCATTTTATAGCTGAATATGCTATAAAATCGGGAATCCAAAATTTCAGATCATCAGTTTTCGTACAAGAGGATACATTTTGTAACTGCAGGCATTCTACCGCAACTGTGAAGAAAAAATTGAATAAATGTTTCATCTAAATATAAGCGGAAATATTTATGTTACATAGTAACATACATTTCTCAATATATGTTTAAATTGAAACTATGGTAGTAGGATAATACTATATTATGTTTAAGATAAATAACCGATCTGTTCATGAGAAAAAAAAATCCAAAAACAACCACGACAAAAAATGTGAAGTATATTTCTCTGCAATAAACCCATTTACAGGTCTTTCAGGTAAAAGAGAAATCTGTAAATTTGAAGTAAATTTAGTTTTGAAAGAATAAAATACTATACATTCAAAGAATATCAAAACCTGAAAAAGCCGTACCCGATCGGTGGTGGGTGAGAGCTGGAACCCACTTTCTTGATGGTTAAGTTCGTACCCGGACTTCCTGATATCAGTTGTTCGATTTAGTATCTTGACAGGATAGGACTACTGGTCGGCTTATCTTTATCGTTTTAAAATTGTTGACACGTCTAATTGTGTTTCATATAATTCAGGTGCTTCTCCGCCAATGTCTTGAGAATGTCTGAGAGCCCAAACTGTGAAGTTGGACGAACTACTATAAAAAACGTTAAAATGGGCTCTCAGGGCGGTGGCATACCATGGCCATCGGGCCATTGGAAACCCTCCATGCTGGATGCCTGCTCCAAGAATAGGAAGAAGAAGATGAAATTTAGGTCGACTTATTAATGCTAAGCATTTGGGTAGTTGTAATGCACTCGAAGGTTACGACGGAAGGTTTCGGATGTACAGGAGAGATCGATAGCTAATAGTTTAGTTACCAAATTCTCAGAATTTGCCAAAATCTAGTGCAAAAAATATTTTTATAACTGTCTGATGTTTTACATGCTAAATTAGATTTATCATTAAATGGAAATAGAAATGCGTTAAAGGGTTTTTTTTTTTCAGAAGAATATGAGCGAAGATTTTCTTTCTGAGTTACATATGTAATTCACAGTCAAATGGAAGTCAAGAATATAGTTCTTATACTTCTCTTCTAAAAATATCAGGTTTTAAATGATTGAAAATTTTGTGGGGAACTAATATTTTGTTGTAAAATTTCTGTTACGACTAATCCAGTTCTGAAAGCATTGTAAAGTAATCTTATATTTTTTAAAAGATCACTAAAACCTTTAAAAAAGATCATTTCTTAAAAATAACTGAAAAATGCAAAAAGTAGTTATATTGTCAATATTTAATGTAACACACAAGAGAAAAAATATTTTATGTAAGTACATCAAGCGAGTAATTGTAAAACATGACTTAAAACTCAAATTAACATTCTCGGTGGGGAGAAATTGAAAGAGGGGAAATTTAAATGACGAAAGCTCAATATTAAAAACTGATGTACTCTGACTAAAACCATGCTACTAACAACTCCAACTGAAATAATGATCTAAATTAAAGTGATTAATTATCAACAAAACTTTGACATCAATATACTATTAAATTTATCTTCCAGTTATCTTTGAATTGAAATGTCAGTTGAAATTGTAATTAATTTTTCTATGATGTCGTTTTTAAATCTTATCAGGTGACAAACTTAATATTTTAATGTTAGCTAATTTCTATCAAACACTAAAATTCAGTCACAAAAAAGCATAGTCAGTTAAACGCTGACAGGTGCATTACGGAATATATCCAGGATAGCATATGTTATCAAAAGAGTAATTTTTTGCACCAGTTGCTGTGCCTCAAACTTTTTTGATCCGGTTAATATTCTTGTAGGCTAAATGTTATTGATAAACGACAAAGGTATTTAGTCCATAAATGTTTCATAAACTAAATATCATTGAAAAGCATCTGTTGTCCATTGTCAGAAGACAAGGGTAAGATATATTATTTTATTCCAATTATGGATATTAATCATTGATAGTTGCTACGGCTTTTACCAGTTAATTATTACGCCAAAGCAAACATTTAAACTTGAACCATGTATGGGGCACTTGTAAAGCGTTATTGGAAGTGACCTGGAAATTTAAGGTCACTTCAGATACAAGTGAGGTGTTCCCATTGAAAAGACGGTAAGTGCTAAAATTTCCAAAAAAATTTTTTTTCACTGGTACAAGGTGTTTTTTCAAGACTAATGGCATGGAAAAGGGGGTAAGAGCCTACCTCAGAACTAAACCAAACTAGTTGGCCCTTATCTCCTTTTCCACACCTTTGGCCTTGGAACAAACCCTTTTATCAGTGATAAAACACTCTTCGGAAATTTTGGCACTTACCCTCTTTTCAACGGGAACGCCTCAAGAGTTTCAGCCCCCCCTCCCCCTGCACTATGAAGCAACCAGACTCAAAGCTGTAATAACGGGGGTTAGTCAATAAGTTAGTTGCAAAGCTCCCTAAAAATCTTGGTAAAAGAGATATTGCGATGAAACATTGTGGTAACACAGAACATTAGGTGCTGAGGAAGGTGCAGTAGCGGCTTGGCCGTGGAAGTTTTATTTCGGTTGCTAATCAGTCGTGAATATGTTTCGGCAGCTGCCAGTGGAGTACAAATTTGAAGTGCCTGCTTAAATCCGCTTCCTGTGACCAGAAGGTGGTGACTGCAGTGACATTTATCGGCAGTTGCAGGCAGTGTACGGTGATAGCGCAATATCACGCCAAGCTATCATTCGAGAATGGAAGTAGAGATATCGAGGATAAATTTGTTCAACTTCGACGACAGATGTGAACGATGCACGCGTGGATGAACTCATTCTTTAAAACAGACGTGCCACAGTAGACGACATCATCTCGTCTATTGACTGACCTATACAAAGTGCAACGATTTGAAAGTACTCTAGAATTTTCGGAACGTTATCAACAGGAAGGAAATGCTTTTGGGGACTAAATCGGGACCGGTGACGAGACTAAGGTTTCTCATTTCGCACCTGAAATGTAACGCATCTTTCTCGAGAGAAATGCCGAACAGTTCCGCCCGCAGGGAAGGGGTTGCTGCGCTGTTTTTCAATAGAGAAAGTGTAGTGCATACCGAATTCTTGCAGTAGGGTGCCACAATTAACGAAGTGTCTTATTATGAAACCCTGCAGTGGTTGCGAAAGTCGCTTAAAGATCGACGACCAAGTAAATTTTTTAAACACATTGTGCTCTTGCATGACAATGAGAAACCGCATGCGGCGACCCTAACGAGGGATCTTTTGCAAAAGCTTAAGTGGGAAGTGTGGAATCTTGCACCATATGAATTCCACATCTTCTGTACCATGAAACAAGCACTTGCAACACGACGATATCACTCAGATAAGGAGATAAAATTTGCAACCCAACAATGGTTATCTGATCTTGGACTGTAATTCTTCGCAGATGGCATGGAAAAACTGTTGCCACGCCTCAACAAATGTTAAAATAAAGGAGTTGATTACGTCGAGAAATAGATTTTGTATTATACTTTTATTATACAAAATCTATTTCTCGCTGCAGAGAAAAATTTTTATGTTAGTAAAACTTTGTTCTAAAATTTCAACCTGGTATTGTTTTTTCCAACGAGTACAACTAACTTTTTGACTAGCCCTCGTAGTAAGTTTATATATATTTGAAGTATAATTAATGATATTTAACTGTTATTTTACGATGTTACATTTTAAAATTTTTTCTGCAGCTATGATGAATATTACTAAGTATGACTGTCTGTATTAATCATTCGAAAATCTTCCAGATATAAAAACACTTCTAATCCTTATACTTTTATAACTACTTTTCTTCTTCTCCTTGGGGAAAATCAATTATATAACACTTAAATTATTTCGTAAAAATAGGCAGAAGAATTCTTTTGGGGAGTTAAATGATTTATTTCCAGAAATGATTTTTACCCTGACTTTTACCAACCTTTCTAAAATGGGTACAGGGAGATTAACGACCTACGACTTTCCAAGATAAAACCCTTCTGAAGTTCGAAATAAGTGAATTCTAAGTATATCTTACGGCGTAATGTTAAGTTCCAGATATCAAAGTAAACGACTTTCTTAGATCTATAAAAATAATTTTTTGGTGAAGTGTGAAAAGGAGTTGTAGTCAAAATGTAAATTGCTAATTTTGAAAAACCGTGATTGCTGCTAAACGTAGATGCTAAGTTATTACAATAAATAAATAACGATAAAAATAATTTTGTAAAATATATCTTATGATCCTCAAAAAGAAATATTTTGTCATTTTTCAAAGAAGTTATGTAAGTGGATTCTTGATTTACAGTTTAGAGATTAAAACGTTTACCTAAGTTTATAACAAGAAAACATGTTATTTAAAATATATTTTTATTTTGACATAAATTATTTAGATCATTTAGTAGGATTACAATAGCAGAGACTATTTTTAATTAAGAAAGGACTAAAAATATTTAAAAACAATATAAAAGAGTGATCAATAGTATTTTTGTTGATTGTTCCATCTGCGTATTTTTTAAACATATGCCTCCAAAATATATGATAATTACAGATTATATATAGGCACTAGGACGCCAGGTGTCGTAGTGGTAAAAGCGTCAAGCTGCCACGCCGCAAGTCCAGGGTTCGATCCTGCGCCTGGGCAAAGTCTACTCAGTCTTTCACCCCTTGAGTGAGTCAATAAAATGAGGACCAAGCATGCTTGGCAACTAAACTCTGGGGGTCCCACGTCAGGTTCACCACCTGACGGAGAGATATGCTGTATGGCATCCCAAGCCCACGGTCAAGAAAGCGGCAAAGTCGGCCCTGGTCCACTGCGGACTGTTGCCCCATGAGTTTTTTTTCAGCTTTTATATAGGCACTAGAGGCTGATTCTTTAGACTCTTTACTTTTACGAAATATCACCAAAAACATGATGGGCAACATATTTATTATTCATTTTCAGAACAATAATCTTAAACACTTCTTTCAGCGTCTTTATAACACATATACCACTATATTATCATTCCCTTTCAGAAAATAAATATCCTTGTTATACGCAAATTACGTATTTCATAACCAAAATCTTTCAACTGAACTTAATGCCTCGCATTATAATTTTATGGGGAGCATACTAATGCTGTTATTTAAAACTTAGTATAAAGAAGAATATAATTTTATGGCGAGAGGACAGTGGCAAATAATGTGGTTTTAAATTCTTATTTGAGTGAAAATTAAAATGCCTGGAAAATCTATTATCTCGAAAATAACTCCCTCAAGAAAAGTTTTAGAGAGAAAGATGGCCACTTTAGTTTCAAAATAAGATTGGCGACTTCATTTGTCCCCAATATGTAACAAATTGTCTGACAGTACACCTAGGTTATAAAGTAGCTAAATGAAGAGTGAATTACATAAGGATGCCATCTACTCAATCTGAATTACATTTTCTCTGAATAGTAAAATAAATGTGTCCGATTTTTTCCTAGTTTTTCGTTATGTAACAGCTCTGGCAGAATGACGCAACACTCGGCAGTATAAATGAAAAGCTCTGTAAAATGGTATCGTCTACTGCGTATAAAAATATTCTTCATTTCTACTAAATATGTTTTTCCGTGTATCGTCATCTGATGATATGAAATCGTAACTAGAAAGAAGAATAGAAATTTTATCTCCCTCTAAAAATATCCCAAGTAATGCTTTTCTGTCAACGCTTGCGCTGGTATCAAAACTCAGCGAAATAAGGAATTTTAAAATTTTTGAGCCCTTTTTCAATCACTATCCGTATCTTTATGTGAGTAATCTAGATCTAATAACATCTATTTATACTTTCTTGCTTTGGTTTACCATCGTATTCTGGTTTTCTATTTCAACTTTTCATAGATTTCATCTTACACAAGAAGTACTGTAATCTGCGCCTTACAGTGCAAGTATATACATTAAACTATAATTATCTTTTATAATAGGTAAAAGATTTTAATTTTTCCAATAAATATACAGGTATATATATATATATATATATATATATATATATATATATATATATATATATATATATATATATATATATATATATATGTCAAATCTAGAGAAAACCCAATTAACGTAATTAAAACCATTGGTAAACTTTCAATTTTCAGACATTTCGGTTTTTTTTTAAAAGAATGATTCACTAACATGATTATACTGAACTTCACGTTCGGGAACTGTTGTTGTTTTCGAAGAGCAGGGGTTCAAGGACAGTCGCATCACGCTGCACCAAGATTTATTATTTGTACGCGCTTTCAGTTCGCAGTAGAGTCACATGGTCTGATTCATGCCATCACGAGCTTTTTGCAGGGCTCTCCGCTTCTGGGGTTTAATAAGTAAATACTCGACTTGGATTACAGAGAGAGATAGGACACGCGTTTTTCCCGCTGGATGGGGTCAGTCGAATTGGCGGATCGGACTGGTTAATTAATGGTTTAATAAACTCCACGACACCAATATGGAGTTTCTGTAATATCTGAGTCTTCATTTTTATGTATTTAGCCAGCACAGTGGACTTATTTACGATTATTCTGCAGCTGCGCCCGAGTCCTGTCACCAGTCGGTAGGATTGTGCAAGTAATATTGAATAAAGTATGAGGAATATTCCATATTTTAGCAATTAAGAGAAGCATTTAAAAGTTTTGAATAAGCATGAGCAATTTCACATGCTTCCTGAATTCACATATGTGTTAGAGTTTTTAGTTGGCAATTGAATGATTATAAAAATTATATGAATGGTAATGAGAAAGAATGGACGGGGTTTGTAATATGGTAAAGAGAAAGATGAAAGTTGATAACAAGGATGTGTTGATAATGTGATTCCATACTTTTTAAGATCTAATTTACTTTTTCTCATATATTTTAAAAATCTTATTTATTGAGTATTCTTAGTTCCATTGAGTATTTTTTAATATTTTCATTTTGTTTTGTATTGTTGCGGTTCTATTCCTTGCACAGATTTGGACTTCGTCATTTATTAATAAATACTGAGAATTTCTACTATATACTCAGATGAAAAGTTTGATCAAACATAAAACAAACCTTTATACGTAACCTATACTACACTTGTTTCTTATAATTGATTTTTGATATTTTTCTTATTATATTTACTTATAATTGATCTCTTATTGGGTTTTCTTTAACACTATTCTAAGATAATTGTGTGTTTTTTAGAATTCTTTTATTGATTTTTCATAATTTTTGATATTTTAATAATTGATATTGTAATGATTAATGTTTCTTCGATGTCAAGTATGTCTCAAATGGAGACTTATGTATCTCAATTCAATCCAGCTAAGTGCATGTAGAGATTAATTTTAAGTAAGGGTTAAATTTTTAGCTAGTAGTCATTTTAGTTTTGAATTTAAATTTTAGTTGTTTTCTCTTCTGGGGATTTGCCACATGTGAAATGACCATTCTATATGTGCACGCCTTCAGAGGGAAGGGGATGGGATTGTGATAATTAGAAGCATAAACTATATTTAACTATATTAGGGGGCTGGGGGTGCCTTGGGTGGATTGCAGATCTGTACTGTATATCCGGCAGCCTTCAGCCCCACAGTATTTGAAAATGCATCCGAAGTTGGGAAATCAACCCTCTACTGCGTATTCAGGCTCTTGCTACGTAGTGACTGGTCTTCAGGTGTTTACATGGCCGATACTCGAAAGAGGAGGGGCCGAGGGGGATTATGTAGAATTAACTATATTAGTTAGCGTTAAACGGTAATTTTAGTTTAGAGATCTTAATGTGTTTTCTAATTCAGGAAGTAAGTTGTTTTACGCAGCGGAGAGTTCATGGTCGCCGATAATTAATTGCTCCCACGCGCTCAGAAGTTTGTCAACAAAATACAGGCGGGTAGTGCCTGACTATGATATCCTCCGATGACGCAATCGTCAAATGTTCGAAATCACGTGGAGAGACTCGCAATGCCTGGCCTATTTTTCCATAACGCGCGAAAAAGAACAAACTGTTAGATTAGGGATTATTTTTCAGACAGGACGGTCGCACGTCGCTGAGCTTGAGAGATGAAAGGAAATGGCGACTTGGCTGGGTTAATTGGGTATTCAATTAATGCTAATTAATAAAGTTATTTAAATGTCATTTAAGCTTTAGTTCTTTCAGCGGCCTATTGTTTAATGAGTACCATTTAGAATAATTAGTTGTTTAGAGAGTTCGCATTGTAAGTGCCGTGACATATATATATATATATATATATATATATATATATATATATATATACACTCATGGACAAAAAAATTAGCGCACCAAGAAATAACTGCGGGATCGTAACGAAACTTGAAATGAAGGTACATATCGGGGAGATATGCAAATGATTAGAAATGCAGCGTGATTGCGCATTACGTATAGCCGGTAGAGGGCGTTGAACATCGTACTCTGTGGAGTATAAAACGGGTAACCAAAGCTTCTTAGAGTGTGCTGAATCATTTACAAAGGAAGAGCTGAGATAGACATGCCATTACGCCGTGTTCGAAGACAATATAAGCAGTTTTTGCAGTTTGAGAGGGGGAGAATCGTCGGGATGATGGAAGCTGGGTGGTCAGCTAGGCGAGTAGCTCGTCAATTAGGCCGCTCTGATTGTGTTGTGAGGAGGTGTTGGGACCAGTGGACCCGAGAGATGTGATGTACACGAAGACCAGGCTCAGGACGCCCTCGACAGACCAGTCGTCGAGAAGACCGCCACATCGTAAGAAATGCACGCGTACAGCCAACTGCTTCATCGGACGCCATCCAGGCACAGGTAATACCTTCACTAGGGGCCTCTGTGTCTTCTCGAACCATACGAAAGCGCCTGGCTGAAGGACAGTTGGTATCGCGGCGCCCATTACGTGTGCTGCCCTTGACGCCCACCCATCGACGCTTCCGTTTGGAGTTTTGCCGCGCACGAGGAAACTGGACTGCAGCGGAATGGAACCAGGTCGTCTTTAGCGACGAATCCAGATTCAATCTCGGCAGTGATGACAATCGTGTTCGTGTGTGGAGAGCCCGTGGTGAATGCTTCAATCCTGCCTTTGCTGTACAGCGACACATCGCTCCCACAGCTGGTGTTATGGTATGGGATGCCATTGCCTACAATACACGGTCACCCCTAGTATTGTTCCGTGGCACCATGACACCCCAGCGGTATGTTCATGAAATCTTGCAACCACATGTGTTGCCACTCATGCAACGGCTCCCAGCAGCCATTTTTCAACAAGACAATGCTCGGCCTCATACGGCAAGGGTGTCACAAGACTGTCTCCGCACTGTTACTACCCTTCTTTGGCCTGCCCGATCCCCAGATTTGTCTCCAATCGAGCATATCTGGGATCATTTGGGACGACGAGTTGGGCATCCCATGAGTTTGAACGAACTAGAGGTAAGGTTACAGCAAATATGGAACGAAATGTCTCAAGACATCATACAGAACTTGTATGACTCGATGCCCGATCGTATCGCATCGTGCATTCGCGCTAGAGGGGGTCCAACGGAGTATTAACTCCTCCGTTCTTTTGCCTTTTTCTCTGAAAAAAAATTATCCTTTTTCTTTGATTTTCTTATCATTTACTTATATCAAAGTAGTCATTACGTATGTAAAATTTCGTTTCATTTTGACGACTCCTTCTTGGTGCGCTAATTTTTTTGTCCATGAGTGTATATATATTTGTGTATTAAATTGAAAATAAAATAAAATCTTTTAACTATTGCAAAGAAGGACTGCAGTTCTCAAAATAATATAGTGACAAATATAATATTATATATATATATATATATATATATATATATATATATTGAAATATCATTAAGAAGTATAAATTTAATGATTCTGACCTATTTTCTTAATATCATAGAAAAAAAATTTGCTTTCATTCGATTATATCCAACTCGATAAATCCTCGCGTATTCAAAGATATTTCAGTCTGAATATGAAATACCAAAGAAATTTGTTTAGAAACTTTGCTAAAGAGAACGGATGTGGCGCATATCAATCTAAAAAGTCTATCGATTCGAGACGCTTGCCCTTAACTTGACTACAAACCTAACAGCTGCTGGCGAGAAGAAATATTTTGATTATTCATCAGTTTAAGTCTCTGAATATAAAATTCCTCTCCGAGGCGGGGACGCTATCATCTGCCGGATACTGGTTTCGCACGGACGAACTGGGACGGTAAATTTTATTCCTTGGGTTTCGAAAATTTTCAGGAGGGTAATATCGGGAAGAAAAAAAAAGGTGAAGTTTCCAGATTGAGAAATATACTTTAAAATTAAACTTTAACTAGGGAAAAAGGTTTTATAATATAGGCTTTTTTACTAGTTGAAAATGGAACGAATATGGAAATAAAAGGATATTTGTATGGAATTATATATATATATATATATATATATATATATATATATATATATACAGTCGAACCTCCATATATCGAAGTAGCAAATTGCCGGAAAAAAATTCGATATATAGAAGTTTCGATATATAGAATTGAGCTTAGTTTTATCATAATTCTCCTAAAAAAATTAAATCTAATTTTCGTATGCGAAACTCCATTTCTAACTAATATACGAATGCCATTAAATGAAAGTTAATAACTAAAATATGAATTAATATGAAAGATTTATTGATTACTACATATCTGTAAAAAACAATAATCCAAACAGTCGTTACAATGATCACAGTTACATTCTTTTAAAAAAACTACGAATATCTTGCTGAACAGCTAGTTTTGCGGAAAGTTCAAAGAAATTTAGTCCAGTAAAAACTTCGTCAGGGACATTTTCTGCGAATTGAAGTCCAGGACGTATTGTTTCAAATGCCAAAAATTGGGAAATTTTATTCTAAAGTGGAATAAAATCTCCCAATTTGTCTTGAAAAATATTTCGATATATAGAAACAATTTTTCTATGTAATGAACATGGAGATTTGCTAAGAGTTCGATATACAGAAAATTTCGATATGGGGAAGTTCGATATATGGAGGTTCGACTGTATATATATATATATATATAATACCAAAACCTTTTGTGAATCTATATATATTTTGTGACACACAATTCGGCTAATTCAGTACAGAAAAAACACTATATCAGTAAGAATACAGTAAAGCCTAGAAAGCGTCAGCGTTTTTATACAGAAGATTAGAATAGGCCTTAGTGGGCACAGACACAGAAAAATGTTTTCTAAAAACGAAAATATTGAAACTAGAGTCCGATTTAGAAACTTAAACATTGAGAAAGGAGAGTTTGTTATTAACCTCAACTTCGGATATACATTTGTTACTTTTTGTAATTTGTTCATACTGAAAATCACACCAGTGCTCCTTGGCTTGATGATGATAAATTAATTATATTTAATCAATTGTCACTGTCCTATTTATTTCATTGTGGATTGTCAATAAGCTTTCTTTAAACAGTAAGAATACGGTTTATCGAATGCGTATCAACGTACGCACTGTTATACATAACAGTGCGTACGTTGAATGTGACAACTAGTTACCGACTTTAATTATATTTAATTATAATTCAGACTACATACACCATTTAATTTTGGCTACCGTGACGGAATGTATATTTATGTAAAACTTCCTTAGAACCATCTATTTGCTGAAACAGAAGTCTTCGGTTTACCTTAAAACTATTTCCATGAACGTAGGTCATGAACGTAGGTTATTTCCATTAACGTAGGCAGTCCCCTTAAAAAAATGACGGTAACTGTAATATGTCCAAGTTAAAAAAACAAATAAATTTTCTAAGTATTTTCTGTAGATGATTTAAAAAAAAATAATAATATTTTTAAAAAAATAGAGATTTTATCACCTAAAAGGTTCTTTATCGAACATACAGAGTAGTTTCCTCTCAAAATAATTTATTTATCAATTTATTTTTCTAATGCGGAGGTATTCTGTCATGAGGTACATTCACCTTTGGGTCGCCTTTTGGTATTCACCGCAGTCTTGCTGGCAAATGTATCTAATGTATTAGGGGAGCACCATATAGATGAGCCATCTTTGTTACCAATGAGGGGACAACACGGTATTGAAAAAGCTTATTTGGGATTTTTACCTATACCCACAGAGTAGAAGAGCACGGCCCTAACCACTATATCATGTAGGCGGCACTTCTCAAAACTAAAAAAATCCCAATTAATTATCATTCTTTGAGGTTTATTTCGACATCGTGATGCCGTTAACTGAATGTGCGTTGTATTTCTTCATGGCATTGTTCTATGACTATGTTCCAATTTAATGCTTTTTCAGTCTTCTAGTCAGTCATATCTCCAGTGAAAACAAAGAAAATCTCAGCTGTGTTTATGGGAAGCAATCGATTCACGTAATTCTCCTTAAGCATTTTTCCGTTACAGGAATGAGTTGAAATAGCGTTACACAGATGTAAGTTGAAATGCACAGATATTTTCGTTGCGAATAACGTTTAGGATGGACAAGCTCTTACAGTTTGTGAGCGAAACCATCCAAAAGTTCCTGTTTTAGACACTTTCGGGCTTAAAACCAGAGGATTTAGTAGCATGTTATGTTGTTCGTAGGTGACGGACAATTCTCTCCCAAAGTCTTAGAAAGTTTACATTTTCGAAATATGGGGGTGTTGTGATGGCATTGTTTGTTGGTGGGGTAATGAATCGGTCTTGGGACCAAATATAATAGACCTTTCAACTATTATTAATTAAATGTCATGTAATTAAACATCCTAAAGTCTTCACATTGCGTTGTGTTTCACAAATTATTACAGACTATCTGATTGTAGATAATAAATGACACGTTTATTAAGTAACAGCATCTAAAATGATCTACATACACACAGAAAATATTACACTAAATCCTTTCACTTATCATCACATATATTCACATTTATTATTTTCAATATTGACTACACTCATGAATTACGTTAAGTTACCTATCCACATTACTCCTACTTCTTAAATATCTATCACAATTATATTATTAACTTATTCGGCATGAATGAGAAAATGCGAGGGCACATCATTATCACAAGGTATCAAATAAAAGAGCACAGACATACCTCCACTGATGCACGATATTGCTGTCTTTCACAGGAGTTGGATTATGGGAGAATTGGGGTCTCCTTAAATGAACTAGGACGGGGTTCATCAAATGCGCTTGCTCCGTCGAAAATCTTTCATTCACACCTGTTTCTTTGTCGAGGCTCGGTCAATAACTGGTCAGGTAGGCTTGTCACTCCGCTGGGCTCATTCATCGTTTCCATACTCGGCTGGGCGCTTTCGGCATCACTTATTTTCTGTTATGGGCTTTCGACATAAAACATCACGTCAGATCTTGGCTATTAGCAGGAACTCCTTCAGCTTAGGCTCTCCGCATCATAGTCTCTGATCTGGTTCTTAACACTCCTTCGTATCTGGTCCTTTACAAAAACTCCTTCTGAATATCTATCAGCTCTCGGCATAAAACTCCTTCGTTAATATGTCTTCCACCTTCTCATTGGCCCTCCTTTCTTTTTCCACGCCTGCCTTTTTCATTGGCTTTCCATAATCTTGGGGGGACCTATATCTCTCCGCCCATTCGTACATTCTCCTCCCCTTACATAATATCATATTCCCATGGCTCTTTTCATCACGTGTTCCCAGCACTTCATCTGTTTCCGTTTACCTTGTTTTCGGCTAACTCATATCTTCTCCCCGCCTTTCATGTTCAACTGTTCTCATTTTTAACGATTTATTTTCTACCTGCCTTCCCATATGCGCTTTCCTGTCTGTGTATCATATCTTTTCACTTCTTAATTACCTCTCCATCTGGACTTCCTTTGTCGGCGTTTTTCTCTTCATCTCCTGGTTCCTCTTTTTACGTCTTCTTTCTTTTGAACCTCTCAAGTCCACCGCCTATTCATCTCTTGTCTCCATCAATCCTTATTTGTAACTTCACCGTACGCCTGTCCCCTTAACTCTGTTTGTCCGCACATGTCTCTTTCTACCTCATTATTTGCAATGTTACGCGTATTTCCCCGTAACATTCGTCTAGTTTTTTAAGGCAATATTCTGTTGAAATTAACTTAGAACGAAAAGAATAAGTACTTCTGTACCTGATAATGTCAACTTTTGATAATATTTACGTACTACAGTTATATACTTCTTATCATAGAATGTCGATAAACAGCTTTGAAATAAGATATAAAACTTTTTCCATATCCTGCATGGTTTCTGTAGCATACAATTCATCCTTGGCGGGTACCCTGGCGCACCCCTATGTTCTGCTTCCGATTGTCACTGCCCTAATCGATCACTCATTTAACCGGCGAATTCCAAAAGGTGTCTCCGAGAGGATTGTCCAGAAATTAGAAAACTGTAAATTTTGATTTTAAAAAAGAGAAAAGAATTTTTTGCAAGGAATGTTGTTTATTTTCGTCCGTTAAGAAAATTGTTTGTTTAAAATATACTGCCTTTCAATGCTTAGTGTTCAATTGTAAATCTTTAAATATTGCTATTAAATTATAGAGTCTTTCGGCATAATGAACTAATGGATTTAAAGTAAAGTGTTGTGAAGTTAAATAAAACTAAAAAAACTGTTAATACAGAGTTGTGCAAAAGATTGCCGAGATATAAGTAGAGGTACAGTGAACTGGGAAGTGGTTTTCTCTACCCTATATTCATCGATAATTCATTTGAAGCCCTGGGACAATACTGTATTTTTGTATACATTTTATGGGAAGCAACGGTATGCAATTTCAATATATCTGTAATTTTTGTAAGAACAATAACATTTCAAAGCTATAAATAAATACAATATTTGGTGTTAACAGTTTTGAATATAACAGTTTTGGATATTCAAATGCTAATTTTTCCCTATTTATATTCGAATATTAATACAAGTTTCTATTCCTTTTGTCCTGTTGTCAAAATTATGCAATCTTACATATTAGTCTCAAAACTCTCTGAAAGGAAACTTATAAATTAATGCTAGAAACTGCATTTGTTTTAATGAGACACCATGTTCCTTCATCCCATTTATAACCCATGGTTTTGCTACAAAACAAATATTATAACAATTGCTAAAACATTGTCCTTGTGTAATGGACAAAAAGCAATGACATTGCACAGCGTAGCCTAAATATATTTAGCTTGTTTGTTGGAATTAAATTCGCTTATTCTCAATTTAAAAAAAGAGCATTTAGATCTGAAAAAGTTACTGAACATTAATCTCGCCAAATGCATTTGCAAAATGAGAGCAGAGGTATGAACTGAAAATCGGTCCCTCGGAAATAAATTATTCTGCTCTCCACAACATATTTCATTTCAAACATATTTTAAGGAATTTCATGCATAACATATGCTCAGGGATCCTATATTCCTTGGAAATAAATGATGCTTTTTGTGTTTTAAGATGTCGGAATTGGCTTTAATTATGACCGTTAAAACTAAGAAATAATTGTTTTGTGAATGTTAGTTTAGTTTGTATTGTTACCATGGGCTCATGACATCGTATTCTGGATATTTGTAAAACATTGTTTCGGGCATGGAAAAATTTAAATTCTAGATGAATAAAAATATTATTGTGCTGAAAAATATACTTTTCTTAAAATTTCTTTCACTTTCTTTAGATAACGTAAAAAAACTAATTTGTTTAAAAAAACATTTAATAATACCTAGTATTCTATCAACCCAGTAAAAAATAATTATTTAGAAGGTAACAACAGATCAGTACTTTAACGTGCAACGTATTTGTTTTCGTTTAGGGCGTATAAACAAACAAAAAATAAACTGAAAAAGATTTTATCAAAATGATGTAACTACGCATATAGAGCAAATGTCAGCTTTTTTAACGTGAAAGATAAACTAGTATTTTAGCATACGTGTAGTTTAGTTATATAAATTTGCATAAGGTTTATAGATCTGTTTTTTAGAAAAATAAACTAGTTAGTTAAGCCCTAATTCAACTGAGCTATTATAACTAGTTCTACAAGTTCATTTTTTTAACCTAAGTGTCGTCACAGATCAGATCGTAAGCAAAACAAAGATCAATGATTCTCTTCTCTAACTAAAAGTATTCTGTTAATATACAGATAACTTAGTACATATAAGCCTTACTTGCTGCAGAGACTTATTTGAAGAGGAATATACCTTTTAATTTTTGTATCCAATGCTAACGTTCATCCTTTACTGCATAATACAGAACTTAGCAAATATAGTTTCATAATCCTGAAGCAAAACTACTTTTTTTCTTTAGTTACTTTTAGCACTCCTGAAGAATTTTACTTTTTTTTTTCTTTTCTTTATATTTACTTAAGTGGGACATAATTCCACATAAGAAAAGGAAGAAATTTAAAAAGTGTTCTTATGAAAATAATTCTATTTTAGCCTTCTCTGAAATATCTATGATTTATGAGAACAGACAAAGAGAAATCTGTAGGAACGAATTTACGGGGTAATAAAATATAACAAATGTAAAATGTGATAAATTTTGCGATATTTGATTCTTTATCTTTTAAATATATCATCTTGCTATTTTTTGCTTTTCAAAATTAAGTACCTCTAGAGTTAGACGCTTAAATCATGCAGTATGACATATAGCCACGTATCAGTGATGCACAGTGAAAATTCTTCACAAAAAAGTGTTTTGTAGTTGTTTCACACATCCAAAACCACTGCAAATGTAGAAATATGAGGGTGCTACGTTTGGGGTTAATCCTACAAAAATGCCCAATTGAGAATTGAACTTTCGATACCAGCAGCTACAATACCTTGAAATTAAGACCCCATGGCATTTGACATTTTTGTTCTCTATAAGTCTTTAAGATACATGCATCTATTTTTATGTATGTATGGCCGACATGTCATTCTGCATATTCGGGTAATTCCGTATAATCTTCATACGAGGTAGAGTCAATAAATTCCCGGAATGGTCACCTACAATCACGCAGGTGTTCCTTGGAGGGGAAATATCTTTTTTGGATGTTGGCAGCACTAATAAGGAAAACACACAGCCATCTGAAATTCATTTCTGGTACTGTCGGAGTTAGCTGCAGATCATTTCTGACAAAGAGAATTTTTCATTCGTCGGATTTTGAAATGTCGTCTTTAAAGCAGCGTGCAAACATTAAATTCTGCGTTTTTCTCGTAAAATGACCTTCTGAGACGCTCGAGATGCTGGACAAAGCATACGGAAATGATGCCATGAAAAAGAAACGGCTGTGTACCAGTGGCATAAGCGTTACCGTGAAGGTCGCACAAACATTGAAGATGACCCTCGGACTGGGTGCCCCTCCTCTTCCGAGGGAAAAGCCGATCGAAATTGATGTTGGAGTTTTTTTTCGATTACGATAGCGTTATTCACTACAAATTTATTCCTGAAGGCCAAACTGTCAATAAAGAACTTTACCTGGAGATCTTTAAACGACTACGCGATCCAATCAGAAGAAAACGACCTGAAAAATTGGCAACAAACGATTGGTTTCTTTTACACGACAATGCTCTACCACATCGCGCTCTGATTGTGAAAGAGTACCTTGCCAGACACAGTGTTACCACTCTGGAACATCCTCCTTATTCGCCCGACCTAGCACCAACAGATTTTTACCTGTTTCCACGGCTGAAAATGAAATTGAAGGGACACCGTTTTGTGGATTCAGATGAGGTGATTGAAAATGCGACGAAGCAACTGAAGGACCTCTAAAAAATGCATTCCAGGAGTGTTTTGAACAGTTATACAAACGCTGAAGAAGTGTGTGGATGCAGGAGGAAAGTACTCGGCCAATAAGGTAAAATTATTGTTCTATGTTTTGATAATTTGTAATTGACCTATTCCGGGAACTTTTTGACCCTACCTCGTAGATAAATTTTTGAAAAGTAATATAAATTACCACTTTAAAAATGAAATCAAAAACCATAAACTATCAATCCAATAAATGCCTTAATATGATAACTAATTCTTTAAAGATGTTTATCACAAATTAAGGATGCGCGTTATCGAGGAATTTAACTGCAGCTAAGCTTTGTAATTTTTATGTGACACATTGTTAAGAATATTCCCGCAAATTAATGAGAACGTAATTTTTAAAGTTCTTTTTGTCACACTGTCTAAAATATTTAAAGAATGTTTCAAATATTGGGAGTAGAGGAAGGGGGGGAGACAGGAATTATTTGAACACAAGATTTCCTGCTCTACTGAACACAGTACTTACACTAACTATCTGGCTATCTTTACCAATGAGCCTTTTGAATTTTTGTTAAGGTATCCGACTATCTTTGAAACGTCGATTTTGACGAAAATTCCGAAATTGATTTTATTCCTTTCTGTTAAAGATTGTAAATTTCTGTTTCTAAATCTGCAATTTTTTTTCTGTACGATCATTAGAAATGAAATGAGAGCAATTTAAAGATCAGCAGCAGCTATCAATTTCAATACAAGTAGAAAACTTTAACCGTGTTTTCTCAAGAACTTATAATTCATCAAAAATATAAACGACTAGTGTGATAACTCAGAATCTAACCATGATATGTCTATGAAATATTTTAGCTATTTTTTTAATAATACTGAGAATGTATTGATTGGTTATAGGTATATTATTTGTTGATTTATAGCTGCATTTATAAAAAATCTCATGAGAAATTACTAAGCTTTTACATGTAATTGTATATAATGACCTAAATTTTTTCTTACATTTCAAGATATCGATTACCTTAAAGGTTAATACACTCACAGGCACTTACACATACATATGATAAAAATAAATTAATGTTATATGCAAAAATTTTTTTTTTAGAGCTAGTGCCATTTTTGTAAAAATGTGCTAAATTTCGACCCTAAATCCTAACTATGCAACTTTTTAACCATAGCTATGGAAACCATAACTGTGCAACTTTTTTCAAAATCATCAGTTTTGTAAAAAGTTGCATAGTTATGGTCTATTTTTTCATCAATTTCGTATTCTGGTGTTTAAATTCCTTCGAAAATATACTCAAATTTATGCAAGTACAGGTTTTTGGAAAAAGTGCTCCGAATGTAATCGAATACCTTAACTTAATATAAATTACCAACAATATTTTAGGTATAGTTGTTAACAAAGTATATTGCGACTGGGAAAGGTCGACTCGGCCTTTCATCCCTTGAGTGGGTCGATAAATGACGAGCAAGCTTGCTTGGGAACTAAACTCTGGGGGTCCCACGTCAGGCTGACCACCTGACTAAGACATATGTTGTATAGCACCTCAAGCCCATGGTCAGGAAAACGGAGCTGGTCTCCACGGGCCTTGGTCCACAGAAGACTGTTGTGCCATGAGTTTAGTTTTAGGTTAACAAAGTGAATCCACTTGAGTGCATTTACGAATCCTGACGAACGCATGCATGTGTCTGTGCTGTGCCTTTATAAGGAGTAACTCCAGCTCACCTACTGGACTATACCTTTACGAAGCAGATAGTACAACTAGCGTTGTATATCGGAGAGTAACATCAGGATAAGTGCCTGCTGCCTTGAAAAATTATGATTGTGTTGGACAATTATGAGAAACAGCTTAAAATTACAAACAGTAAATAACGGACAATCATAAATTACTACGTTAATTTACTATATCATCAACGATACGTTGTTGTTGTTCTTGTTTCTGATGCCCCTTAACCGATATTATATATCAGTTCAAGTCTCTAAGGCAGTTGTGCAGAGTGATACGGCTCCGGATTCAAATAGCACCACAAAGGTCGGAACCCGACTTGGCTAAACGGCCGGTCCCATAATTTTGAACCGAGTCAAGTGACGAGACCGTAACACTTGAACCCGCATCTTCAGAGGAAAATTTTGAGAACTTGGAGGACATTGCAGCCATGACAAATTTTTCGTGCACCAGCCGCCATTAGTGTACACGGCGGTGGATTTGTCAGCAGCGAACATCGAACCAGTGACGTTCAGATCACGGGCCCGCTGCGCTTGCCAACTGAGCCATCGCGTCCCATTAAGGATACATTAAACAACATAAGTATAAACAAACAAGACAACGCATATCAGGTATGGAAATCGTTTGTTGAGAGAATAATTAATTTCTCGAAATCAAAAATATATTCCTTTGATAACTGCTCTCCCTCCATAAGTATACTGTTTGTTTTTCTCACGATATTATCATCTTTTGCTACTGGATGGCTAAAGAGACCGAGGATTTCACTTTAAAACCAATTCTGAATGGCCACAAACACCTGTGGCGTAGAAAACGCTACCACGAAGCCGAAACGCTGCTGAAGAAGAACACCTCGGTGTGAAGAATCGGTAGGAGAATATGCAAATCTGCAAACTCGCCTGTTCTCCTTCTGCCGACCTTCACCATAAAAGAGAGAACGAGTATGCATTGGGGAGGATTACGCCTGATTGTAACCTACTGTGCACCGATACGAATTCATGATCCGCCGTGCGGTGTGTATGCACCGATGTTTAAGCCAGGAGGCTTTATTCTTGTTACGTGTGTTAACGAGTTCCTTAATACGTCGTTTAGTTAAGTTTTAATACATTGTTAGTTTTTATACGACTGCATCTTATTTCATATGAAGTCAGTGCTGCAATTCTCCGGCACCTCAGTACCAAACACCCATGGCAACCGCTCTACTCGATCCCCAAGATCGTCGTATGGAAGAGTCCTTTCCAATCGACCATCATGAATTGGTCTGCATGTCCGATTCAAAACACACTTGTTAAGAATAATACTTAACAAGTGTGTTTAAGTGTCTTGTGTTTAAATCATCTCTTGTTAACAAAATTGCGATGTACACAGGTAGTTTATAGATTCGGTCATATTAATAATTAAATCTTTATATACTGAAGTGGCAAAATTTACCGTGACATGCTAGAACATGCACCGATAATGGATAAAAAGAATGATCGTTGGATAATTGAATATTCTTCTGATACGATAGTTTCTTCTTGTAAACTCATTAAACAATTTTCTATTATCAATGGCAAGTTTAAATACGACTGAGCCGAAAAACGTGGAAAATACAGATCATTAAAACATGACACAAAAACAAAAGTCGGCTACAGTAACACTCTAGGAACTAAGTCCCTTGCTTCCCAATAACGATCGGAAAGGGGAAATCTTTCGAAGAACAGGACAGCGAAACAGGCGAGTCTCATCCATCATCTCCCGAAGATCGCAGAGCTTGCAGAAAGGATCTTCGACGATTTCATGGTGATGCAGATATTTTGATAAACAGTAGGGGCCGGTCACCAGGCGAAATTCAGCAAAAGCTCAACGCCTTCGACACTTAGGGACGTTTTTGATCCGAACCCACCAGAGCTTTTGATGTTTGTTTCCAATCATTGGCTTAATCATTGGTAAACTCTTCATAATTAGAGAAAAATATGCAACGAGTTGCAGCAGCAATTATGCAGCAAGTTACAAACGTCGACGAGTAGAAATTAATAATTACAAGATAAAAAGAACTTTTTATATACCATGTTTTTAAATTTTCTGTTTGATCATATAAACTTGACAATTCTATGTATTAATAAATATGTATTAAAATATTTTTGATGAATTATCCCATCAACTTGAAAGAAAAAGAAGTTAATTGGAAGTTAACTTGCATATAACTTTTCGTTCCCGTTCCGGCCAATAGATGGCTGCACCAGTCTACAAAACGTTCCGGCCAATAGATGGCTGCACCGGTCTACAAAACAAAATTAACTGAAAATAATTGAAAATTAGTTTAATTCTGCTTGAAGATGGCTAAAGGTATTAAAAAATGCATTGTCGTCGTGTTCTGAGCTATTCTAAAAGTTTCAAATGTCTATCTAGTCGGGAAGTTAGTTAAAAATCGATTGCAAGATTTGTACTTGATAAACACACAAACGCACAAACAAGAAAGCAAGTTAATGAAAACATGGTAAAAATACAAACTGTTTTAGATATATAATTGCCGATACCGAATACGTTAGTAATGTATCTGAAATATTGGCATATTTTTTGTGAAATAATTTGGTGTAATATTTCATTTGACTATCATGTAAAACATTTAGTTTTCGTATTTATATTTAAATGAATAGTTCAAATCAGTTTCCACATATTTCAAAATATATTTAAACGGTCTGTGGCTGTCTCAATACATGAACCATAAATTGGAAGATTTATAATTTAATTTAAAAGTTCTATGCCATAATTCAGTATCGAAATAAAATGTAACGGTTCTCGAATAAACTCTCAAATGAATATCACGAACATTATTTATAATAAACGTATTAGATTATATCGTGCGATTTGTACAATGATGGGGAAATTTCGATTGGTACAGTGAAAGCTAAACATTGAACCATATTATTTAATAGAAGATAATTTTATAAGACATTATACAATCAAACATCGCTGCTACAAAACGTTTTAAGTAATTATTAAAGTAACCACAGAACAATCATCCCGCAATTCGTAAATTGAACACTTTCATTACTAAAAATATTTCTAATCTCATAACGTCAAACATGTCCTACATTTCTAGAAATTCTAACCGACATGTTTCTAAAAAAATATCCCCGAGTTCTTTGCGATGGATGTAACTTCTGCTGCAACTGATGAAGATTAATAGGCATTTTTATTTTCTGGGGCGAGAAGAAACTCATTTACGATCTGGAATTACTGCTGTCACTTTTTCAATAATTTCTCGTTTATCTTACCTAATTGGAGTTACTTTATCACTACCATTTAAAAAAACTGTCTTTTGTATCACGCTGGACAGATTCCAGCGTCAGCGGATCTAGACAAAGAAAATAAATGCAGGAGAAATGGGACATATTTTTGATCACTGGTGTTCAAATCAAGCGAAATGAATTTTTGAAAAATATTAAATTCATTTAACAACACATTTTATCTCTCATTTCAAGAAGGTTAAAAAAAGAACTTTTTACCTTCGAGACAGATGCTCACTTATTTTTTTTTCATGACATGTCACTAAATATGTTTACTTTACAACAAAATTACCTTAAACATTCAAAAGGAGCTGCAATATAATACTCCATTCCAGTTTTTGTTATATATAAATATATATATATATATATATATATGTAACATGCCAACACAGTCCCATGTTAACGGAGACCAGAGTCGACATGTCACACCTCAGGAATCTGTAGTCGTGACCAAGAATTTAGGAATCTTTTCATTTAAACAATACTTTTATTATCCGTTTCTTAACATCGATGACGGCGGTTTACTAGGCAAAAGTGCCACGCCAAAATCTGCTGTTCGAGGTATGCTGGAACTTATATAAACTTCATTCCATCACGTGGCTAAAGGGCGTGATTTAATAGCTGATTGGTTAAAAGTTTAGTGTTTATGTGCAAATCTGAATAAATCTGAATTGTTTAGACCCCACGCCGCGTCGCGTCTAATTTCATCAAAAAGTCAGCTATCTTTGATGATTTTGCCGAAGGCTGTAACAATGGAATTTAACACGAATGCCCAAGGGAAAATTAAGTACTTAAAAAGATTAAAAGAAGGGTATGTAATTTTGAATAGTAGAGTGTGGAATTAATGGTTTTTAAAAGTTAAGAGTGTTGACTTTAGAAAATACTAGTTTTTTAGTATATACATATATATATATATATATATATATATATATATATATATATATACATATACACTGAAGTGCCACTGAATTAGGGATAGCAAAGCCTATGCAAATTATGTAGCGCTGCGCATCATGCACGCGCAAGTGTGGGCGCTGTGGTAACGGCATATATAGCGCGTACTGTGGTTGTTCTGAATTAGTTGTTGGAATTGCCAGTATGGGTAAACTACCTGATTTAGAAGCCTTCGATCGCGGACAAATCGTAGGTGCGCAACGCATGGGCCATTCAATTTCCGAAATCGTCAGACAGCTAGGATTTTCAAGGTCAACAGTGTCAAGAGTTTACCAAGAATACATGGATGGTGGAAAAAAAACTAGCGATCGGGCAAACTGCAAAGGACGATTAGCCTTGACAGTGCGTGGTGAGAGACGGCTCAGGCGTATTGTACGTAGCCAGCGAATCCAAACATTAGCTCAAATTACCACCCAGTTTAATGACGGTGCAAGTCATGCAGTCAATAAACGGACTATGCAACGCTCGCTTCACCGTATGGGTTTCGGGAGCCGTCGACCTACGAGAGTACCATTGCTCTATACTCGCCATCGGGCTGCGCGTCTTGCCTGGGCAAGAGAGCACAGAGACTGGAGTGTAGAGGACTGGAAACAAGTAGCATAGAGTGATGAGTCTCTATTCCGACTACTTACGCCGACGGGAGGATGAGAATATGGCGTCAGGCTCATGAAGCCATGGATCCTGCATGCCTGGCTAGAACTGTACAAGGGCATGGTGGCTCAATCATGTTCTGGGGTGTTTTTTCGTGGCACAGTTTGGGATCTTAAGTGCGTGTACCAACCTCCCTCAATGCAATTCGGTACGTAGAGTTGCTGGGTGATCACCTCCATCCGTTTAAACTGTTCTGTTATCCGCACGGTAATGGAGTTTTCCAGCAAGACAACTGTACCTCTCACAAGTCCCGGTTGGCTACTGGCTGGTTGGATGAGCATTCCTCTGACTTCTCTGTCATGAATTGGCCACCTAGAAGCCCAGACTTAAATCCTATTGAGCATCTTTGGGATGTTTTGGAACAAGGCGTGAAAGGCCATCACACATCACCAAAGAACCTTACTGAATTTTGGACAGCTTTAGCCAATATTTGGCAAGCCATTCCCGTGGACGTTTCCAGAAACTTGTTGAATCTATGCCTCGTCGTGTGGCAGCCGTTATTAAGGCCAGAGGAGGCCCAACTCGTTACTAGGTAGGTATCCCTAATTCAGTGGCACTTCAGTTTATATATATATATATATATATATATATATATATATATATATATATATATATATATATAAACTGAACAAATGCAAATGTCAACAAATGCAAATTAATGTAAGGGAATTTCTGTGACTGCATGTGGTGATTTGTCATCCCAAATTCGGTAGTTCTGGGTATTCACAGTTCCATGCAGGTAAAAGTGGGCCTCGTCTCCCCATAAGATTTTCCACGGCCAAGCATCATCCACCTCCATTCTGGCAAGAAAGGTGAGAGCAAAAGTCAATCGCTTATCATGGTCGGGGTACAGTAACTCCTGTACACGGCTGATCTTGTACGGATAGAAGTTGATAACCTTTCGTAAGATTTTCCATATCGTACTGTAAGACATATCCTTATTCCGAGCCAATCCACGAGCGCTAGAGGTGGCAGCAATATTGTCTGGTCCTCTGTCGACAATCGCCGTGGCAACTGCTTCGATTATATCCTGTGGTACAGGTTTTCGTCCTCTGCCTGACTGAACCTTCAGAGAACCTGTTTTCTCAAACGTCGCAACCATTGCTTTTAGCCCATTAACTGACACAGGACCGTTAACCTTTACGCATTTTTTGTGCGTTCTAAAAGCACGAAGAGCGGCTGACGAGTTGCACTGGTTGAGGTAAAAGAATTTGACCAGTAACGCACGATCGACTAAAGAAGGAGACATTGCACATAAACTTTCAATCCGATTGATTCGAAACGTAACACATTGCCTTTTAAAACCCAAGCAGCTGGCACTGTGCCAATGGATGTAATGTGAAATTTGAATAAAGAACTTCTTCTTCTGCTCAGCGTACGTGATATTGCAGATCACGAGACTTTATCGGTGTTTATGTAGATTTTATGCTTTTTTAAAAGTGTTACCATATTGCACTTGAACTAAATAAGAAAATGTGCATAATAAAAGGTAATTTTATTCCGTATTAATTTGCATTTGTTATCTATTTTCTATTACACAGCGCCAAATATTCTCCTAGCGGTGACATTTGGAACTAATTTATTTTTTCGCGGAATCCTTCGTCCCCTGTCTTGTTTAATCTTCCTACAAAATGTGGCGTCATTCTCGCAAATAGATCGCGCTACAGAAAACTGTGAGCACTGTTTACTGTTATGGCCACCCGGTTAATTTATGTTATGTTTAATTATGGCCACCCGGTATATATATATATATAGGGTAGGTGTCCCAAATATCGTCTACCGCAACTTTTTTTCGACATTTCATCCACTTTTTAGTTTCAGGAAACTCAAAGAACATCCCTAAGAACTATTCCCTTTGGTATCCTGAGATCAACCAGCTCCAAAACCTGTGCCAGTTTGAGTTATGTAGATATATTGGAAAAATTGAAATTTGCAGTGAACTCCAGAGTGGTTCTTAATATCGCCTACCTCTGTTCCTCTTACCACCTACCAATCGAATTTAGAAGCACATGTTAAATGGCTAGCACAGTCTCTGTTTAATGCACTTTCAAATGGTATAAGGAAACTTAGAATTTGGATTCACCTACCTGGTCATTCTATGGATTCTGATTCTTTGGAGCCAAAGTTTACGAAGACAACAGCCATAACAACTTCAGACGCCATATAGTTTCTGTTGTCGGTGATAAGAGCGTTGTCGCTATCGTCGCTGATAGTACAAACAAAGGACTAGGAAGTAAAATATATATATATATATATATATATATATATATATATATATATATATATATATATATCCTGAAGAGGATATATATATATATATATATATATATATATATATATATATATATATATATATTACTCCATCTTCTCCTACATAGTGCGAATCATACTTTAGAAACACGAGTAGGGAATATTAGGCACAGGGGCAATATTTGGGACACCCACCCTATATATATATATATATATATATATATATATATATATATATATATATATATAGGGTCGTACCCTCCTGCATACAACGATCACATATCCGCATTACAGTTGTTTGGTTTCGTCCAACACGACTACCGATTTCCCTGAAAGATAATCCATAATATCGGTAGGCCACTATCCTTCCTCTGTCGAACTCGGATACTTGATCAAAAGATGATCGCTGTTTTCGACGAGGCATAATTGATCGTTTTTTTGAAAAAGCCACAAGAAAAACACAATTGCCGAACTTAAAATCGTCGAAATCTCCAAGTCTTAAATAGCGCTTTGAAGTGGCGCCACAGGCGCGCGTGATGTGCGTCTGCGCTGAAATTCTAATCATTTGCATATCTCACCTCCGCTAGTGCATGTTGTAAATTTCATGTTATTTGGATGTTTCCTTCAGGGTGTTGCATTTACAGTGGCCAGCAGTGTAGTTTTTTTAAAAGCATGTAAGTGTGATCATTGTAAGTTTCTGGAAACGTTCCACGGGAATGGTTTGCCAAATATTGGCTAAAGCTGTCCATAATTCAGTAAGGTTCTTTAGTGCTGTGTGATGGCCTTTCACGCCTTGTTCCAAAACATCCCAAAGATGCTCAATAGGATTTAAGTCTGGGGTTCTAGGTGGCCAATTCATGACAGAAAAGTTAGAGGAATGCTCATCCAACCAGCCAGTAGCCAACCGGGACTTGTGAGAGGTACAGTTGTCTTGCTGGAAAACTCCATTACCATGCGGATAACAGAACAGCATAAACGGATGGAGGTGATCACCCAGCAACTCTACGTACCGAATTGCATTGAGGGAGGTTGGTACACGTACCAAAGATCCCAAACTGTGCCGCGAAAATCACCCCAGACCATGATTGAGCCACCATGCCCTTGTACAGTTCCAGCCAGGCATGCAGGATCCATGGCTTCATGAGCCTGACGCCATATTCTCAGCCTGTCGTCGGCGTTAAGTAGTCGGAATCGAGACTTATCACTCCATGCTACTTGTTTCCAGTCCTCTACACCCCAGTCTCTGTGCTCTCTTGCCCAGGCAAGACGTGCAGCCCGATGGCGAGTATAGAGCAATGGTACTCTCGTAGGTCGACGGATCCCGAAACCCATACGGTGAAGCGAGCGTTGCACAGTCCGTTTACTGGCTGTACGACTGGCACCGTCATTAAACTGGGTGGTAATTTGAGCTAATGTTTGGCTTCGCTGGCTATGTACAGTACGCCTGAGCCGTCTGTCACCACGCACTGTCAAGGCTAATTGTCCTTTGCAGTTTGCCCGATCGCTAGTTTTTTTTCCTCCATCCATGTATTCTTGGTATACTCTTGACACTGTCGACCTTGAAAATCCTAGCTGTCTGACGATTTCAGAAATTGAATGGCCCATACATCGCGCACCTACGATTTGTCCGCGATCGAAGGCGTTTAAATCAGGCAGTTTACCCATACTGGCAATTCCAACAACTAATTTAGAACAATCACAGTACGCGCTATATATGCAGTTACCACAGCGCCCTGACTTGCGCATACATGATGCGCAGCGCTACATAATTTGCATAGGCTTTGCTATTCCTAATTCAGTGGTACTTTAGTGTATATATACACTGCTGGCCACTGTAAATGCAACACCCTGAAGGAAACATGCAAATAACATGAAATTTACAACATGCATTAGCGGAGGTGAGATATGCAAAGTATTAGAATTTCAGCGCAGACGCACATCACGTGCGCCTGTGGAGCCACTTCAAAGCGCTATTTAAGGCTTGGAGATTTCGACGATTTCAAGTTCGGCAATTGTGTTTTTCTTGTGGATTTTTCAAAAAACCGATCAATTATGCCTCGTCGAAAACAGCGATCATCTTTTGATCAAGTATCCGAGTTCTACAAAGGAAGGATAGTGGCCTACCGAGATTGTGGATTATCTTTCAGGGAAATCGGTTGTCGTGTTGTACGAAACCAAACAACTGTAATGCGGATATGTGATCGTTGGATGCAAGAGGGTACGACGGACCGGCGTTTTCGATCGCATCCACCTCAGCGCACCACTTCACGTGATGGCAGGCAAATTGTGCGCATGGCAGTGACGGATCGCTCAGTCACATCACGAACCATAGCACAGCACATGCAATCTGTAACGCATCGTCCAGTGTCTGCGCGTACCATTCGACGCCGTTTACAGCAGAGTGGTCTGTCCGCAAGACGTACATTGCTTTGTCTACCTTTGACGCAGAACCACAGACGTCTCCGCCGCCTATGGTGCGATGACAGAAGGATGTGGACGGCAGAATGGAATGAAATTGTCTTTAATGACGAGTCACGCTTCTGTCTGCAACACCACGATGTTCGCATTCGAGTCTGGAGACACCGTGAAGAGAGGATGCTGAACAGCTGCGTTATGCACCGCCACACTGGTCCTGCACCTGGTATTATGGTATGGGCTGTATTGGATATCACTCTTGCACACCTCTAGTACGCATTGCCGGTACTTTAAACAGCCAGCGCTACATCTCCGAGGTGTTGGAGCCAGTTGTCCTTCCTTATCTTCAGGGCTTGCCCACAGCCATATTTCAACAGGATAATGCGCGACCACACGTGGCACGCATTGTCCAATGGTTCTTCGTCAATCGCCAGATTGAATTGCTTCCCTGGCGGCCTCGCTCTCCGGATCTTTCGCCGATAGAAAACATGTGGTTCATGGTTTCTCTACGATTGACCCAGATTCCATCCCCAGATGCCACAGGAGATCAACTTTGGCAACGTGTGTTAGCTTCGTTGTCTGCTGTACCCCAAGAACTCATCCAAAGTCTCTTTGAATCAATGCCGAGGCGTGTGGTAGCGGTGATCTCCAACAATGGCAGCTACTCTGGCTACTGATTTTGGCAGGAACCATACTTCACAGAAGTCTATAAATTTAATCATTTGATACTTGGTCAACATGTTATCTACAAAATAAATTTTGTTGTGATATCTCTTGTCTTTCTTGGTGTTGCAATTTGGATGGCCAGCAGTGTATATACACACAATGTTTATGAGCGTTTATCTGTATTTGCACTGTACAGCCTTAAAATGGGTTGTTTTTTATTCATTGATAAAATAACTTCAAAATTTGACCAAATCGGGATTTTTTTAATTTAAAGATTATACATACTGGTCTGTTCGAAGTAGGTTTCACACATGCAAGGACATTTTCACTAATCTCTTCGAAGAAACTTAAGATTTTTTAAAAGTCGATAGAAAATAATTATGAATTTTTTTAATATTTCTATGACTGTTAGGTTTTTGTTTTAATTTAATTAATAAAAATTAATTTGCTTTACAACTGGTAACGTAAAGCAAGAGTAGTAAAGCATACACATAACTTATCGGGTGCCACAACACGTGTTGAGATCTGATATCAAGATTCAATCTGTATGTAATTTTCTATAGAAGTAGAACCCGATACGCCGAGAGGGTAATGTGCTTTTCCTAGTCGAGTCTATTTAGTATCTTCTCAACTTTTAGATGTTAACGATCTGGCATGAAGGTTACACCATTTACCAACGATTTATCGATTTCATAAGGGATACATATGTGGATGCCGACTGCGTAGCCAGTACAGACTCTGTACTTAAGTGCGTGGATCTACAGGTGCTTGAAAAAAGAAATTTTACAGAAATGTGTTGCAAAGCTATCACATGTCAAGTCCTCTCGTTTGGAGGTACTGTTGCAGGAGAAATCCTATCCAACGGTTAAAAGGACTCTTCTTACCAATCATAAAATAGGAGAAACTTCAGGAGACGAAGATAGTGACCCGATTATCCAACAATAAAATATATCTGGTACACAAGTGTACATATCTGGTACATTTTTATTTCGAAAATTTCTCAGAAATTTAAAAAAAAAATGAATCCTGACTTTCTATAAATGTTTCTTCTCGGGTTTTTCGTTGTTGTTAGTGCTTACCATCGTAGTGTGACGTTATGAGGGTTAAATCCATATGTAGGTAGATATAGCAAATGACTTATGGGATGAGTTTAACGCGGGAATTTAAATTTTACTTTTCTCTTACAATTTTTTAACATATTTTATCAGAAATTCATGAAATATTTTTGCGCAATATAATTCCCTAGTACACTCGAACATATTCATGTTCGTTGCCAATAGTTATGTTTTTTTGTTTGTTTCATGTACATATAAAAATTAGGTTATGGATATTACTCAAAGAGAAAAAGGATAAATCCATTTACTTAACACTCTCTTCAATAATAACATTTCCGATGTTTCTGATTACATATACATAATTCTATTAGTATATATTCCTTTATATCAGTCGGTTATGAGTATTTGCGTCGTATATGTGAGAAAACACCTAATTCTAGTCAGACCTATAATTTTTGCTACGACGTCAAGAGATCTTGGCGTGCACATGATAATCTCTCAAAATTTACTCATTATACTATAATGCACAGAAAAATGCCCATGCTTACTAGAATGTTGAAAATGCAAAATTACCTTAATTGCAATTTTATAAAGTTGGTTAAAGAAATTAGTAAATATATATCCCGCATGGAGAAAAACTGAAAATTAATTAACCGAAAGAATTTTTCGGACTTGCAATTATTTTTATATCGAATGATCCTCGATTTCAGACCCAGATTTTTTTAAAACTTGTAATGTAACTATTATTCCAGAAAAGATCAAATTTAATGTGCTGAAAAGAGTTGCATTTTTTAAAATTTGATAATTTATCCGAAAATTCCCTAGTTAACCAATACATCGTTTGACAATGATGTCTAAATAAATTTCTTAATTTATTGTTTCCGTATAAGCGGAAATTACAAACGTTTAACCATAATTTGCTTGGTTAGTTTTGCGTTAAAAATCCTCCGAGACAGTGGAGTAAATTATTCATATTTTTAATTAACTTTAGAGTAATTATTTGTTACAAAGACTTTAATGAACGAGAGAGATATTTTTATTAACTAAAGATTTAATGTTCTGTTTTCATTATCATTTTGATGAAATAATAAAATCACACTCAGCATGTAACTACAAAATGTGTTCATTTTCCCACAAGGATCAATATTTTATGAATGGTATTACAAATTAAAACATAAAGTTTTGTGGAAAAAAGCAAATCTAATGTTGCCCATAATAGTAGCGCATTTCGGCATAAGAAACTGGCTATTTCTATAATTTTAAGCAGTTAACTCAGAATTCCTTGCCACTTATTTATATATATATATATATATATATATATATATATATATATATATATATATATATATATATATATACAAGGTGCACCCATAAAGGGACCGGACATATTTTTTATAAATAAGAAAAACATTACTCACCTTCAAATAAATTTATCTCCTTCAAAATAATCGCCAAAGGAGTCTATACAATTTTTCTAACGTTTCTTCAAGTCACCGAAACACTGTTTATAGGCGTTGGAACTAACCGTTCGCCAAATGCGCATAACATTTGATTTAATATCCAAGACTTCGGAATAAATCGCTTCGGAATAATAATTCGGATATATAATATCGAAGCTTCGAAGATATTCGGAATAATAATAAGCTTCGGAATAATAATAAGCATCGGAATAATAATAAGCTTCGGAATAATAATAAGCATTGGAATAATAATAAGCTTCGGATATATAATATCGAAGCTTTGAAGATATTCGGAAGAATAAGCTTCGAAATAATAATAAGCATCGGAATAATAATAATAAGCTTCGGAAAAAGGAAAAAATCACCTGGTGATAAGTCGGGAGAATATGGTGGCTGATTTATCACTGTAATTGAATGCTTAGCAAGATATCGTTGTACAGAAATTGCTGTGTAGGGCCTAGCATTATCGTGTAAAAGAAATCATTGCCCAGAATCAAACAGTTCTTTCCTCAACTCGCCTTATCCCGTTTCTTAATCGAAAAAGCACCTCCATGTAAAAATAGTGATTAATTGCTTGATTTTTTCAAGAACAAATTCGTGGTGAATAAGTCCTTTGTAATCAAAAAATGCAATCAGCATCACCTTAGTATTTGATTTTGACATCCGTGCTTTTTTCTGTATGGAAGAAGACGATCCTTTCCACTGTGCACTTTGTCTTTTTGTTTCTGGGTCGTATTGTAGACACAAGGTCTCATGTGTTCCTCAGTAGTCAGCAAATTTTCTCAGCCAACTTTTCTGTCCTTTTTTTGCTGTTCTGTCAAAATCCGAGGCACAAATCGAGCACAAACTTTTTTCATTTTTAGATTTTTCATCTACGGAAGATGAAAATATAATTTTTAAGGACTATAGCTAAGATAATAAGAACATTACTAGATAATTTTCACAATCGTTACAAGAATTTAGAAGAAACTCAATAAAGGCTGTAATTTTACAAACCCTTATATTTGAACTAAGCGTTATTATACCCGTATACTAGTAATAAGGCGGATTTTTCGTGGCGGATGTTTGACTGAGTTTTCATCTAATTAGCTATATGGAAACTATGATTTTCTTGTTCGTTTTCAAGTTAAAGACATTTTAAGTTTGACGTTATAAAACGTTTTTATAAAGGGCCTTGATATCGAGACATACATAACTTTCACCGGGCGAAAATGATGTCAGTGTCACGTATATTTCTAAAATTGACCAAAGACCATTATTATCGATTAAGAAAACACGTCACGATCACATTTTCGTGTGGCGAAATTCTCGTGTGCCCCGAGACAAAATACCCTTATTCTACTTTCGCGTAGCTGTCTCACAAATAAAGACCTTAAGAACATCTTAATTGTATCCAATATACGGATTTCCGGGTTTTAAAAAAATTTGACAAAAAAATGGACGTCGTCGCCAACTGCGTTTGTTTCGTCTTGCCGTTAAGTAAGTAAGACCGTTGAATTTGGATTAAATTTTTTTATTATTTTTTCCCACTATCTGAGTATTTTCCCTAGCTGTTTGACAATGTACCTCCGCAATATGAAATGGCAGTAAAAAATGGATTTTATGTTTTCATTTGTTTAGAAATAGAGAGTAAGAATAGGGGTTTTGATTTTCCAATAAAAGTTGGGTTAATTTCGGAAGCGTATGATTGTCCTAATAGTCAGTTATAGATGAAGCTAACGACAAGAAATAATATTAATGACGGAATATCTTGTGCTGTCAAATAAAAGGCTCACATCCCGTTATGCGGTCTGTAAGAAGTGGTACTTGAAAGCGTGTATATTTCGTGGTTCTTAGCTATCTTTCAATTTTATTCACGTGTATTTGCCATTTTTCAGGCTTCTTTAGCTGAGTCTCCGAAGTTAACAGTGTTCTATCGCATGATTTAAATTTACCGATTCATCACTAACAGCCGACAGTAGACGGATCCAAGGGATGTAACTATTTTGCAGGAGCTCAGTGGTGGCCACCAAGTTTGCTACTTGCATATAGCCCACTAACTCTACGAGGTATGTTCTCCTGTATGATCCATGTCCACTGATCAGCCAACTTCTTCGTGTCAATTTAGCGTAAAAAAGGTGATGTAAAAACGTCGCTAAATGGAGGAAAACCTGGTATAGGGAATTAACCGAATATCTACTTATCGAGAAAAGTTAGAAACACCATATTTAGCTTCTGGTAATCTGTATTTAATTTAAAGCCTGCATCTCAAGCTTGCATTCGGCTTCGAATAGTTTTCGGCTTCTTGTATTTAAAAAAAATTATCCACAAAACGTGTGTAGTTGGTTATTAGAAGGGACTCGCTACGCTCGTCCAATTAAGTTTTTGAAGGATCACTCGAAATAAAATTTACAGAAAAATATTGAATTGAAGGGTACTTAATCTCATATCCTTTGAAACAACAAGATGTTGATTAATATTTATTTTATCGTGTTTAAAATATCAAAAAATGCGGAGTTAGAGATTTTCTCTAGATTTAATTTTACGGTATATAAGAGATTAATTTTTCCTGGGTATCATATTTAAATTTTAGAGGAGATAAATTCCATAACACATTGGACTGCATAAATCTGTAAAAAATAAATTTTTGTTGCAGTTGTAAATTAGTTCTCTCTAAATCAGACAATAATAATATCGAAATATGAAAAAATGGATTTCTAAGTGCAATTGAAGATCATCTGTCTGAATTCCGTTTAAAGAAATTTGGCTTTTCCGAAATGTTTTTAAGTTATTTTTTTATAAAGATAAGAATAACTTTTGTCTGTTTTGAAAATTTTTAAGGAAGACATTTAGGCTATGTGTATACTTGAGAATAAATAGTATTTACGTTCATAAAATGTAACGATTACTTTTTCTTTATACGCCAACATTTTTTTAAAAGCTGTCTTCCTATGTCCTCTTTTCAACAGCCAAATATGTATAGCTCTTGCAACCTCGTTCATCAATATGTCGATTTGTTTGGGTTTTTTTCGATAGCCAATGTAAATAATCTTCATATTTTCTGCCTTCTACATACACCCATGCCAATAGCGAAGCATGAACATGTAGACTCTATTACCGAGTAATGTTACTTGGAGCTGAATGGAAATTAATTAGATGTTCATACTGTCAATAGGGAGAATTATTGACTGATGACGGGACATTCTTCAGTGATGGTAAAAGCAGTTTTCCGCTGATGATCGATTATTCCTAAGAAGTGATTGATGCATCCTTATCTGAAACATCATAATTTCATACAGACAGCTGTCCGATAGGTACCGAATAAAAACACGAACTGTTCCTATGATGTTTTAGCACCTGAGTTCTGAGATGTATTACCAATATTTTATTCACAAACACTAGACTCTAAATCCTGTGAATCCTAAGTACTTAATTTCTGCAATTCGTCAAGTGGCAAAAAGGTTTGAAAATTATACATGTAAAATGTATTCTATAGTCTTATATGGAGTTTATCCATAATATATTCTTTAACTAAAAAGCAAAATCTTCAATTTTTTTCAAATAATTTTCTCCGTGTTGTTAAAACAGTGCTCCGCTGAGAGTCAGATATTCGTAAGAAGTGACCGATAAGTCCTTACCGGAAACAACCTAATTTGAGAGATATTGCTGGCCAATGGGTATCCCTTTGCGACATGCTATATTAAAATGCAGCTGAAATTTGAAAAAAAATGTTGCATAAATGATCAGATGCACTTACATAGATATTTTATGCTCCCCAAAAAATTTCTTCTATTTTTATTTTTACAGGGGGAGATGGGATACCGTTTGTCACACCATGCAACAAAGACACACCCTACACCATAGTGGATATTACAATGGTTTTGCAGTATACAATATCAATCAATGAAAATAAGATATATACAATAAAATATCGTCAACAATTGCTTTAAAATAAATTTTCGATATTTATTATACATATTTATATATAATAACAATTATTTAGAATTATCAATTCAAAAAAATTCCTGTTCTGAATGGAAAATTCTGGCTTTCCCAGATCTCAATTGTCAATATATTGCCTTGGCTTTCAGCAACCATCAAGTTTTACAGATGTCTCGCTGGAATTCCTAAGTAGACCATCCACAATGTAGTAAAATCGGTTTTCTTGGAGTCCGTTTCTTGAAGCACTTTTCGAACAACTCCTTTTTCCTGGGAGGACAAAGGCTCCTAGGAGACCTCTGCTTTTCACCAACTATTTCTATATCTTAGTATCAGTGACAGCCTCTAAATAAAGGCACCTTATACTAAAATGGCTGAAAAACTAACCAAAATTAACGGAAAAAAGGTAATAATTAATTTAAAATAATGGAAAATTGCACTGCTACCATGTATCGGTGAAAATCTCAAGTGTGTGGTGGGACTCTTTTAGTCCCACGTAATTCAAGTGAAAAATAAACGTTAAAAAATATTATAAATGATACTTTTTTTGTTTAGAAAATAAGTTTTTTTTTCCAATGCGGAGGCACTTGTCGTCAAACATTCGCCTATACCACGCCACAATTTTACCGCCCATTTTATTGTGGGGGCACCATATAGGCGGACAGCATTACCCCCTATGAAGGGATGACACGAACGGAGGCATTTTTCGTGGCGCGACACCAGGATTCGATCCGAGCAGGAAAATAAGTTTAATCAAGGAAAAATGTAATTAATAACATTTTACATTTATAAATATTTTCAAAATCCTTAAAAAAATTAGCAGTCCTAAAGACACATTTTACTGGCTACTTTAGCCAATTTTCATACAAAAAGGAAGATCCCTGTTATGTTCTGCCATTTACAACCTAAAACTATAACTAAAAACCAATTGTATTCTATATTTGAAATACAGCTCAAGTGAATAGAATTTAAGGAATTTTTTTTTTAATTAGGTGGGACTCTTTTAATCCCACCATGGAAGAAAAGGGGTATGGAAGAAAAAACACGAGCTGATTCGAAGATGTTGTGAAAACTTGTTGGTATTGGCAGTTGATCCGAATATTATCAAATAATAATATCAAATAAATTTATCGTATAATGATATTAAAATTAGCAAAAAAAAAATTCTTGCATATTTATTTTTGTTTAGAAAAGAAAAGGCTTCATTTGAGGGATGTACACCATATTCTCTATACATATTTAATTTTTAATTAATACACTTTTAAAACAAATTTAAGATATTTAAATATAAATTAATTCAGTCTACGACTATCATATTAAAATATAATTCTTAGCTAATTCCAAAGGTCTCTAATTTAAAGGAAATTTTCCGACAGACTTGAGCTTGTTAAGATGCATATTCATTGCAAATTATTTTTTGGTAAGGAAGTATAATTTCTTCCGCAGTTAACTATTTATGAATTTTCAAAGGAGAGTTAATAGAATATAAAATATGCTTCTTTAAAATAAAATATTCTATACTTTTATCTTCTCATTCTGACATTAACCTTTTCCTTACGGGGTGGGATAGCATATATACCAAGAATACGGGCCCAAGAGTGAATATATATATATATATATATATATATATATATATATATATATATATATATATATATATATATATATATATATATATATATATATATATATACATACATACATACATACATACATACATATATATACACACACACACACACACACATATATATATATATATGTATGTATGTATGTGTGTATAATTATCCCCCTTAATGGGCCCCGTACGCTAAAGGTTAATTCAAAGACAAAGCTTTAATATCTGTTTTCTGCGATGTAATTATATTTTAATTCATATAAACGTAAAATAACAGCATTGGACAACAGAGATAATGGAATAACAAACTGCACGCACATGGGGAAGTAGGAATAATTGTTTATTTGCAAAATATCTGAGACCCTATGATATATCTTTCGCTATCTTGGCTAACTGAAGCACAGCAGATACTAATTACGTTATAGTAACTTCAGAAAAAAAAATCATGTTTTTGTAATTGAACTTGAGCGGAAATCTTTTGATTCCATTATCATAATAATTAACTAATTCGAAGTATTATCACGCACGTGCTGCTGCAAAATGGTTCTTGCGTTCTCATACGACTCGATATTTAATTAATAACAAGTAAAAGTGAGGTGCGATTGTATGCAAAAAAAATAATAAAGGAGTTATTTGACAACATAATACATTTTGTCATCAGAGACTGGCTACATTCAATCCTTATTTCATAAATTAAACGAAGAAACGTTTTCATGGTCTTTAATTCGTCATGAAAGCTGTTTGCATGTAGTTGAAAATGATTTGTTTCGAGTTTTATTAAATAATTCATTTTGATAATTAAGTGTTATTCAGTTAACTTCACGGAAAAAAAAATATACTTTTGTGTATTTGATGTGAGATTTAAAGTTTTTCCCAAATATATAAGTGTTAGGAAAATATGTGTACTATTAAGTGAACCAAATCAGAAAAAATATTGCTTTAATTTCTTTTCATAAAAAAATTGTATTTGAATGAGAAATTAAGGTCATATTGATCAACTATGTGTGGAGTTAGTTTATTAGATCAAAAAAATTTCTTCTGTAGCGTATAAAAACGACAATAATCTACATACAGTATTATGTAATTTATAATTTTATCTTAGTAACATACAGTTATATACATACAATACAAAATAAACTAAATTGTATGTTTATTTTTGTATTGTAACATGCAATACAAAATTAAACATACAATTAGAAACAAAATGTGATGTGCCTCAATCTTTTTAAAGAAGAAATTTTAATGTACTTTACTTTCAGCATAAACTGAAAATCTGCACATTATTTTCTACAGGCAAGGAAAAGAGATAATACTGTGGCGAACAGGAAAAACTTTTCAACTGAAAAAACATTGTCACTTTTTTAATGTAAAGTTTCAACGAAAGTTTTAACATGAACATACACAATAGGTTGTCAATTTGCATTGATACTAGACGATGCAGGTAACAGGATATTTTGACATGACTTTATACTTCCCTTTCTTTGCTGCCTCATGTTATACTTATAAATCAAGAATGTTTTTTTAACCACGAAGTTCGTTTTATACTCGCATCAATTGTAATATTTTCACCGACCTCCACTAAGAATTCGCAACGGCGAGTTTCATATCGAAAGCATAACAAGGATATTAATTCTATTCCAAAATTTGTTCGAAGGCTTTTGTCTTTTCTTTATAACATGTGGTAACACGTAAAAATGTCATACTGTGAACGATTTAATCAATAATCCTTTCGTTCTTTTTTATTGCTGCTTATATTCACAAATTGAGAATTTCGGAAGTAAAGAAAATTCATAATCCAAGCTTCAATGACAACACGGGTTATGTAAATTATTTATTGTACATTCAACCCTTCAATCTGCTGACTGACCGTTACTGCCAGAAATCTCTGAAACACTTCTAATATTCGCTCAGCAGGTTATGATAGACAGTCATACTCAGGAAAACAACTAGCTCACTCCTTTGAACCACGTCATAACTCAAAAGACGAGATTTTTCAGGAGAATGATTTTAAAGTTTAAAAGTAGAGTAAAATGTATTGAAAATAAATATTAATTCTGGTCTCTAGCTGCTAAATGTTGAGTGGTGAGATATGACTATCTTTCCGCTTATACTACTCTTTCAGGGCACTCTGAAAACAGGCATAGCTAAAACTTGACAATTTTTGAGATACAGGCTGTCCATAATTAAGCCTCGCTACTTTAAAGTTGTCTACAGTCGAAACTAGTGTTAAGAATGTTATGAAATTTTGCGTAGGACATTTTGGAGGGGTGGGAATTTGTTTGAGCGAATAAAAAAATTAGTTCAAAATTTCACCAAGATTTTCTAACTAATTACACATTTACGACTGGTTTTTTACTTAAGATTTCACCATATTTTTATCCATAGGTCAGCCTAACACAATAACTCATACTCATAAAATTTTATAATCTTTAAAGTGATTGCAAAGTCGATCGGAAACTTGTTCGATAACTAATTTTCGGACAAAAGATTTGAAGGAACGTAGAAGAAACAAATATGCAAATTAATTTTTGTCGATGTAGAGCAGAAGCTGTTATAAAACCTAGAAACTTTTATGGAGATTCTGTTTTCAGCGTGCTTGCTATTGATAATCAGTATGTCATCGTTACGATTACCAGATCGAGCATGTTATCTCACGATTTCAAATGGTATCTGAAAATGATGGCTGTCATGTTGAACACGTCTTGTAATATTTTTTTAACTATAGTGAATGTTGGCTAAACGTGTAATTAATCAGAAACTTTCTCTGGTGGTGAAATTTTGAACTAATTTTTTTTTATTCGCTCAAACTAATTCCCATCCCTTCAATATGTCCTACACAAAGTTTCATAACTTTCAGAACAATAGTTTCGACTCTAGACAACTTTAAAGTAGGGATGTTTAGTTATGGACACCCTGTATAATGTTGTTGAAAGGCGTGAGCGAACTGTGAACCATAAGAAGTTGCTAAATACTGTTTAATTTTCTCAACTACAGAAGTTTTTATTATGATTTAATTTTCATTCCATTATAAATAAACTTAAAATATAGATGTGTACTCATACACAGTATGCACTGCATGAAAGTGATCTGTTTAGCAATGGAGTCATTGTAGATACATACAGTTTTTGTTTCTTGATTCAGAAATTTCAATAGTATGTTTTAGTAAAAATAAAATGCATTGATTTTGCGAAATTTGTTTTCCAGACCCTCTTAATAAAGCTCGAGTCCAATGAAATAACTAGTGAACTCCCAGAAATCGATTCCACGTTCTTTCCTAGAATGGTCAAATTGCCGTAAAGTAAGAACTGATGAGAAAACTAAAAGTGCCATTTATATTCCCCGCGTTCTCTCATTCTTATAAATCGTAAACAGAGAGAAAAAAAATTACCCGCGAGAGCTATTCCAAGACAGGCATTCTTTGCATTCCTGTGAGGAATTCGTAATGAGGTCGTTTATCACTTATCAAACAACTGCTGCAGCTGACACGATGCCTTCAATTTTGGAGCCTAATTATTGGGTGATAAATATGAGCTCACGAGGGATCGGTACACGCATAATGCTTTCTCCAAACTGAGTTTCATAAACCAGATCTCCTTTCTGCGGCGAGACACATCGGGTCCACTATCCCGTCACCATCAGAACGCAGGCGACCGTCTGAGAAATGTATCAAAATTGGGAATGATGAAATCCACACTGAATTCAGTATAATCAGGATGTGGATAATTACTTTTTCGGATTACCTTTTGTGGATAATTATTCCTGCATAACAAAGGTAAAAATCATAGACATAAAAATACAAATTACCTCAAGGAATGTCAAAATGTCTCACAAACAAGAAAACACTACAGATTTTTCTTGAAGCAGAATTAAAATTATAAAATCATTTACACACACACACACACACACACACACACACATATATATATATATATATATATATATATATATATATATATATATATATATATGAAAAGTCACCAAAAAATAGCGATTTCTCAAAATGTTACGCGTGGAATTTAATGAAATTTACACACATTATACAACACATAGGTTGGTATAAAAAAGCATAAAAATAAACCGCCAACAATTATGGTGTTATAGGAACTAAGCATATGTATACAATGAACAAATCGGATGTGTCACTTTGGTATAGGAAAAGTACCTTTAATATGGCGTATGATCCCCCCGAGAAGCAATAAAGCTCATACAGCGATGTGTGATGCTGTCAAGATTTTGGTCTATGAGTTCGGTAGGAAGTGAGAGCCATTGCTCTTGCAAAGCTGTTGAAAGCGTGGTTAGGGTCCTAGGAGGAGGATTGAGAGCAGCTATACGTCGTCCTAAAGCGTCCCAAACATGCTCGATAGGATTCAGGTCCAGTGATCGAGCTCACCACTCCATGCGCTGAATTGTTTCCTGCTGAAGATAAGCATCCACGATGCGAGCCTTGTGCGGTCTCGCATTATCGTCCTGTATCACGAAAGCATCACCTATTGCCCCGGCATAAAGTATGTCAATAAGCATCAAGTAAACATAAGCATCAAGTATGTCATCTCTATAGGTGTGAGCATTAACATTTCCAATGGGAAAGACATGGAGATCTGTGCGTCCACCCAAAGAGATACCACCCCAAACACAGACACTGTCTGATCCGTATGTATCTCTTTCACGGATATGTGATGGATGAAAACGAGTTTCAGGTTCTCTCCAAATCAAAATATGCCTACTATCGCTTTGGAGGCTAAACCTGGACTCATCAGAAAACAGAACAGCTCTCCATTGATCACGCGTCCAGTGGACATGTTGACGTGCCCACTGCAAACGTTCCCGCCTATGGCGTGACGTGGGCGGGAAGCAAATGGCTGGTCCCCTCGCAAAATGACCACCTTTGTGAAGCTTTCTACTCACGGTTGACGTTGATACCAACCTTCCAGAGCTTGCAGCGAGGCAGGATCTGCAGACAGAGCTTGCAGACGGAGTTGTGGTTCTATTCCTTCGTGTGCATAATGACAAATATCGGTTATCAGAACTCGCCGTAGCGTATGGCCGCCCTTGGGTTTACCTCCTGGATGCCGAGTCCGATATAAATTGTTTCCAAAGTCTATGAACCACAGACGGACTCACATTTAGCCATCTGGCCACTTCTGTCTGACTTTGTCCTACCTCTAGTCTCCCAATAGCTCGTCATCGCAGTTCTTCGGCCAAATGATGCCTGGAGATCATTGTTACAATTTGACTATGCCAGACGTCTAATCTCAGGCTCGCATATAAAATTGCCGCCTTGCTCTGAGACATGCTATTTTATGCTCCTCGCAAATGACGTATTTCGACTGCAGCGCCACTGTTTTGCATAATGTAGTATTGTTCAACACCTTTTACTTAACAACATATTCAAATTTTAAACATATTGGCCTAGTTTTGAACGTGTTACCCCTCTTTTTGCGATCTTTCCTTAATTTTTGATATTTAGTGTATATATATATATATATATATATATATATTCCATTGCGGAGGCCTTGTCCCTTTAGATATTCACTTATTACACAGACCAACGAAAAATGACTTTTTGAAAACTTTTTTAACGCTAATAGCTGATTCTTACGTAATTTTGGGGGCTAAATCCGTATCTGACCTCAGTTTTTTCTATCACCCACAGTTTCGCCATAATGAAACTTCGTCAGAAATTAGAAAAGTAGCCGAACTTACCATAGAAAATAAAATTAAATATATGTTACAATATGATCAAACTTTTATTGAAGTATAAACATAAAAATACCTTTTTTACGTAGGTTTTATGGGTGCATTGGCTTATATTTCCTTTCCCTCTTCTCCTTAAAGCTCCTGATATTGCTTTTTCGCCCGTGAATGGCTTGCTCAACTTTTCGCTGAAGTGACCAGCAGTAGTCTCCCATCATATTGGTATTCCAGCGGCCCTGATACCGTCTTTCCATCAATTTAATATCTTGATGAAACCGCTCACCTTGCTCCTCACTGACATCACCCAAAATATCTGGGAAAAATTAAGGTTACTGTTCAAAAAGGGAATCTTGAGGCTCATCAAACAGACTAACTTTTTAAACTTTTCCAGCATGTTGGCTACAATAGAAATATAATGTGGGTTCTTTTGTTGCCCAAGAACTTGGTCACAATCTGCTTGAATGATACCCAAGCCTCCCTCTCTTTTAAAGTCATTTTTGATTCAACGTTGGGATCGAACATCATTTTTCGGATGTCAGGCCCAACAAACATGCCTTCTTTCAATTTTGCTTCTTATAGATAAGGAAACTTCTCGCAGAGATACTTAAAACATTCTCCATCCTTGGGTAAGACTTTCAGAAACTGTTTCATTAGGCCTAATTCTATGTGTAGAAGTGGCAGCAGAATGTTTTCCCCAGTCCACGAGGTTCTTGCGCAGAATGTTCTTCTCTCCTGGCTTTAAAGATTTTCTTGCAGGCCAGATTTTTCTGAACCAATGTTGATCCCTCACCTTACTGCCCCATTCACATAAGAAACATGAGAATTTGGTAAAGCTGCATTGCTGGCGGTTAGCTTATGGCGCTGAATTCGCTTAAAATGTCATTTCTTTAAAAATTGAGTGTTGAAATGTGAAAAAATGGTGGGTGATACGGATTTTTTATTGGCATATTCGGTTTCAGCACACTAAAAAGCACAAGAATAAGGCAAATGTATTCAAAAAGTTTTTTCATCATTGTCCTGTGTTATCACCGCGGTTTCGCTGGTTTCTTTATTATGGGGCCATGTATATATATATATATATATATATATATATATATATATATATATATATATATATATATATATATATATATATATATATATATATATCTGTGTGAATAAATATAGATTATTAAACTACTTAATTACTGAGTACGGTATAGGAGAACTATCCGGAATAATCCGTCTCTTGATTCCAGTCATGCATTCAACTTAGACGGCAATTAGGAGTAAAGAGCCGTCAAGTGAAAAGGCGTATATACTTTGATCTAAATTATGCAGTCTTGGAAAATATGTCAAAAAATAAATTCATTGAACAGAGAATGTATATTTTCATGTTTATCCAGCTTAAAAAAATTGTAACATTTAAAAGGGTAATAAAGTATCAAAAAACAGCAAGTTCCTTTGAGAAAAATCGATTCATTGTGCTAATAATTCGAAATGCTATAAAAAAATTAAAACAGAATACCGAAAATAAAGTTTTTATTCATTCTCTGTCTACCATTAAATCTCGGATCACGGGGTTCTTTTGAATAATATATCGGAAAACATATTTATTGCCTCTTATGTAAATTTTATTATGGTAAAATAACATATTATTTCTTACCGTTGTTTGCGATGCAAAACAGTCATCCGGTTACCCTTTGAGCATTGATCATGCGTTGGTTTCTCTTTTATCGTGCAATGTACAAGCAATACCATTTAGGGAATATGACGCAAGAAAAGTAAATAACCTAATACAAATATCGATATTACCTTTATCCTTCTATTTCTTTTTGGTAAATTTAGAAAAAAAATGTTTAACAGTTGTTGTTTAAAATGTCTTCAAGTTTATAACATTTTAGAGTAAAAGAATATGGTCGTTACTTGATTCACAAAATATTTCTGAATAAAAGAAAATAAAGAATAAATTATTCGATGCTTATGGATTTTACTTTAAGATATCTATTATGAAATATAATTCATGTTTTCGAAGTTTTAACTTCGTTGAAAGCTTAAATGTAGATGATAAATCAAATTCAATATACTTATATGAGATTTGTAATATAAAGTAATTTCAAATGTTTTTATGATATTACATTCGGTAAGTTTTGGCAAATTGATGGGAAAACAATAACATGGTTCTAAATATATCAAAATCAGTTTTGCGTACGCTTGCACGCAATAATGTATATAAACTGAGATTAAGTTTAAAGATATCATCCTTAGTCAAACAAACGAATATAATTATTTAGGAGTGACTTTTACTAACAAACTTCCTTTGAGGCATCATGTGGAAAGAACAGTTGATCGTGTCAAAAGGTTTTTAAATATTCTAAAGGGACTGCCAAGTGTTACGTGGGTCTGCTCTTGCACCACTTTTAGTATCACATATCGTATATTTGTCTTGGCACTTATGACCTACTGCTGTGAATCATATTCCTGCCCCTCAAACTGTTTTGCATAAAATTAATTTTTTTCAGAATCAGAGTTTGGGATGGATAACCGGAAGCATTGAAACTACTCCAATAGATGTTATGCTCCTTCTTACTTATAACAATAAAATCAAATCAAGACATTGCTTTTATTAGATAGGTTGCTTAGAATTGTACAGCCGTACTTAGAATTCAATTTGATACCGATTAGAAACCGATTGTACTGCCTTAAAACTTATTCTGGTTTTGTGAAATTCGATATTAAAAGATGTTTTGGGAAGTTGTAGTGTACCACAAAATTTCCATTACCATCAAATCCACTTGAAATTACCCTAATCAAACATCATACAAATTTGTTACAACCCTTTTTTCAGTTAGATAAAATAGTTTTTAAATTTCTTTCTTTTCAGGCCGGGGGTTGGCTTAATTGGATTGCAGATCTGTACTGTATATCCGGTCCATACTATTTACTCGAACCAGGTCCATAGTGCATAACCATCGGCTGAGTTTGCAGGAATTGCTCCGTGGCGGCTGGACTTCAGGGTCACATTTTTCGTATAAGCTAAACGCTGTGGGCGATGTATCTTTGACGTATTCCTTTCTTGAACCATTTTAACGGGATACCCAGAATATGAGTTGATTCATATATATATATATATATATATATATATTTGTATACAGACGACACTAAGATGGAGAACTGTGTTAATACGGAGTCTATAGCAATGTCTTATCTTTTTTATTCTCCAATTGGTAAATTTGCCACCGCCTTTAATGGCGAGATATAGGCCATCCGAATTGCCTTAGGCCCTATGCACATGAGCGATGCGGGACGTTGCGGTACCGCAGTCGCGGTTAGGAGTACCTAGAGTTACATGAACCGACTCACACTGTCTGCGGCACCGCTGCAGTTAATCACCGGCAACGGCTAAGCAGTGCCTTCATTTCAATCTTGCAACTTAGATGGGCGGATTTTACCGCAACAAAGTGACTGAAAGTTTAAACACACAATTCTTAACACTAGAAAGACGGGAATTTTTTTTCTTACTAAAAAGACTGAACGGTGTCATTTTGACGGTTAAAAATAAAATCAAGAATTTAAAATATTTAATGTTTTTTTATAGTTAAATACTTCAAATTTTGAACTATTTCGTACCAATATAATTTAGATATATTTTTATGCAGGTATGCCTAGATTACAAGCCTAGTACGGTTTATACGTAAATATATATGCATGGTTTGTGCAGTCCTTATTTTTCAACACCCATATATGTACGAAGAGCCAATATTTCTATTATTTGCGAAAGGGGGAGATGAAAAAGAAACTAACATTTTTCCGGTATTATTTTAAAGATTACTACCTGTTGTCTATATCGCCGCCAAATCGACGGCTTTCAGTCTTAGTAGCTATACAACACATTTTCTCCCCCTCTTTACTATTGAATATAATTATGTAAATATATGTGCATATTTAGCGCAAAATTAGAAAAAGTCATAAAATTTCAGAAGCCTTAGGACATAAATACAGACATAGCGCTCAATAATATGTCCGAAACCGTCAAAATGACGGCAGCCGTCTTTCTAGTGTTAATAGAGGAAGTTAAAAAGTTAAGTGAATTGTGGGATATTAAATCTGTGCGTCAGAGGTAAACTATCATGAGTGAATTTTCTTCACTGAATTTTCTCATTTTTCAGGAGGGATTTGTATTGGATGGTTTTTTTTACTAATCCCAGATTGTCTAGCAAGGCTAGACAATCTCCATAAAACCAAAAATTTCCAAAAAGTCTAAAATCAGTAGAGGGTCCAGAAGGACCTCGTCCTTAGTAAATCCCAAACAATTTAAAATATGGGCAGGGGAGGCCATGTCAGCAGAGCACCAGTGGCACTCCGGGAAGATCTTCTGTCCCTGCTGAAAAGTGAGTGCTTTTATATGACCACTCATGAAACACGAGAAGGCCATTTGGTATTTTCTGGGCTTGATCTGAAAAGACCCACCCGGACTTCTTCCAAAGTACCATGGGTGGTAAGGAGGAGTTCTCCAAAGATGGTTTTGTTTGATCTTCATGAGGGAGTAAATCTCTCTAAAAGTAAGAGCCTCACAAGGACTCACGTACTCCTCAGCCGCAGTATTGGATGGTTTACACTCATCAAGACTTACATATGCCATAGTTTATAAGTCTATATTTCGCCTAGCACCTTGTTTTGCATATGGGATAGTTTTCCTCCAAGAAGCTCCATCCAAAAGAAGACACTTACAATAAAAATATCAAAAATGAAGAAAATTCACCTATGATGTATAGAAATGTGAAAAGTACCACGACAAAATCTTAAACGGTGTGCGTGGATAAGAATTTGCACCAGTTTTTATCCGGATTTCGATGAAAAACGTAAAAAGAAAAAGAAGAGATTGGTAATTACAGTTATTGCTTTCAATTTAAAAAGATAATAAAATAGTATCAATTTTAATCAAAACATATTTAAGATAAAATTTCATTAGTCATATTTCAGTGTCGTATTGATTTTTGATGTTTTCTTAAATGTAATTAGATAAAAAAAACAGCAGAGCATAGCAGTAAATAATTTATTTAAAAATTAAACACAAATCCAATCAATATGCTAGAAAGCAAAAATTAAACATCTTTTTGATTTATTAAACTTTTATTAATTATGTAGGCATAATTATGTAGGCACAACACGTTTTGACGATGCTTATAGCAAAATCAGGTTTCACGTTTAGAGACCTGTGTAGTATTCTCCACTTGTTGCTCAAAATTCCAAACGAACATTCGACATATCTTCGAGCTCGAGATAGTTTTTTTTTTTTTTTTTTTTTTTTTGGGGGGGGGGGGATAAAAATTTATCGCTGTACGGTCTCAAAACATTTTGTGACAAGAAAATGCTTCAACTCCAACAAACACGGGGTGATCCATCCCAGGCAGTGATTTACCTGTTGGTATTTTCAAACCTCCGCTTTCTAATGTTTTATTGAAAGAACTATTTTGGAAAATTAAACTATCCGGATCTTTGCCATAGGAGCCAATATCAACATACAAAATGTTATATTGGGAATCAGCAACTGCTAATAACACCACAGAAAAATTATGTTTGTAGTTGAAGTAAAATGAACCCCTCTCAATTGGTTTTATTATGCGAACATGCTTTCCATCGATTGCCCCAAGGCAAATCGGAAAGTTAGCTTTCTGTAAAAAATTTGATGAAATTTGTTTCTAATCGTTCTGTGTGAAGGATGGAGAGCTCTCTTCTTGTAAAGTGATCCAAATAGCCGAGCATGTATATCTTACAATTTGACAGAGGGTTGAATGCCCGATTTTGTAGGAATAATGTAAGTCTACGAGTGTACACCCTCTTGAAAGATACATAAAAAAAGTATATTAAATTTCTGTAGCTTGACAAAAATATAATCTTTAGATATGTGTTAATTTTAATGATACTGTTAGAAAAAAAATCAAATTGATGTAATTGAAATTTTTAATATTTCTCTTGTTTTGTCAATGTTTTGTCAATGTGAGATATGTTTTTCTTCAATTTAAAATTAATTGGGGAGAATTGTTGTATTTAAAAATGAATGTAGTTATATTAATGAAATATTGAATGTTTTATTGCAGGTAACAAAAGTATGAACAAATGGCGAAATGTGAGATATGCATTTCTGACGAATATGAGAAAAAGAAAAAAAATCCGTCCAGGGATCTGAGTGTAGCAGGCAGTATGTTTACGCTCGCCTATTGGGATGCCTATTGGGCACCACCCCAGCAGAGACGGAATTGAGCATTCCAGAAGAAGATTCAAGGGAGGTTTTGGAGGAGGCATTGGAAACTGGAGCACCTGTTGAAAAGAGAACAAAAACAGGTAACTCTACTCGACAGAACACAGAGGAAAGTTTAATTAGGTTTATGAATACCCCAGCAATTGTGCCAAATCCAAACATGGCGTTATTTGAATCACTGAGACCAGCGCTGGATAATTTTACTGTCGATCAACAGCCGCAATTTCAGACAGAAGATCTAAATATTGTCAAAAGAATAAGAGAATAAATATCAGGTCCTCATTCATCAGCTTACACCCCTTGCCAACCTCCCCACTATTTTCATTACCACAATATGCTTTCTTCTTATAACAACCCGTTGCCATGTTATTCCTCTGCCTCCACCTACTACTCACCTGCTACAGTTTCTGCTACTGTCCACTTCCGATAATCAGCTTCCCAAAGCTCTGAACCCCAAGTAAGATCTTCAGCTCCTCATAGCTATGAACTCCCATGATGATCTCCGGTTCTCCATAGCTATGAACTTTTAGGACGATCTTCAGCTCCCCAGAGCTATGAACTCACAGGACGATCTCCGGCTCCCCAAAGCTATGAACCTCCAGGACGATCTTCAGCTCCCCCAAACATTCAATGCCAGATTGAATGAAATGCACTTTCATCAAATGATAGAGAAGAATCATTGGAGTTTTTTTTACCATTGAAGTGAAATTCTAACTTTTTTTCCTTAGTAATTTTACACATAATTTCTCATTTAAATATTTTTGTACGTAAAGTTTCCATGCAATTTTTTGTATTTATATGTACTTTTAATAGAGAGTAAAAATTCAATTTAAACAACTCGCCTTTTTCATTTTTGGTTTTTTCCTTTGATATTATGTCCTGATTGAAAAAAAAACAGTAAATTTGGTTGAATAGGAAAATAGCAATGGAGGTCTTTCCCATAAGGCATTGACTTAAAATATTTTGCTCCATTTTATTTTGTAAAATTACAGTTATTTTTTTCAAACAAACTGAATAGAGAAAAGGCCAAACATGTAAAATGAAATAATGCATTGTTTTGTGGGTTAGTGATTTTCGAATTAAACCTTTTTTACCTGCTATTAAACTTTTATTGCAGAGGGGAAAATTCTAAATTATTTTGACTGGTTATTGTTTGGAAAAAAAGGCAAATAATTAAACAGGGAATCCAGGATTCTTAAATTTATTTCTAAACAAATTTTTATTACTTTCGTGAGATTATTATTGGGAATTTCATTTTTATAAAAGATCCACTAGGTACTAAATTGTTGTTATCAGTGCTTTGATAATATCTCACAATAATTCAAGGAAAGTAAGTGAATAGCGATATATATACACTCATGGACAAAAAAATTTGCGCACCAAGAAGGAGTAGTCAAAATGAAACGAAATTTTACATACGAAATGACTGGTTTGATATAAATAAATGATAAGAAAATCAAAGAAAAAGGATAATTTATTTCAGAGAAAAAGGCAAATGAACGGAGGAGTTAATACTCCGTTGGACCCCCTCTAGCGCGAATGCACGATGCGATACCATCGGGCATTGAGTCATACAAGTTCTGTATGATGTCTTGACACATTTCGTTCCATATTTGCTGTAACCTTGCCTCTAGTTCGTTCAAACTCGTGGGATGCCCAACTCGTCGTCCCAAATGATCCCAGTTATGCTCGATTGGAGACAAATCTGGGGATCGGGCAGGCCAAGGAAGGGTAGTAACAGTGCGGAGACAGTCTTGTGACACCCTTGCCGTATGAGGCCGAGCATTGTCTTGTTGAAAAATGGCTTCTGGGAGCCGTTGTATGAGTGGCAACACATGTGGTTGCAGGATTTCATGAACATACCGCTGGGCTGTCATGGTGCCACGGAAATACTAGGGGTGACCGTGTATTGTAGGCAATGGCACCCCATACCATCACACCAGCTGTGGGATCGATGTGTCGCTGTACAGCAAAGGCAGGATTGAAGCGTTCACCACGGGCTCTCCACACACGAACACGATTGTCATCACTGCCGAGATTGAATCTGGATTCTTCGTGTACATGACATCTCTCGGGTCCACTGGTCCCAACACCTCCTCACAACACAATCAGAGCGGCCTAATTGACGAGCTACTCGCCTAGCTGACCACCCAGTTTCCATCATCCCGACGATTCTCCCCCTCTCAAACTGCGAAAACTGCTTATATTGTCTTCGAACACGGCGTAATGGCATGTCTATCTCAGCTCTTCCTTTGTAAATGATTCAGCACACTCAAACAAGCTTTGGTTACCTGTTTTATATTCCACAGAGTACGATGTTCAACGCCCTCTACCGGCTATACGTAATGCGCAATCACGCTGCATTTCTAATCATTTGCATATCTCCCCGACATGTACCTTCATTGCAAGTTTCGTTACGATCCCGCAATTATTTCTTGGTGCGCTAATTTATTTGTCCATGAGTGTATATACATGATAGGAACTTTCTAGTACCCCTTTTAATTTTCACGAAAACAATTAGGAAAGGAATTGCTACAGTAAGGACCTGTCCACATAGGAGTCCGTTGCGTTGCATTAAGGAAAAGATGACGTTGAGACTAAAATAAACCAATCATAGTCCTCCAAACGATTAGCAATGAAATTTTTAACGCCTATGATTGGTTTATTTTCTTCTTAACATCATCTTTTCCTTAACGGAACGCAACGGACTCCTATGTGAACAGGCCCTATCACTCTTATTTTTATAGATGATTTAAAAAAAATAGATATGTTTTGTGAGATTAAATTCAAATAAAATGAGTCAAGATAAAACATTCTCTCAATCCTTTTTCTATAGATTTTTTTTGTATGGGAGTATGCTCTTTTTTGTTAATTTTCCCGGAGTACACTGGTGAAATCCCCGCCATTAGATTCTGAGAAAATCAAATTAGAGAAATGCGTAGAACATGAAAATAAAACACTGGTTGGAAGAGCTAAACATTTTTTTATTCAATACAAATGAGCATATTCCTACAAAAAATATATATAAAACAGGAGGAGGAGGGGGAAGGTTTAATTTGCCTCACCCTGTATAGAAAGCATTGAAAAATAATCTGTTTAATAAAGCTTTTGCTATTCACTAGTAATGAATTAATTTTTCACTTACCTCAATGTTGCAGCTAACTTTTCAATCGGGTCAATAGCGATTCTTATGTTCGTATCATGACAGCGTATCTTATCTCCAATTCTTCCAGCAAGCTCTTCAAAAGAGTGCTTGCTCATTCGGGAGTAATTAAAAATCTTCGATTCATCATTACACAAGTCTTCATATAACAAAGAAAATACCCCATTTAATAACCTTAACTTCACCAGTGTGTGGACCCAATAACTTCTTTTCCTGTATTTTAGAAACTTATAAACTAAGTAAGAAAACACAACTATTTTTCTCGAGTGCACTTCGAACTCTATAGCTGGACTCCTACTGTTTAAATCCCATCATTTTAACGGCTGATCTGTGACGTAAATTTCACGGAACAGCCGAAACCGCGATGGATTCGCATGTCGTGTGAATGGAAGGCTGCGCGGCCGATGCGAATTGGCAACGGCACCGCAACGCTCGTGTGGATAGGGCCTTATTGCAGCTGATGCATCGAATATTTACTAACTAGAATTTTGTGTCTTTTTTATGATTCCTTTACAGCAATCAAGGCTAATACATCATTTTACCCCATACGGACAATAATATTCTTGAGTGTCGAAATCTTTTTTTTTTTCCCCAATGCGGAGGCACTTGAGTCGAAATCTGACTCATGCATTTAAGTCTCGAATAAACCATTTTTTACAGCGGATTTCTTCACACTGTGAATTCTTGGTAATGCGTATGCAGATAATATAGCTAAGAAATGTACGGATGGCACCCAAATTTCAAAACTAGTTCTTTATCATACAACTAGCTGAAAACCCGCGCTTTGATACGGAGTACATTCAAATTAAATACAACGATCAATTTATGCATTTAATACCAAAAAAAATAAATATATATATATTTATAATAAATGCGAAATCAATGTATACAATTGATGTAAAAAAAATATATATATATATATATATTTATAAAAAAATCGTAAGGGATATTTTTTTTTTTTTGGATAATATCCAATCGTCTGATGCATTAGAAAGAAAAAAATATTTTTTTGTCTATTTAGTTGTTATGCATGTGACGATAAATTTATTTAAAGTATCAGAAAAAGAAATCACTTGATCAGCATTTAATAAATTAAATTCTAAAAATTAATCTTTAAAAATTCACCAAAAATCAGAAAAGGGAGGTAAAGGTTCGAAAAAGATTTCATTTTAAAGGAATTTTTATGATCTTTCTCGTGATATAAATTTTATAACCCTCAAATTATTATTTTTAACGCAAACTTTAAAAAAAGTTACAAAAACAGCTTAAAAATTTAATTTAAAAAAATCTAAAAAATTTTTTCAAAAATCTCTTTTAGTGCACCCCAACACCTTAAGAAGAATCGCCATGCAAAATTTCAGCCCTTTAGGTCTAGCGGTTTGGTCTGTGCGTTGTATGTCAGTGAGTCAGTTAGCGAGTCAGTTACGGAACTGTTTTATATACTGTATATATAGATAAAATAGGTCATTCTCGAAACAATGAGGCTGTATTTCATCAAGAAGAGTTTTGATGAAAATTGCAGTAAGGCTTGAAAACATAATATATGTCCCAGACGATCTCTATCAGGGTTATTCTGTGGTGTCTTTTCACCTGACCACAGTCCAGGACTACCCTCACTAACAACTTGTCCAAGATAGGAATATTTGTAACATAATGCTGTCCCCTGTGCACTTCATCTGAGGAAATGGACATCCTCCATCCACATCGCTGCACAGCTATTTGTGCTGGAGATATTTTCAAGCGGTAAAGGTGAGTTAGAGAACTTTTAGGCAAATGCCAATTTCCTTTCTCACTTTTTGTTTTTATACTTCAGTCCTTTGTTTTTTCCTATTGTATTTTTGTATTCTTTTCATTTTGCCTGTCATTGGGGGGGGGGGGGGTGAATCCCTGTCTTTGGCATTTTCAGCAGAGTATTACAAACTTTAAAAGTTTCACACCACAATACATTTTTTTTGAGATTTTGTTTACTTACTGATGGTTTCTTTAAGACACTTAAAAATCCTGATTGGCACACATGTTCCGAAGATGGTCGCAGTTTGATCCCTCTGGTTCTCTTTACATAATACAAATCTCTATTCTACGTATATGATGATAAGCATTTGTAATTATAAAAAAAATAAAAAAATAAAATGAATTTAAAAAAATTGGTCGTAAAATTTTTTACTTAGACGCGTGTAAATGAATTGAACGGAGTTTACGCATTAAGAAATATGATAAAAAAAGTGGAGAAATTGGTTCGAATGTATTATTTTATTCAATTATCACATTTTAAATGCATTTTCCATTCTTTTTCACTCCCTGCATCTGGAATAATTTACCGATTCCCTTTCACGTCGCCAAGAGGAGAGACTCCCTGGCTTCAGTTTAATTTTCGTTCTAATTCTATCCCGTTCACTTATTCTTCTTCTCTCATTCCTCATAATGTACAATGAAATCGCAGCATTAAAAAAAAGAAAAAGAATTAATTGGTCTCGAAAACATAATACACTGCTGGCCACCCAAATTGCAACACCAAGAAAAACAAGAGATATCACAACAAAATTTATTTTGTAGATAACATGTTGACCAAGTATCAAATGATTAAATTTATAGACTTCTGTGAAGTGTGGTTCCTGCCAAAATCAGTAGCCAGAGTAGCCGCCATTGTTGGTGATCACCGCTGCCTCACGCCTCGGCATTGATTCAAAGAGACTTTGGATGAGTTCTTGGGGTACAGCAGACCAAGCAGCTTCCACCCGTTCCAAACATACTCTTCGATGAACATATTAATACTCTGCCATGCCTTAGATAAGTATTTTTACTATCACAGAAATCAGTTAATAGCCGAACTTCCTCAGTCTCTCCATACGGGAAAATATTATCCATTGCATGCATCTCATGTAAAAAAGATAAGATTAAACTAAAGACAAAACCATCACACACAAGGCTATGTATAAGTCTGATCACGTTCCTTGGCCCGCCGAGATACGCTTGCGTATTAAGCACATTTGGTCTAGAAGGTATCGTATATTTGAGAGAGAGAACGATGTATTTTCTATCATTCGTCAGAAGATGTACTAAGCTATGATTTATTCATATATGGGATCTTTAAGCAAATAAAAAGGGTAAAAGAATATCTTACTGTTCTTTCATCTGATGAAGGGAATAATTTAAAAACGTTCAGATCTTCACAATAAATGCGTATTGTATTGAATTTGTACGGCAAAAAACACAGGAACGGGTGACCTATTTGACTACGACAATAGGCAATACACACCTTTGACATTACGTGAAGGGTTTACTACGCTGGAGTATTTATTCATTTTTCTTACGTTACATATGGAACATGTACTCACTTAAGCACTACTGCTATTTTTTAAAAGATAGTCTGGTTGGTTGACATCGGGGCATTGGGGTCATGTTTTGCTACCCGAATGTAAAACAGCCAAGCCAAATTTTTTTCCATTATTAAATTATCGAGTTTTCTACTCAGGACGACTTATATTGATGGTGTTTTATTTAATGCCTTAGATAAGTATTTTTACTATCTAATATCTAGTTGCTGGTGTTTTTTTTCCATAACAAAAAAATGTTTGCACTTTTTATCATGTTTCATAAAAGAGGGGAACATTTTTTCTCCTAATTCTAAATAGTTCTTTATTTTAAATTCCGGTATTCAAACTTCTATCAATATTTTAAATATATATATATATATATATATAGAACAGTGCTGAATTAATAAATTTGAGCAAAGACGCAAAGGCGTAGAAGATGACTTTAAAAGGATGGTTATTGAAATAAAATATCTAAACAAATAATAAGGCAAAAATAAAATATTTTTTCGAGAGCTGAATGGCAGTACAAATAAGGAGGAGAAAGTATTGTACGACTCCTCACTATTCAACTGATCTATGTCTCCGAAATGTCATATTAAGGAAGATAATTACAATAGCAGTTTGGAAAGAAAAATTGTGGAAATGAGGTATTTATCTTCCATTCTTTAATTACTTTAAGGTGTTTCAAAGCACTTAATTCTTTAAAAATCAATTTCTATTTTACTAAAACATATAGTGGAAACTTTTAAAATGCAATCACGCAAATCTTATGGTTCTATGACGATTATTTTTCTAGATACAGTGTTTTAAAACTGCAGTACCTATATCCACTGTGCTGTACATCTGTACTTTAAGTCTATATACCTAAGAAAGCAAATTTTCATGATTTGAGTTGTTGAAAAGTAAATATCTAACATGCCTAGCATTGTACCTTTATATGATATTGACCAGCAAGTATTTGTTATATTTTCCCTAAACTACTTCCTGTATTCTGGATTTAGAACAAAACTTTTAAATAATTATTCCAAAAGCACAGATTAATCTGAATAAAGGACTTTTCACCCTTTTACTGACTATTTATATGCAACCTCTGACAATAAAGTTCAGTGAATGAAGTCAGAACGGCCGATCTGGCAACACTGGCGAAACAAAACGCTGCACCTGCGTAGCGGTAGGTGTTGACCATCTGCCCCCACCGTTGTTCAGTTGAGCGTCGTTTGTGTTCCGTGTAACACTTATTTTACAAAATGCTTGTTTAGTGCGTTTGTTCCGTGCGACAATTCGTTACCCAGAATTTAGGGATGAGAAAACCGTGTTGTCGTCTTGTGCCACATCACTTGTATGACGATCACAAGCAGGCACGTTTAGAGGCTTCACAGGATTTTGTCGAAACGGCGACACCAAACTTCTTGAACTGTATTGTCACTGAGATGAAACGGGTCAAAATTTCAATGTACCCTTCAGCATTCATCGTCGTGCCCTCAGGTAGAAATTCCTTGTGGATAATGCCTTGACTATCAAAAAAGGTAATGAGCATCGTTTTGATACGTGATTGTTCTGCTCTGAACTTTTTCCGACGAGGTGATGCAAGAGAACGCCATTCCATGCTTTGCCGTTTCGTTTCAGGGTCGTACCTGAGACACCAGGACTCATCCTCAGTGACAATACAGTTCAAGAAGTTTGGTGTCGCATCCGCCGTTTCGACAAAATCCTGTGAAGCCTCTAAACGTGCCTGCTTGTGATCGTCATCCAAGTGATGTGGCACAAGACGACAACACGTTTTTCTCATCCCTAAATTCTGGGTAACGATTTGTCGCACGGAACAAACGCACTAAACAAGCACTTTGTAAAACAAGCCTTACACGGAACACAAACGACGCTCAACTGAACAACGGTATGGGCAGATGGTCAACACCTATCGCTACGCAGGTGCAGCGTTTTGTTTCGCCAGTGTTGCCAGATCGGCCGTTCTGACTTCAGTCACCGAACTTTATTGTCAGAGGTTGTATATAATATTTGATAATACACATACAGACTGATTGAAGAATGAATTTAGGATAAAGGCGTAGGTCACACACATAACAGAATTCAAGGACTAAAGGAGAACTGTCATTGAGCCAGAAATAACTTGGAGAACATAGACATTATCCAATGAAATTTATTTATTCATCATGAAGACTGATTTGCAGAAGTGGCCATCGTACTTTGCCAAAAGAATGGAAACCGAAAGATGTGCGAATGCAGGATAACACAAAGTTAGGAAGGAAAGTGGCCTTTCAATGTGGCCAATAGTTTCAAGAAAGCGAAAAAGGCCTCCGTCCAAGCTTATATGTTATGGACATTTCTCTATTTTACCACCAGGATTAGAATTATGTAATTGGTTAATATAAGTCACGTTACCAACCTCGCGGTATTTCCCGGGGTTAATTGAAGGGGAAATGCAGTCCAGTCTGGGTCACTTGCGTGTTTTGCTTTCTGTTAGTCAGAGGGAATTTGTAAACAGGCCTTATTTATTATATAGACTTAAGAAGGGATATATATATATACAGGGTTCCCACCTATATCCGTTACACACCCCTTAACTTCTAAACAGTGACAGCTTAGGCCATAAATTTGATGTCTAGGTATACTAAAAATACCATGCGCTACTCGATGAGACAACTTACGACATCTATCGACAAATTTTGGAATTGACGTTTTTATCTCAAAAACGGTACTAGATACGGAAAAAAAGTCAATTACAAAGTTGTTCAGTATCATCGATTTAGTAAGAAAAGACACCTTGCACACATTTATACTCAAAGCATAATGTAAAAAATGAACATTTGTTTGGTCATGATTTTCAACACTATGGAGTCGTGAAACGCAAGCCAAGATCGAACACCTGCCATGTTGCATAATGTGCAGCAAGAAATCCTGTTCAGAGTGCAAATGTGTATAATGGCTAATGGAGAGCATTTTCAATAACATAAACAAATGATCCTGAAGATAGGGAAGTGTCTCAGTTTCTTTTTTCTACTCATTACGACATGACAATTTTCGAAATCGTGACAAAAAAATTTACATTTTCTACATTCTGTTTTAAGTATTAATGTGTGCATGGTGTCTTTTCTTACTAAATCGATGATGCTGAACAACTTTGTAATTGACTTTTTCCCGTATCTTGTACCGTTTTTTAGATAAAAACGCTAATTCCAAAATTTGCGATAGATGGCGTTGTAAGTTGTCTCATCGAGTAGCGCATAACCTTTCTACTATACATAGACACCAACTTTATGGCCTAAGCTGTCACCGTTTAGAAGTTAAGGGGGATGTAATGGATATAGATGGAATCCTGTATATTAATACTATTATCAATCCTTCAGAAAAATCATTCCCTTAATACTAAAGTTTAAAAAAGTATACCGGTTCTTCAGATTACCAAAATCAAAAAAATGTTTCAATTTTTTCTGCAATTTCAAAAATGCAGAAAATATCTAGAATTATTGCATCATAATTGTCTACTAATGACTGAAATGTCGAACCATGTTATTTGAGATTGCATCTGATAAAAGTGCTTCAGCTAACGTCCCTTTTTGAATTATATATTTTTTCACTGCAATTGGTGTTTCGACTTAATAATTTTGTGCTAAAATATTATAATACTGAGATGACGAGAAGATTTCTAAAAATTCATTCAAAGGCACTTTTAACAGCTTTAGACTTGGCAGTGAAAAGGAGTGATAATGGAGTAAACCGGTAAAGAAATTAGCTTAAAATTACACATGCTCTTACACTAATACTGTCTTAGACATTCTAATTTGTGATTTATGATTAAAGTAATTTTTTAGATACCAAAATTTTATAAACGTTAATGAGTACAGTATTTTTTTAGTAAAATGTAACACAGTGGTAAATAATTCCCATTGACTCGTCAGTAAAGACAATTTCATTCCATTCTGCCGTCCACATCCTTCTGTCATCGCACCATTGGCGGCGGAGACGTCTGTGGTTCTGCGTCAAGTGTAGACAAAGCAATGGACGTCTTGCGGACAGACCACTCTGCTGTAAACGGCGTCGAATGGTACGCGCAGACACTGGATGATGCGTTACAGACTGCATGTGCTGTGCTATGGTTCGTGATGTGACTGAGCGATCCGTCACTGCCATGCCCACAATTTTCCTGTCATCACGTGAAGTGGTGCGCTGAGGTGGATGCGATCGAACCCGCCGGTCCTTGTACCCTCCTGCATCCAACGATCACATATCCGCATTACAGTTGTTTGGTTTCGTCCAACACGACTACCGATTTCCCTGAAAGATAATCCACAATCTCGGTAGGCCACTATCCTTCCTCTGTCGAACTCGAATACTTGAACAAAAGATGATCGCCGTTTTCGACGAGGCATAATTTATCGTTTTTTTGAAAAAAACCACAAGAAAAACACAATTGCCGAACTTGAAATCGTCGAAATCTCCAAGCCTTAAATAGCGCTTTGAAGTGGCGCCACACGCGCGCGTGATGTGCGTCTGCGCTGAAATTCTAATCATTTGCATATCTCACCTCCGGTAATGCATGTTGTAAATTTCATGTTATTTGCATGTTTCCATCAGGGTGTTGCATTTACAGTGGCCAGCAGTGTATTTCAAAAGTAGGTAAAATCTTTTGTTATTTATGTAGTAAAATGTAATTTTTGTAAAATAAATATTTTGTTCCTGTTTAATCAGCGAATGATAGTTTTGTGGAAGTTATATATATTTTTTGACTGAGATATAATTTATTGCAGTCAGGTGATTTTATTTTCCTTGTAATAAACGGTTTTAGATGGAATCACCTACTTATCAAAAGAAAGTTCTCGCAGAAGTCATAATGACACCCATCCTTTTATATCATATCACTTTATTAAATATATACTTGTCGTCATTTGATGTCATAGCCTTTATTAAAATTTTAATGTACCTTAGCACTTTATTTCTGAAATGATCGGATAACCTACCAATATTTTCGTTTTTGACAAACATTAAAAATTCCTTACCATTTTATAAGTACAAAAGCCCGTTAAGTACGTTTGCGAGGATCGTGACCTGAGTCGATACAGTTCAAAACCAACTTTCCGAATGCATCTGGTCAGTCTAATTACCAAGTTAGCCTAATCTATTTTTTTGAAAGAAAACTTAAGAAAGGCTCTGATAAAAATTTGTTTTTACTGGGGTGTGCAGAATGAAGGGAATTGATATCGATTCACTGTGAAAGATAAGAGGTCCCTGATAAACGGGGAGAGGGGGGAAATGTGAGGTTCATTAAGGAAGTCATGACAAGGTGATATAATGACCCTAGTTGTTGAAAAAGTGTAGCTACACTTTATGATAAAGGAATTTTGGCTGTCTGGCAAATTAAATTTACGATAATTTCCCCATTAAAATTCATGGCCTAAATCTCCAACCTTGATAAAAATATTTTTATTTATAAGAAGGGTTAAAAATAGTTTAGTAAATTCATGTTGCCGTTTGATGACCTTTATTAAAATACTCCTGCTCGTCAACACTTTATTTATGATATGATCTAATATTCTACCATTGTTTTTTTTTATTTAACATCCTTATCATTTCAAGAGTACAAAATCCCTTGAAGTTCATTTGCGGAAGATCGTGACCTGGGTCTTTACAGTTCGGGACCAGCTGTCCGAATGCATCTGGTCATTCTAAGGACCAAGTTGACCTAAGCTATATTTTTCCTTTTTTGAAACACAATTAAAAAATGTTTTTCATAAATATTTCTTTTTAATGGGGTGCTCAGAAAAAACTGAAGAGATATTGATTCGGTGTTAAGGATAAGAGGTCTCTGGAAGACGGGGAAGAGGGGGGAAATCTGAGGGTTCATAAACGAAGTCATGACAAGATGTTATCTATAAATATAAAACAGTTCCGTGACTGACTGACTAACTGACAGATAACACACAGACCAAACCACTAGACCTAAATGGCTGAAATTTTACATAGCGATTCTTCTTATAGTGTAGGGGTGCACTAAGAAAGATTTTTGAAAAATTCTTCTTAGATTTTTAAAAATTAAATTTTTAAGCTCTTTTTGTAACATTCTTTAAAGTTTTCATTTAAAATAATAATTCGAGGGTTATAAAATTTATATCACGAGAAAGATCATAAAAATTTCTTTAAAATGAAATCTTTGTCGAATCTTTACGTCCATTTTCTGATTTTTAGTGAATTTTTAAAGATTAATTTTTAGAATTTAATTTATTAAATGCTGATCACGTGGTTTCTTTTCTTTTTGCAATACTTCAAATTAATTTTGCGACACGTGCATAACAACAAAATAAATGACAAAAAAATATTAAAATATGGTAAAAGATAAAATTTAACCACTATACTAATTGAGGTGGAAGTTTTTTAAGAATTTAATTTAAATTTGTGTATTTTATGGATATTAAACGTACAAATTGCATAAATTGACCGTTGTATTTAATTTTAATATTTTCTTTCACATTATTTTGTCTATAAAAATATCCCTTACGATTTTTTTATAAATATATTTTTTTTTGCATTAATTGCATATATTGATCGTTGTATTTAATTTGAATGTACTCCGTAGCGAAGCACGGGCATTCAGCTAGTAATGATATAAAGAGTCTAATTGCACTTCACGACGCAGACATTTTGACTGTCTGGGGAATTTAACCTACGATCATTTTCCCATTGAACCTCCTGGACGCACATATCTCCAACCTTTATTGAAACTACTTTTATTCAAAAGAATGGTTAAAAAACATTTCAGATTTAGGATTATGGCTCTTTAGCCTTGTGAAAGCATTCTACAACAGGGAAATGATGGCCAAATTAAAAACATTACTCCGAATTAGACTGCTAAAATAATAGGAAGCAGAATATTTTCACTCCTAACAGGTTTAGAATCCCCTGCATACAGCTTATTAAAATTTACTTTCATTCAGGAATTAATACATTTTGCGGACACGAGATGAAATCTTCATGAAGGAGGTCATGAATTCAAGTCACGTTTTGGGATTTTTCGTGATTCGTTTGCATATTAAACGACTTCATTTTCGTTGGTATCATATATTGAGAAAAGGCGTCATATTTTCTCTCCCCAGACACTAGAAAGAAGATGCTTTAGGATTTTATTTATTTATTTGGTTCACAAAATTTAATGGAACTGCTAGGGAAGGATTGCTAGTACTGTTTTCTGAGGCTTTAAAATGCAATATGTGAATGGAATATAATATGAGATTGATTTCTTCACCTGAATAAGCTCAAATATAAATTGCGTTATTACATGATAGCGTGATATAATTAGAGAGGAATGAAACCCATTATTTTCAAATATTTTTCAATACTGCTCACCGTATTGTATCAGTGTTATTTTACTGTAAAATGTTTCCCATGAAGAGAATTTACTCACATAAGTATAGAGGCAAATATCTGTTTTAGGAGACCTGTAATGAACAATTCACAGCGACGCAAGCCCGCTTGTCATATCTTCTTAAACATATTATCCATCCAATTTCAAAATTAGCCTTGAAAATAATTTAGACATGTAAGTTATTTTTTTCATTTAAACACTTGAAGTTAAAACTTTCCTGACAAAATCAATGAGTACGGACAGGCTTGACCGTACAGCTAAACTTACGAAAATTTTAACTTATGTAAGATTCTCGGCAATCCCACAAAGTACTCCATATAGCAATTACTCACTGAATTCCTAGCTAAAGAGAGTTTTGGACGTCGAAAGCAAAAGAAAAAAATAAAGTCATTTTTTAAGCTTATACCTTTATCTATGGCTATGTATAGTCAATGGATAATTGACTTCTTTGAATAGTGATCTAACTCCACTTTTTTATGGAGTTAGCCTCACTTTCATGTTCATACAAGTCATTTCTATCTTACTTTTAAACTGGTACACCTCCAGCTTATTTCTCCTGCCAACAGAGGGCATTACAAATCAGACTTCACCAGTCATTTCTAAGCACTCGTTAGAATTTAAGACTATGTATCTTAAAATGAACAAGAATAGAGTTGGACAACTATTCAAATAAGGCTTTCAATTCAGTAATAAATTGAAGAGTTAAGAACTCGAATGACGTTGTTATCTTACCACCTGTAGACACACGATTTTAGAGTAAATTAAGCGATTCGAGTTAAAAAGCGACAATGACAAAAAATAATCAGTAAAAAGTATACTTTTCCCAATGAAAGGATTCCTACATAGAAAATTCTAAATTTTCTTACTTTTTCCTACAACCCTTATACACTGAAGTTCATCGTAGTTTGCCAAACTGAGCTTCGATAGGTGGACAGAATATATCTACGGGAACAGCAAGAGATAACATTATCAAGAAAGGTTTTAGCAGAATCAGTGAGATTTCTAATCTTGGCGAAGCAAGGTTATTTCTTCAGTTATAAACATCTGACCCAGAAAAGCAGCAAAATCCTTTGAAAATATGTCCCATTACAAGCATGCTGTTTATCAAGGAAATATGGATTATGATAGTGAAATTTGCTAAGATGAATAGTTTGAGCAATGGAAACTTAACCCCAGAAATTTATAATGCATTCGCAGTTGATCATACCTTAGTGGGCAAGCCCAGAGTATAATATTTCCAACTAAGATATTTGACGTTCTTAAGAATCAACACTGTTGTTAAAATAAAGTATTTTTTCAAAGGTTCACAAACGACAACGGAATAAACAAACTCGTGTTTAGCTGAACACGGATATCAGGAGAATATTAAACCACGAATTAAAGGTATGAGATCAAAATACTCAGACTGGTTTGGTTTATATTTTAAAGTTACACCAGGCGTCAAAGTTGCAAAGTTGCATCAGGCGTATTTTGAAGTTGCATCAGATGATATACATTGAAAGCTATTTCAATTCTTGAAACTATGTCGCAGACTTCGGGAATAAGTGACACGATATTTACATTTAAAGGATGTTTTGATACTAGTTTTTGAAAAAAATGACTCAACACTGACACATTAATGATTTAGTTGCTTGTTTTTAATGTTTTAGATACAAATTGGGTATAGAAATGAGTAATTAGAATTTTCTAGAGAAAACAGATTCTTAATTAATACTGCTCGGCATTAATCATGAGGAAAATAAATTCAGTTAAAGAAAACACGAGTCTCTCTGTAATGATTACATACACAGTGATTCCAAATCAGGACGAATTAATCTTTGCTACTTTCTCAAGTAGAAAGCAATAGATTTCATGCACAAGGCATAACGCAGTTAAATTAAACATATGAAAGATAGAATTAATTCCCTCACGTACTTGGGTCTCTGCGATTCTGTTGCATATTAAATGTTATGTGTCTGGAAAGTATCACATTTCTGAGCAGGCACTATTATTTTTTTTTCTTTCATAATTAAAGGAAACCTATCAATGATTTATTCATATTGGATAAAGCATCTAATGGGGTTAATATGGAAAATGTCAAACCTAGATCTTGGTGAAAATATAAAGTGAGTTATATTTATGGAAAACTGTATTTCATGAATATGGAGTTACTCCGTTAAATTTGGATAATTACTCACATTTCCTCGTCTTGCTCCTGACCAAGGAGTAGGGTAGGGTAAACAAATGAATAAGATAGGTATTTTACAAGATAATTTTATAACATGCGTATGTGATGGATTTAAATACTAATCGGTGAAATTGCATCTATATTTACCAATTTTTATACTTTTAATTTTTTTTCTTATTTTCCTCCGTTAGTTTTTAGTCAGTCATTAATAATTACTTTAAAACTCTTCAAATTGGAAAATCATTCTGTCTACGATAGAATGGCGTGTGTTTATTATCTATATATATAAAACAGTTCCGTAACTGAATGACTGACTGACATATGACGCACAGACCAAAGCGCTGGACATAAAGAACTTAAATTTTGCATGGCTATTCTTCTTAGAGTGTAGGGGTGCACTAAGAGAGATTTTTGAAAAATTCTTCTTAGATTTCTTTCAATTAAATTTTTAAGCTGTTTTTGTAACATTCTTTAAAGTTTGCATTTTAAATAATAATCCGATGGTTATACAATTAACATCACGAGAAAGATCATAAAAATTCCTTTAAAATGAAAGCTTTTTCGAATCTCTACCTTCATGTTTAGATTTTTGACGAATTTTTAAAGAATAATTTTCTTAATTTAATTTGTTAAATGCTGATCACGTGGTATCTTTTCTTTTAATTTTGCGTCAAGTGCATAACAACGAAATTGACCCCAAAAAAAGTTTTTTATTGCTAATGCGGCAGACGATTGGACATTATCCAAAAAAATATTAACATACAGTCAAAGAAATGTTCCTCAAACTGTACTGTATTAACTGTACTATATTCTTAAGTATGTTCTATTAGATTTAATTTGAATATTTTCTTCCACATTAATTTCTCTATTAAAATATCCGTTTCGATTTTTTATAACTACGTTTTTTCATTTTTTTTGGCATCAATTGCATACATTGATCATTGTATTTATTATAAATATATTTATACATATTTTTGTCATTAATTGCATACATTGACGGTTGTATTTAATTTGAATGTACTCCCTAGCGAAGTACGGGTTTTCAACTAGTGTAGAATAATTATGTAGGTATATATTAGTCTTACACAAAGACCATGAGGGCGTAACATGTTAGACTCCAGTAGCCTGAAAAATAAAAATCAATCTAATGTTCTCACTGTTAAAACACATTTGATTATCACGACTAGGAGTGTTTTACAAATAATATTTTCAAGAATTACAATGTATTATAGGACCGTGCAAGCCACGCTATATGCTAAGCAGAGTGCATCGTCTCTCTTAATTCATTAATCAGTACTCAGCGACTTACATGTCCCATTTTGCGGTTTTGTCAAAGCACATCACGCCACATTAAATTTAGTAATGCTAACCATACCTGTCCCACAAAAATTCAATATGTTTTACAAATTTAAATTACACTTAAGGGGATGGTGGACTTTTAAATCACCAAAAATCGACCAAAAATTGGAATATTTCTTGGGTTGTATTAATATTTCAAAAATATATAAATATTGGAATAAAATGCATGGAATTAATGCATTAGAATAAAATCATTAAAAAATGTAGTCAAAAGTAAAATGAAAACTTGGTGGCTTTAGAAAGGTAAGTATTAAACGCAGGTGAAAAAACATCTTTTAACCCTTTCATGGGCAACAACCTCCTGCGTTTGCATGTTGCAGATTTTTTACCGATTTTTTATAACCTAAAGAATCTTGAAAATTTTCCAATTAAAGGTTTCAAAATATTCTTACCTCTTTAAACTGATAACAGATGGCAGTACTAACCTGCTCATTTTTCTGCTCATTTAACTGGAATACATTGAATTGAAGTGAAAAAGAAGACTAGTTTTAGGCGTTTGCACTGTGCAAATGGCGCCCCTCAAAGGGTTAAATGGCTTTTTCTCGAAGTGGGGAATTTCCAGATTTGTAAGTCTTTGAAATGCTCCTCGCGTCATAATTTTTGACGAAATTTTACAAAATTTATAAAACTTGTTCCCCTAATACGTTAAAATAAAGTTGTGTATCCATTTCAGGTTTAGACATCATTCAGATTATCAAAGTTTAACTTAAGTATACAAAAATACAAAAATTTCACGAAAATTCAGAGTACAAGCATAAAAATATTTCCTAAAAATTAACTATTCAACGAAAGCACAAAGTAATACATAACTCGATTCAAAATGTATTTATAAGTAATATCAATGCAAAATTAAGGGGGAGAGTTAAAAATTGGATCGCAAGGAGCCTTTTAAAAAAGAATAATAATTTCAATTTTTTAAATACAAAAATAAAATTATCTTATTTATAAAATTTTATAAGGTGCTTGATGTAATTATATTTTAATGAATATATATGCAAACTTTCATATCTCTGAGGTAAAAATTTCAAGAATCGCTTTGTAATTTCCACCAACCCCTTAAGATGACACATACAGAAAAGTAAGGGTAAGTGGGCATTTCAATTCACGTACAGAATATAATATGTCGTACTTCGATAGCAGTAAAAACACTGTGCGGGGCTTTATGTACTTTAATGATTTCTATGAAGTAAGTAATCCGTAAAATCAGTGAATAAAAAATTAAAGTATGCTTACCTAAAAAGATATTGTTACATGTTTGGGAGCCAATTTGGCGTTTTATCGCCAAAGTGCGATGTTTCGGGAGTTGTGGAATTAAAACCAAGGAGTAAGTGATAAATCTGGATATTAGGTTGATTGTTGGAAAATCGTTTGGTTGTGTAGTGTGGCAACGCGGGTTTTTGTTGTACGAGATTAATAGGGTTTTAGAACAGTAATTGAGTTTAAGCGTAGTACTTGAAGAGCCAGGTGTGCGTTTTCTTGGGAAGTTCAAGTTCTCTCGGTGTAGAGAGAGGTATTTTCTTGGAATAGGGTTCTACGGATCTTTGGTGAAAAAGGTCGTATAAGTTTACTATTAAGTGCTATAATAATTGTATTATTGTATGTGTTCTAAAACTTGAGATTCCTGCTGTAAGAGTGGAATGTGTAGGTGCTGAGGATGGTTAATTTCAGCGAAGATTTGCAGTAATATTGTCCTCTACTGCTGTTACTTGTGTAAAAGAAGATTCTATGTTATCTATGTTTTGCTGTTTATATAAATTTCCTCTGTTTCTCAATTTGTGGTAACTGGCATGATTTATTTCTGTTGTATTTGAAATTCACTTGTAGATTTTAATTTTACCCGTACCACGAAGTTGGTACAATATATTTTCTTTGATTATTAATTGCATAGAGTGATTCTCTCGTACGAGGCTACGAGTATTTTCAATTAACTCTCAGGATGAAACAGTGTGAACCAAAAAAATACGCTACATACCTTGAACCATGTAGCAATTTATCTTATTCAGATTCAGAATTCCAATTTTTCCCTCCTCTCAGCCAGGGATGTAGTTACCAGGTGCGGGACTGCAAATGAGAATAAGTCAACAACTACGTTCTACCAAATTCACTGGTGAGTCTTTTTCAACGTTGCTTAATGATTTTGCCTGGCAGACGGGTTATGTTTATTTGATTGAAGGATATGTTTATTTGATTATACATTTTAGAAGTTAGATTCTTAATAAAACTTAGTTTATTTTATCAAAATTAGAACGGCAGTATTTTTTTCTCGAATAGTAGATACTTCATAAACCTCGAAACTCTGATAATGGTGGATTAATGGATTAACCAACAACAACCCATGTGTAATCTACTGCATTACATGCTAGGCTGGAAAAGATTTTAGTTTTTGTGCCAGACACGTTTCGATGCAGCTCTCCAAGTTCCTGAACGTAATGGCATGGATATAGCGGGGAATACCAGCAATTTAAGATTGGATGTTTGCTTTCGAATCTTCCACAGTGTAAGGCTTGTTCCTATAGGCTTTTCCCAAAGGAAGAGGTTTAGTGGTGTCAGATCTGGCGACCGTAGTGGCCCAAAATCTCTTTTAATTTTCCCTTTTGCCGATGAAAGATTCAATTTCCACCATGCTCCTTTCCGGTGTGAGACACGTCTCTCCATGTTGCTCGAAGTAACCTCCGTCAACTCACAATCATTCAGTTGATTCACGAACTGTTCAAAAATGTCTATGTACACATCGGTGTGAAAGAAAGTGGGGCCTATGATACGCAACCGACACTTTGCACACCAAACGCCCACTTTTGGATCATGGAGCTGTGTTTGGTGGGTGGCAAATGAATTTTCAGCTACCCATATGGGTCTTTGCGAGTTATCGGACAATCTAATCGGACAAATCGAACCACGCTTCATACTATAACCACATGATTTATGAACCTTCTACTAAGGAGCACACTGTATGTTGTTTCGTTCTGATTGCTTCGTCCTAGTGAGAATTGTTATATATTATTCGGGGCCTATTCTTAGTGAATCACTCTATATAATTAATAAAACAAAGTGGCGTTTGTATTTTTTTACATAATTAGCTTTGTCATGGAGAACGTTTCTTAGCAGTATCATATTGAAACAAATTCTATTCCCATAGATTCTGGAGATATGCTCAACATTCAAAAGATATTATAATTGTTTAAAATCTTTTATACATGAATATTGAACTAAACACGTGATTATTGTTAGGCTCAAGATAATAAGAAAATGCTGCAATTATTTTGGCTACAAATTTCTGTTGGCCAAAAATAAAGGAGATTGTATTGTTTAAAAATTACTCTTAATGCCACGAAATACACTGATACGTGTATGTTTATTTTTAATAAAAATTATTTTCAGAAAAATTTTAAAACATATTTTAAGGAAGTATCAATTAGGTATTCTTGAACAAGAAAAACCAAAATCTTGTATGCCAACAATGATTTTCGTAATACACTTGACAGTTTAGTGATATGAAAATTTGTAATAATATTAATAATTATACTGGAAAAGAATTTAATAAACGTACACAGATATTTATCCTTTCGAGTAGTATTTTTTCTCATTTTAGTTTATTATGTGATAGGCATTTAAGCAAGAAAATATGAGATTCATTTAATGAGTGATGTATCCAGGGCATAACAGGAGAGAAAAAACGATAGACGCAAAACTTTGAATTCATTTCAGAGAGATGAAATAATGTAACATCGAACATTGAAGATTTAGAAACATTATTAGATACGAAATATACAAGTATTCCGACCATATCGTCTAATATTAAGGAAAAATGTGATTATGTACGTAGTTCTAATTCTGGGTGTAAGCCGCCACCTAACTGCAGGAATAGAGTTATTTATAATATCAGGATAGAATGAACAGGTCACAAAAAATTTAACTGGATATCCTGCAACATGTCACGACAAACGTTTTGTAAGACAAATTCGTCCTAATTTTGTATTATCTAAAGAGCCAGGATTCTTTGAATTTATGAAAGGTTTTCACTCATTATTTATTAACAACGTTAAGTGACAAATTTTCATATTTCGTTAAATCAATTTTTTTCTTTGCAAATTGGTGCTAATTTAAAAGGAACAGAACTTAATTAAATAAAAATTAAATGTTATTTATCGTTTAAAAAAATTCTCCCTTAGCAGGCTAATTTACCTTCATATGTTTCAAGCTATTGTCTTCAATATTTGCCACTGTTTTATTTCCCAAGGATTTCTTTCGAATGTAAATGGCCCCATAATATAACAGCTAAAATATTCTGGTAGCGCTAGAAAAGACATTAATTATGGAACCTTAAATTTCTTTAGAAAAGCTCTCAAGGTAAGTGGTAATCCAGTATAAACACTCTACAGACTATTTAAAAATTAAAAGCAAACTTTTAGTAAACAAAATATGAAGTAGAAAGCAAGTATGGAGAAATTATTCTCTGAAGCACAATATAACAGGAAACATTTGATTCCTTCTCAAAATTAAAGTCATTTCTGTTGACTTGTTTACAGAGAGTATATCTTATTTTTAACTCTCATCTCATGGAAAGAAAACACGTGTAATGGTTTATTCATTTCGTACGAAGAAAGCTAATCAAAACGCTGCGGAGAAACCTAGTGAGAGCACTGTTTGGAGAAAATGCAAAATGTGTTATGTGACTAGAATATAATTGACCCTACTTTCATTTTCTTTAAAAAAGAGATCATTTTGTTTCCTCTACAGTGTTAAAAATAATGTGCAGCTTATGTTAGAAATTAAACTGTGTAATGAATTACTATTTTTGAATCTCAAAGAAAACTTGTTTTTTGTTTATATTGTTACTAAAAATGTATGTAATCATAAGTAATAAAGAATTTGGTAATTGCTACTGAAAGTCTGTTTTGTCATGTATAGTTGATGACAAATTGTACTATATATCCTTTTTTGTTCCATATCTTACAAAAAGGCATTGATTTACATTCATTTCGGATCTTCTAACTAGATATGGAATTTCAGTAGCGGTTGACTGGAATATATTATGTTATCATATTTAGGTTTTTTATCATTTACGGATTTAATTCAATCAAAAAGCAGAAATATGGTGAAACATTAAATCGGAGTTAATCCATATACCAATAAAATTTTATGTATGTACATCTGAGTATAAAACCTTAAAAATACTAAATACAAGATTATTTTTTACCTTTTGCTAGCAGCACCTTAATCATTCTATGGCAACAATTGTGAAATTCCGAAAATTGGAAAAAAAAATAGCAAAATACTAACAGATCCAGTATACAATGAAAAAACTCGGCAAATGCCCTATTTTTTAAGTGTTTGATGTAATGTTTACAAACTATTTACTGTTCAAAACAGTAATTCGTTTATCATTATCTAATAATTTTTTTCTTGATTAGAATGTTTAATGCCGGTTATATTTTGATTCATAATTTTATAAGCCCAGTCTTTAAGTAATGTATTGTTGTCAGATGCTACATTACTGGTATTTATATCAGAGCAATACAGAACATTTAAAGATAATCGTACCAACGGTTTTTAATACACTGTATCGCTAAATAATGTCACCCAAACACCGACAATTTACAAGAACACCAAAAAAAGATGTCAAAGAAATACGGTAACATCTAATCGAAGCATTACTCCAGAAAAACTGAGAGCACTAGTGAATTTAATTGCTGGACAGATTGTATTACTGCACACCATTCGCACAGTACACCACAATAAGGGGTTTCCATATTAGAGCGACTGGTCCTAAATCTTGCATTACGTGTGACGGAGCATTACGTGTTACTTCTGTGTGACGGAGCACTTAACTGTGAGTTGATTGGTCCAATAAACACCTCTCCTGGATTCTAGAACAACATCCTATGGATTGGCGTTTCAAGATGCACTACGCATGATCAAATAAGATACCATGTGTCAGGTATAGGTTTCCTCCGGATAAATGATACCTGAGAAATTGATCATTCGGAAAGAGTTCTTTTTTCATGAGGGGTGGAAAGCGACAAAAGCAAAGGTCAACGGGATCCCTTCCTTGGGAAATCCTTCCTCGGGATGTGTTGAGGAGGAGATGGTCACTAAACATCCCCACTTTTAGACAAATATCGGCATTTGCTCCGAAGAGAGACTCGATGAGGTTTTTCTTTCTGCCGATGTCTAATGGTTTACCTTAAGAAAAGTCAGTGTTTAAAAGAGACAGATGGGGAGGAATACACATCTGCAGTTAACAATTGAAAGGAAATTTCAAAAATAATACCTATTGGAATATCAACTGCCGTAAGTTGCTGTATAGTCTGAAACGTTTAAACTCGTGTCTATTTTCCAAGTTATAAATTTGCGACTAAGCAAACCACCTTTCACGTTTTTCTTTAACTTTTAAACTGTCCAAAAATATGGCTAACAAGAATCAAGTTATGAGAAGATATTTCAGAGAGGATGAAATTGGAGTTTGACGAGATTTTTCCCTATCCAAATAGAGGAAAATGGGAAAATTTCATAAAGTATTGAAAAAATTAGTTGCATGGGACTTTTCATTAGAAGATCTCATTAATGTAATCATCGTAACAATGTAAAGGGCAAAACCATCCTTAAGCCGATTAGACCAATTATATCAGGAAAATTAAAAATATGTATAAAATAAATTCCCTTATCAGGTATAAAATTTATTCAGAATAACGACCAAACGAAGTCTGCGAAACATGCAGATGCAGATTGAAGAAATGGAAGCATTAAAACATATTCTTCTAGTCATGTTTCTGAAACCCATAAAAATTCCACAGGTCCACGCTACAAATGCCCACTTATATCCAAAATAAAAACAAAATTCTTTAAAAAATAGTACATGTAGGAAATGCTTTGCATAAATCCAAAAACTGAACTTGCCGAAACTCTGATAATTATCGACTCTGTACAATACATGCAATAAAAGACAAATCGATAATTGAAAACACTACTTCAGTAGTGTCAGTTTTATTATTTATTCGCATTGTCATATGTTTCTGAAAGTCCATTTGTTTTATGTTTACATTATTTATCAATATGACCACACTTCTTAATTTAAATGAAAACAAAAGTACCGAAAAAGATCGTGTCTCCTTTGGCGAAAGAAAAAAACTATTGAAGAAAAACCCAAATACCCAGAATTCTGCATCTACAGAAGGTCGTTCACACTTTATGGAAACGATTTTGATAGTTAGGTTTTATGCATAAATGCCGTATTTTTGCGGAGATTTGATTCTGTCTGATAGCCATGGTTCTTGACAATAGATTCTAGCTCGAATTTTCCACGAAAGTAAACGTTTTCTTAGCACTGTCATGCCAGTTTTACCTCATTCCTCTTGGACCGTTTTCCAAAGTCTGTTCAGTGTTCTTGGATACCGTTTTGTTAAGGCTTGGTTTAATAAACCGAAAGTGCAAAAGTCCATTGGAGAAGCATAAAGTGATTTTACGGGTATTTCATTAAATGAGATACACTTTATTCCTGTTTCTGATTCTTTCTTTGCTAAATAAGCGGCAGTTGACTTAGACTTGTGACTAGATACGTTGTCTATATGAAGTTCAACTTTATCAATGTCCTTTCTATATCAAGCTAGAATTTCTTCTACAAAAATTGGTTCTATAATATTCTTCTGATAGCAGAGTGAATTAATTTTGGCTTTACTTGAGACTTTTTATATTTTTTATTTTGCCGTTGTAATAAAATCTTGCAACTATCATGAATCCCTTTGGGAACAATTCTGTACACTGGCGAAGCGATTTGGTACGGTCATTACCGTCAGTTGAAGAATAGAAAATTGATCTTTTTTTATTGCAGTCACTTAAATCCACCCATGCCTCATCGAGTGTTACCACAAATTTCCATTTTTCAGCAGCTAGGTGTTTTTCAGATAATTGTCTACAATTTGTTTTTCTTTCAGCAATATACTTTGGTTAAGGCAGATTAACTTTAGGTTTAAACATCTTTTTTAACTTCAAATCTTTATGAATGATTTTACTTACAGTGCCAGAAGACATTCCTAGCTTCGATGCAATGGATCTTTGAGTCGGGAGGAATTTTCTTTAGGATCAGAGTCTTCACTTTCTTGATATTTATTTGCGTCCGAATAGTTTTAGGATGAGGTTTCGTGGTCATGCTTTCATTTGTACTTTCAGTTAGACGTTTTTGCCTTTCAAATTTAATCTATATTATAAATATCTATTTTTGAAATGCCATAACTGCGATTTTTACACAGCTTTATAATTTGTTGATACGAATATTTCTCTTCGGAAAGCGCAGTTACGTAACCTTCGAGCCATCTATCAATTTTAAGAGCCATTTTCAAAATAAATCTTTTATTTTACATTCCAATCAAAACAAAACTGTAGCAGATGATTATTCTGAAGTTGCCAGATTTTTATCTGAAAATGCAAACGAAAAAAATAAATGACAAAATCGTTTCCATAAAGTGCAAACGACCTTCTGTGTAATAATAAACTTTTTTATGATGGATTATTTCTAAAAGTAAGCAGGACTCTAAATTTTATCGAGGATTTCTGAAACTCCCTCACGTTACTTCGGGGAATAGTAAGTAGTATGATGCAGAGTTAAAAGTAAAAAAATACGTTGATTACAGGAAAGTAAAAATCAAAACACGCTATGGTTTTTTTAAAGCCTAATAAAATTCTTAAATAATTACAACTTTCAGAATTTTTAATTCCTAAGAAGCGATTAATACTTCTCGTAAGTAATGCTCAGGTTTATCCCCGACCCCTTATTTTTAGAATCGACGCCGCCCCCCCCCCCCTGAGGCGGTATCCTTAACTGGTCCCAGGACTCTTCTCATCGGAGGTGGACAATAATAAGTAGCACTTGAAACGCCATTAATCCATCCTAAAGGTCTATAACTCCAAAGCATCTGTTCCCAGAAACCCGAAAAAATAGATTTGGCGCTGTTTCCGTATTAACCGTGAAAGCTGTGACGTCAGATTATCGAAATTACGGATTTTCCTACTACCGATCGAAGACATATCGGGACGATTGCAAGTGCTCCTCCCGCGTCGGGAGTTCGAGACCTGCATAGTTACTCAAATTTCTGAGATTTTTATAATCCCGAGGAGAACGGGGCGATACGGTCTCACAACCGGTTTTGTTTCACCAATCCTTTAGTCAATAGTTTAAGATCTTTTAACTACGATATTTTCATGACCTTAAAAACTTCGCTTCCTAATACATTTTCCATAGTTGCAATTGATTCAATTTAAGTTTCCTTGCTGCAAAATCATAAAACTTTACTCTAGAATTTCATATTCTCGGAAGAAAACTTCAATTATCCGTCAAATTAAACTGAAATAAAAAATATCTGTTTCTGATGTTTCTTCTTTTAATAAATTCAGAAAAATTCTTATGACATGAAATACGGTAGGTAATAAAAAATAAAAATCCTACAGTTTTAGTTCTACTTGATAGGTTTCTAATAAGTTTTTATGCTCACTTTTTCCCTGAACAATTTACAAAGTAGGCCAGGCCATAAGATAATAGCTGTGAAATATTCCTTAATCATCTCATTCTAGACTTATTTTGATGGTATTACAAATATATTAAACACATGTAAATTACTCTAAGGTCTCAAAACATGTAAGCTACCTCATGTTTATTCCTATTCCATACATTGCACATTTCATGCATAAATCTTTCTCATTTCACGTTTTATAGTTCTACTAGCTGAATACCAGTGCTTCGATACGGAGTACATTCAAATTAAATACAACGGTCAATGTATGTAGTTAATGCAAAAAAAATATATGTATATATATTTATAATAAATACAACGGTCAATGTATGCAATTATTGCCAAAAAATTATATATATATATATATATATATATATATATATATATATATATATATAATTTTTTGGCAATTAAATGCAATATTGTTAGCTAATTCGGGATATTTTTTAACTTTCATATACTTTTTACATTATGACGTCATTATTAGTATTATGACGTCAAAATGACGGGTTACTTTCTAGTATATATATATATACTAGAAGGTAACCCGTATATATATATATATATATATATATATATATATATATATACTAGAAGGTAACCCGTCATTTTGACGTCATACTACTAATAATGACGTCATAATGGAAAAAGTATATGAAAGTTAAAAAATATCCCGAATTATCTAACAATATTGCATTTAATCCCCACCTTGTAAAAGCAAACCCTTTCATTATTTTTTATTTATTTAGTTTTTCATGTGATTGGAGAAGTAGACTGCTATCCAACTCGTCATTTTGACGTCATAATACTAATAATGAAGTCATAATGGAAAGAGTATATGCAAGTTAAAAAATATCCCGAATTATCTAACAATATTGCATTTAATCCACACCTTGTAAAAGCAAACCCTTTCATTAATTTTTATTTATTTAGTTTTTCATGCGATTGGAGTAGTAGACTGCCATCCAGCTTTTTACATCTATGAATACTTGAGCTACTTGACTCATTCACATTCAAGTTTGTTTACTTTCAGAATTCATCGCAAAAGTAAACACATTTTTAAAAACTGTTAAATATACAGCTAAAAGCATCCAATTTATTTTAGTTCTGAATGTTTTATAGAAAATTAGGCTGAACAAACGTGATTTTATGGAGAAGATATTAGTTTTTAGGTAAGAAAAAATTCTGATCCACATCTGAAATTGAAATTAAGCCTGACCGGCTGTTTGTTTACTGAGGGCTTCAATTGAAAGATGAGTACAGCCCGGAAGTGTTATACAGAGACAACGGCTATTATATATATATATATATATATATATATATATATATATTTATACAGTCGAACCTCCATATATCGAACTTCCTTATATCGAAATTTTCTATATATCGAACTCTTAGCAAATTTCCATGTTCATTACATTGAAAAAGTGTTTCTATATATTGAAAAAATCTCTATACATCGAAATTTTTTTTCAAGACATATTGGGAGATTTTATTCCTCTTTAGAATAAAATCTCCCAATTTTTGATGTTTGAAACAATACGTCGTGGACTTTAATTCGCGGAAAATGTCCCTGATGAAGTTTTTAGTGGACTGAATAAATGCGAACATTTCTTTGATGAACTTTCCGCAAAACAGTGATCATTGTAACCACTGTCTGGATTATTGTGTTTTTTAAAGGTATGCAGTACTCAAAGAATCTTTTATATTAATTTATTTTTAGTTATAAACTTCCATTTAATGTGATTCGTATATAAATTAGAAATGGAGTTTCGCATACGAAAATTAGCTTTAATTTTAATGTTTTAGAAGAATTATGATAAAACGAAGATCAATTCTATATATCGAAATTTCTATATATCGAATTTTTTTCCGGCAATTTGCTACTTCGATATATGGAGGTTCGACTGTATAAATATATATTTATAAAAAAATCGTAACGGATATATTTATAGACAAAATAATGTAAAAGAAAATATTGAAATTAAATCTAATAGAACATACTAAAGAATATAGTACATTTTAAGGAACATTTATTTTACTGTATTTTAATATATTTTTGGATAATGTCCAATCGTCTGGGGTATTAGAAAAAAAAATTGTCAATTTATTTCGTTGTTATGCTCGAGACGCAAAATTAATCTAAAGTATCACAAAAAAAGAAACCACATAATCAGCATTTAATAAATTAAATTCTAAAAATTAATCTTTAAAAATTCTCGAAAACTCAGAAAATGGAGGTAAAGATTCGAAAAAGATTTCATTTTAAAGGACTTCTTATATTCTTTCTCGTGATTTAAATTTTATAATCCTCAGATTATTTTAAATGCAAACTTTAAAGAATGTTACAAAAACAGCTTAAAATTTAATTTAAAAAATCTAAGAATAATTTTTCAAAAATCTTTCTTAGTTCACCACTACACTATAAGAATAATCGCCATGCAAAATTTCAGCCCTTTAGGTCCAGCGGTTTGGTCTGTGCTTTATCTGTCAGTCAGGGTGTCCTTTACGGAACTGTTTTATATAAATAGATTATCCTTTATAACAAATCACCATTTGAATATATATCCTAATACTTAGTATTTTACTTGCACATATGTTTTCTGTAAAAATTTAAAAATTTGAAAATTAGAAAAAGATAAAAACAAAAACTTGTAGTTCAACAACCAAAAAATAAAGAGTGTATTAAATAAATTCACGCGTACAAGTTACTCAAACATACTCTTCGATGAACATATTAATACTCTGTCATGCCTTACATAAGTATTTTTACTACCACAGAAATCAGTTAAGAGCCGTACTTCCTCAGTCTCTCCATACGGGAAAATATTATCCATTGCATGCATCTCATGTAAAAAAGATAAGATTAAACTAAAGACAAAACCATGACACACAAGGCTATGTATAAGTCTGATCACGTTCCTTGGTCCGCCGAGATACACTTGCGTATTAAGCACATTTGGTCTAGAAGGTATCGTATATTTGAGAGAGAGAACGATATATTTTCTATCCTCCGTCAGAAGATGCACTAGGCTATGATTTATTCATATATGGGATCTTTAAGCAAATAAAAAGGGTAAAAGAATATCATACTGTTCTTTCATCTGATGAGGGGAATAATTTGAATGCGTTCAGATCTTCACAATAAATGCGTATTGTATTGAATTTGTACGGCAAAAAACGCAGAAACGGGTGACCTACTTGACTACGACAATAGGCAATACACACCTTTGACATTTCGTGAAGGGTTTACTACGCTGGAGTATTTATTCATTTTTCTTACGTTACACATGAAACATGTACTCACTTAAGAATTACTACTATTTTTTAAAAGATAGTCCGGTTGGTTGACATCGGGGCACTGGGGTCATGTTTTGCTACCCGAATGTAAAACAGCCAAGCCAAATTTTTTACCATTATTAAATTATTAAGTTTTCTACTCAGGACGACTTATGTTGAGGGTGTTTTTTACATGCCTTAGATAAGCATTTTTACTATCTAATATCTACTTGATGGTATTTTTTTTTCTATAACAAAAAATGTTTGCACTCTTTATCATGTGTCATAAAAGAGGGAAACATTTTTTCTCCTAATTCTAAATAGTTCTTTATTTTAAATTCCGGTATTCAAACTTCTGTTAGTACTTTAAATATATATATATATATATATATTTAAATATAAATAAATAAATATATATATATATATATATATATATATATATATATATATATATATATATATATATATATATATATATATATATATATATATATATATATATATATATATATATATATATATATATATATAGTATATATAGAACAATGCTGAATTGAAAAATTTGAGCACAGACTCAAAGGCGTAGAAGATGACTTTAAAAGGATGGTTATTGAAATAAAAAATCTAAAAAAATAATAAGGCAAAAATAAAATATTTTGTCGAGAACTGAATGGCAGTACAAATAAGGAGGAGAAAGTATTGTACGACTCCCCACTATTCAACTGATCTATGTCTCCGAAATGTCATATTAAGGAAGATAATTACAATAGCAGTTTGGAAAGGAAAATTGTGGAACTGAGGTAATTATCTTCCATTCTTTAATTAGTTTAAGGTGTTTCAAAACACTTAATTCTTTAAAAAGCAATTTCTATTTTACTAAAACATATAGTGAAAACTTTTAAAATGTAATCACGCAAATCGTATGGTTCTATGACGATTATTTTTCTAGATACAGTGTTTTAAAACTGCAGTACTTATATCCATCGTGCTGTACATCTGTACTTTAAGTCTATACACCTAAGAAAGCAAATTTTCATGATTTGAGTTGTCGAAAAGTAAATATCTAAAATGCCTAGCATTGTACCTTTATATGATATTGACCAGCAAATATTTGTTATATTTTCCCTAAACTACTTCCTGTATTCTGGATTTAGCACAAAATTTTAAAAAAATTATTCCAAAAGCACAGATTACTCTGAAAAAAGGACTTTTCACCCTTTATACTGACTATATATATATATATATATATATATATATATATATAATATTTGATAATACGCATACAGAATTGAAGAATGAATTTAGAATAAAGGCGTAGGTCACACACATAACAGGATTGAAGGATTAAAGGAGGAGAACTGTCATTGAGCCAGAAATAACTTGGAGAGCATAGACATTATCCAATGAAATTTATTTATTCATCATGAAGACTGATTTGCAGAAGCGGCCATCGGACTTTTCCAGAAGAGAGGAAAGCGAAAGATGTGCGATTGCAGGACAACACAAAGTTAGGAAGGAAAGTGGCCTTTTAATGCGGCCAATAGTTTCAAGAAAGCGAAAAAGGCCTCCGCTTATATGTTATGGACATTTCTCTATTTTACCACCAGGATTAGAATTATGTAATTGGTTAATATAAGTCACGTTTCCAACGTCGTGGTGTTTCCCGGGGTTAATTTATGGTGAAATGTAGTCCAGTCTGGGTCACTTGCGTGTTTTGCGTTCTGTTAGTCAGAGGGAATTTGTAAACAGGACTTATTTATTATATAGACTTAATGAGGGATGTATATGTATATATATGGGTTCCCACCTATATCCATTACACCCCCCTTAACTTCTAAACAGTGACAGCTTAGGCTATAAAGTTGGTGTCTAGGTATAGTAAAAAGGCTATGCGCTACTCGATGAGACAACTTACGTCATCTATCGACAAATTTTGGAATTAACGTTTTTATCTCAACGGTACTAGATACGAGAAAAAAGTCAAATACAAAGTTGTTCAGCATCATCGATTTCGTAAGAAAAGACACCTTGCGCACATAAATACTCAAAGCAGAATGTAAAAAATGAACATTTGTTTGGTCGTGATTTTCAACACTATAGAGTCGTGAAACGCAAGCCAAGCTCGAACACTTGTCATGTTGAATAATGTGCAGCCAGAAATCCTGTTCAGAGTGCAAATGTGTATAATGGCTAATAGAGAGCATTTTCAGTAACATAAACAAATGATCCTGAAGATAAGGAAGTATCTCAATTTCTTTTTTCCACTCATTATGACATGACAGTTTTCGAAATCGTGACCAAAAAATTTACATTTTCTACATTCTGTTTTAAGTATTAATGTGTGCATGGTGCCTTTTCTTACTAAATCGATGATGCTAAGCAGCTTTGTAATTGACTTTTTTCCCGTATCTTGTACCGTTTTTGAGATAAAAAAGCTAATTCAAAAATTCGCCGATAGATGGCGTTGTAAGTTATCTCATGGAGTAGCGCATAGCCTTTCTACTATACATAGACACCAACTTTATGGCATAAGCTGTCACCGTTTAGAAGTTAAGGGGGTTGTAATGGATATAGATGGGAATCCTGTATATTAATACTATTATAAATCCTTCAGACAAATCATTCCCTTCATACTAAAGTTTAAAAAGGTATACCGGTTCTTCAGATTACCAAAATCAAAAAATGTTTAAATTTTCTCTGCAATTTCAAAAATGCAGAAAATATCTAGAATAATTGCATCATAATTGTCTACTAATGGCTGAAATGTTGAACCATGTTATTTGAGATTGCATCTGATAAAAGTGCTTCAGCTAACGTCCCTTTTTGAATTATATATTTTTTCACTGCAATTGGTGTTTCGACTTAATAATTTTGTGCTAAAATATTATAATACTGAGATGACGAGAAGATTTCTAAAAATTCATTCAAAGGCACTTTTAACAGCTTTAGACTTGGCAGTGAAAAGGAGTGATAATGGAGTAAACCGGTAAAGAAATTAGCTTAAAATTACACATGCTCTTACACTAATACTGTCTTAGACATTCTAATTTGTGATTTATGATTAAGGTAATTATTTAGATACCAAAATTTTATAAACGTTAATGAGTATAGTATTTTTTTTAGTAAAATGTAACACAGTGTTAAATAATTCAGATTACAGGAATAAGTAATGATTAAGAAGAATGGATTTTTACTATAATTTTCCTAACCTTATGAAAAATTATGTTTAAAATTACCAAATTTTAAGATATTCCTTAATTTGCGATTAAAAAGTAGTCAAAATTTACAAAGACAATATTTGATTTTCCTTACTCTACTAGTTGTTGTTTCTAAAAATTAAAATCTGATATAACTTTTAAATTTTTTTTATTTTTATAAGATAGATTCAGGGATATAAAATTCAGAAAAGACGCTCGTTAAAAAAAATATGGTCTTCTTGATCAAATATATAAAATATAATTTTTTAAATTAAATTACAAACCATACATATTTTACTATGGAATTAAATAGACAGAAACAATATTCTAATACTCTACTGCAGGGGTGGCCAACCCACGGCACGCGTGCCACAGTGTGGCACGGCGTTTTTACAGTGGCACGTGGAGACAGAAATTATTATAGAAATATTAAGAAATTTGAAAAAATAATAATTTGTCAAAATCTGTAAAAACCCTACTCATACGCTACTGAAAATAACAGCGCAGGAATATATGCACCTTTTAGCCTATAACAGTTACCCTATAACAGCGCACTTTATTATATTTTTTGTATGCTGGAAAAGTTGGAAGTGGCACGCATAATATTTTTTTTTCAGATAGTGGCACTCTTCTCAAACGTTGGCCACCCCTGCTCTACTGCCTAAGCGAAATGTGTTATATATCTGTACCATAAGTGAATTTATCCTGTTTAAAGTGGAGTTTCTCATGATCTGTCATGTTTTAAAGGATATATGGGAAATTTCTTACATATTATCGAAATGAAATTTAGAACAGTGTTGGGATTCCATTAAATTGCTATCTAAATTTCTGGAAAAAATTGCCCTTTAAAGTAAATTAACAATTTGTAAATAATTTTTTTATCTACCCTGAACTATTTAAAAAACTTTCCATTGGAGATAAGTGAAAAGCATATGCAAACACATTAATGGGTTGAATTTATGCAAACAGATTAAAGAGATGTAAAAAATTTTAAAAATAAACTTACTTTCACAATTGAATTTATAACTTTTTAAAAACTTAAAACTGTTTTAAGTCTTTTTCCCTATAAATAATGATCTTCATATAAATACACAAACATGACGAGAAAATTATTTACAAGATGTGCGTAAATAATAAAATAACATTTTCTGTCTCAACCCCCTTAAAACACTTTTTTTCTATAAATAACGATCTTCGTGTAAATATTACACACATGACGAGAAAATAACTTACAAGATGAAAATAAATAACCAAATAAAATTTTCTGACTCAGCCCCCTTAAGGCAGTCTTTTTCTGAAAATAATGATCTTCATGTAAATATACACACATGACGAGAAAATAATTTGCAAGATGTGTGTAAATAACCAAGCAAAATTTTGTCTCAACCGCCGTAAGATACTTTTTTTTCTATAAATAATGATCTTCATGTAAATATACACACATGACGAGAAAATAATTTACAACATGTGTGTAAATAATCAAATAACATTTTCTGTTTCAACCCCCTAAAGGCACTTTTTTTCTATAAATAATGATCTTCATGTAAATATACACACATGACGAGAAAATAAATTACAAGATGTGTGTAAATAATCAAATAACATTTTCTGTATCAACCCCCTTAAGGCACCTTTTTAACATAGTATTACGTTCCTCCATAACGGTCCGTGGTAAAGCAAAATTTCAGACATTAAAATCGTCGTCACGACTTATAAATCAAGCGTAGCAGAATGTTTCTGCCTCTCTTACGCGACACATTACCCCCGATTTTCTGACATATGTAAATTTTTTCTCTTACCATCGACTCTGCATAGGGCTATCATTCATCCTTCTCTTCGTATGTAGGAATTTTATTGTAAAAAAAAAATAGAGGTAACCAATGATAAGTAATTCTACGTTAAAAACCCGCGGTAGTTTCGTTAGAAGAGGCTACCTGAATTTTTTTTCTATAAATAATGATCTTCATGTAAATATGCACACATCTCGAGAAAATAATTTACAAGATGTATATAAATAATCAAATAACATTTTCTGTGTCAACCCCCTTAAGGCGCCTATTTTCTATAAATAATGATCTTCATGTAAATGTACACACATGACGAGAAAATAATTTACAAGATGTGTGTAAATAACCAAATAACATATTACGTCTCAACCGCCTTAAGACACATGTTATATAGAAAGTTTTGTTGTATAATACATTAACAAACCAACAAAACTCATGTAAACAACAGAAAGGAGTCCGTTTAGCTGTTTGTACTTTTTTACAACAGGATTCTCCTGTTCAGTGTTGCAACTGAATTATCACATATCATCGGATGTTTTTCTGCTACTTTCTCAACCAAGTTCATTTACACATTGAGCAACACGTGGCTAAAATCAAAGCACATTGTATTAGATTTATTTTAATTCATCATAATTTTGATACTTTCAACAATATCCAACAACCCTTTCATATTTCTTTAAGTAAACGTGTGTTTATATGAGACAAACTCGTTAATTAATATGGCTTGATATGTTATATAGAAATTATATTATAGTGTAATGGTTAAAACAATGGTGCGTAAACTTTTTTCGACAGCTACAATGTTTCTTTAAATAAAAAACAATCGAGCCCAATAAAAAAATTTCAGTAGAAGCAACTTGTTTTAAAAATTTAAGAAATGGTTGGCAAATAAATAGAAAAAGAAATAAGGAAATTTTGATAAACTGTTTAAAAATCAATGAACTGTAGATTTTGGGTTTTATATTTAATTTGTATATCAACAATATAAAAAGACTGCTTTTATTCTGCACTAGTTTTTTGCAAATCACATGTGACTAAAACTTCACATTTCAGTACCAATATATATATTTGTACTTTCTTTGGGTAAAAATTAGACAAATATTAAAATAAAAAATTAGCATAATTTCAAAATTCTAAGCTTAATATTAAAACAGTGAAAACTAACTGAAATAGAAAAAGAAATAATGAGAGGGGTGAGCTTCGACTCTAGATAATATTTGCTTAATATTTGGTAAAATATTTGAAAGTTATATTCACATATCATCTTCCGGGTTAAGTATTTATCACTGTGTTGGGGTTTTATAGCTACTAATTTTGAAAACCCAGCTTAACATATAAAAAAATTAATAAAAGTATTAAAAATATGCATTTATAGAAAATATAAATACTTTTTAATGAAACAGTTTAATATTATGTAAATTTACTTTAATCTGTCCGTGAAACCTTAAGTTTTTTTTACCCCCCCCCCCCTGTGGGTCGCAAAGCCCAGTTTGCACACGAATGGGTTAAAACACTGTCAAGCAAAACAGATTGAATGGTGTTCAATTTCCTTTCAAGAACATTTTGTCTCAAGAGAAGAAAAACAACTCTATGTCAGCATTTGTAGCATAGGTGTCGTCACAGAAATAAAAAATGAGCATTTTGCATTACTACTTTCATGTTCGACTTAAAATACTTCGATTATTTTTTGTTTTCAGCTTTATATCATGTAAATAGGAGGCAATACATATCATTGTCTAAGTGCAAATTTTTTTCGAGCTTCTAAAAACACTTTCAGAATATAAAATCTGCTGCTTTTCATAATAAATGAAAAACATATTTTCCCATAAATTCTTAAAGTTTCTTTTTTGGAAAAAAAAGAGAAAAAAATGTATGCTGCTAAGCAAATACGCATAAGCAAATTTATTCCTGTTCAGGTTGGCAGAAAGCCAGTGCTCTACAACAAGGAAGATTTATTTATAGTAATGCAATTTACGGTTACGTGTCTGTAAACACATCAAGCAAAATCAATTTAGAAGAGGCATCGCATTTTTGAAATAAATAATAAGCGAAAGTTAGGGATATATCTGACTTTGAGGAACAAAAGCATTTATATATTTATAGCTTGATATTATTTGATTATATATATAACTATATTAAACCAATACATGTCATTTGAATAAATATAATTATTTTTCTATATAAGTACAGTAGAGTTTAAAAATATTGCATTATCTTTCAAAAAGTGAAAAATGATATAGCATTAAAGGATAGAAACTTATGCCATTTATTCGACTGAAAAACTGTTTATTATGATAATTTAAAACACATCGGCGATAAATAATTGTAATCTCTCATACAAATGATAAACGAAAATAAAGATTTCTAGCAAAAAATCAATACTGTTATGTAGCACAGACGTGTAATTCTGGATATTGAAGAATTGTTTTGAATTAGTTTATATTGAAGAGTTATTTTGCTTGAAGAAATACTTAACATTAGCAACGAGTTACCCATTTAAGACTTGCAATGCGAAAACGCAACATTAATTTCTGTATTTTTTAAAGGTATGTTGTAAGCTTTGTACGCCCGAAGTAACATTTTTATTTTATTGTCTATACTTTGATTGTTCATAATAAATTTTGTGTTTCCACATCTGCCCACTTTTAACAGTTGAAAAAAAAAATTCTGGTATTTTGAAAGGGAAAAAATGACTAATATAAAATAATAACTGTACATGGCAGCACATGTTAAATTTCAGATTTGATGCTTGTTCCAAGTTTACTAGAGACTAAAGAACAAAATGTCTTCAACAGGTAAGGTATAATTTTTGTTTTTATGTTTCTAAATTCATATTTTTAAAAATGTTGCGAAAAGGCAACATCAGTCCAATGTGTATTATTAAAGATTTTGATATGCTGTCTAGTTTTTTATGCAGTAAATTTGTATTGTTTTCATTTCAGATAAGGTTCTATCTAGAAAAAAAGAGATTTTTGATGTTGGAAGAAACAATAGAGTATTTTCATGAGCTAGATGATGATGATATTTCGGAATCGTCATCAACAGAAGATAATGATGAACCACAATTCGTCATTATCCCTCCAGATCAGAATGATTTGACGGATGAAGAAGCTATTGATGATGATATTTTATACGAAAATGTCAAATCACCGAAATACATTGCGTGTGAAATTTACATTTTTTCTAATAAATGTGAAAATAAGCAATATAGTAAAAAAAGGAGCATATTGTATGGGGAAAATACACTCCTACATTCAGCAGGAAACCTTTTGACTTACATTGTATCGAATTTAAAAAAAAAGAATACGTTTCAAATAAATTAATGAGTCACGAGTCTGTAGATCCATTTTAGAAATGTTTACTGAAAATCTGTTAAAACATACTGTCGACGAGTCTATAATTTTATTGACGTTTCAAAGTCTAATGCATAGAGACTCTACATGGATGTTATGAATTCTAAAATAGGTTTATTAGAGTTCAGAGATCTATCGCCATATCTTTGATGAAAACGCCTGAAGAAATGAAGATGAATTCTGTTTTGCCTGAAACTTCACATATTTGAAGACCATCTTCTATTCAAATTCACATTCTCAACGAAACTCGGAAAGACCGTATGGGCCATATTATTAGTAAAATTAGTGAAAATAAACGAAAAAGATGTAAACACAGCAAAAATCGAACAATTACTGTATGTAATAAGTGTAATGTACCTCTTCATGCCAAATGTATCAAAGACTTTCAAATTTTTAAATATTTTTTTTATACCGCTTTGGACTGATGTTGCGAAAACGCAACATTTTGTAACTCTCGTAAAAGTAAATTTAATTTTATGGAAACAACTTAATTGTATAATTAAAGTTCTAAGAATTGTTAAAAACTGTTTGGTGCATTTCCAATAAAGGAAACATGGAGCGGTCTTAAATTGGTTAAACGTCTGTTCTAAAGTAGACTTAAACAATCATTAACATCTTTTTAGTATTCCATGTTCCAATCCTTTAGTTTAATTATTTGCAGACATCTCTACGGTTCTGGAAACAGGAATTTCTGAATACGTTAAGGGGGTGAGTTCACGTTTCGAAATTTTATGAAGTTTCCCCGATGATTTTGGGCTTCATTACAGAAAATGAAGCAATACACATCAATAGTCTTCAAACTGATTAAAATCCATCATATTTTCTACTTATGGGAGGCATATTTATCAAGTGTTCCTACAATAACATTTTTCTTGATAAAAATTTGAAATATAAATTCCTGACTCTAAGAAACATGGTGTGAAAATTAGAAAAGATAAATAAAAAAACTGAGACGTTTAAAATTTTTATCTTTTAATTCATTGTTAAAGGTGACGGTTAAGGATATTCAAGTAATCCATAGCCCCAGTAAAGCGCAAATATCCTATTCCTTTCTCGGGAACATTCACCTGATATTATAGGGCTTGAAAAGAGGATTGACTAAATAAAAATCCTCTTTTGAAATACGCCACGAGTTTACTGTTCTCTGGATGTACCTAGAATTTGAAAGGTTGCTTCGCCTGACGATATTACTGTCAGGGACGGGGCTATGATAGCGCCCCTCTGCCTCTCATGCGCATAACCCTGTCGCCATTTATCGGCACAGCGCATCCTAAGTTCAGTCGAATGGAGAAACTCAATCACGCAGGTCATACCGACAAGCGGTAGCCTGACCCCTTACGAACGTCTCTGTTTTATTCCTATCCTGTTGTTTTGTGTGAGTGTTTTTGTTTGCGTCAATAAACGTTCGTCTTTATGTTTACGAATGAAGATTTTATGTGTCCAGTTGTACATGACAAAAGAACCACGCCAGGTTACGACAGTTTGGTGTCATATAGAGGGGTCATGTAAATAAACTGGACTTACTTTTACGGATATACTGAATGATAAACACGTTCATCTGAGAAGCTTTTTCAAGGTAAGAGCTTTAAGTTATCCATATTTAATGCATGCAACGATGGCGGACGATGATGTAAATAATGCTCAAAACGTAACAAAAACAAACGATGATCTTAAAATAATGCTATCTAAATTTAAGAAAGAAAGAAAAATCGTTCGAACTGCCGTCACTAGAATTACTTCATTGATTGAAACTGCTATTGCTGAGAACAATGTTGAAAATGTCGAAGAGCAGCTAGAATTTCTAAGGTTAAAATCTAAAAATTTGTCTGATTTAGATAGTAAAATTTGTGAACTCATAGATGAAAATAAAATCGAAACCGAAATTGAAACAGTTCAAGAATACGAAGATACAATAATAAGATGGAAGTACCGAGGTTCTAAATTTCTGAAAGGGAAAAATAGTATTGACAATTCTACAGATTCTAGCCTTTCTTCACAGAAAGAAAGCGATGAACAAAATGTTTCCCCACAACTAAGTGTTCGACTGCCCAAAATTGTAATGAACAAATTTTTCGGCAACCCATATGAATGGCAAACATTTTATAATTCGTATAACACGTCAATAGAACTAAACCAGAATTTATCGAAGATTGATAAGTTTAATTACTTGATAAGTTTACTTGGAGGTTCAGCTTTAAAAGTCGTTGAGGGATTTTCGTTGACCCCAGAGAATTACGATGAAGCAATCAAGCTCCTGAAAGCCAAATTTAATCGAAAAGATATTTTGATTAACATGCATATGCAAAAACTCTTAAATCTAAAACCGGTTAAGAATTCGAGTGACATTTATGCATTAAGAGAATTATATGACACTGCTAACATACAAATACGTTCTTTAAACTCCCTGAATGTCAAAACAGAAACATTTGGAAATTTATTAGTTCCCTTATTGATGAAATCTATGCCAAAAGATATAGCTTTGGAATATTCGCGCAAAAAAGGGTCTGACGATAATTTTGATGTAGAAGATTTAATTGATTTTTTGAGAATTGAAATCGAAAGCCGGGAACGTACAGAGTCTTTAAATTCTGCTTATTTAGACGCAGGAAAAAATGGCGGAAAATTTTCGCGTTGGAGCGACAATTGTTATACATATAAGGCGCCATTCAAGGCCAAACCGCATAGCATTGATGAGTCAAAGAGGGTGAATCGGGTATCTATGGTTGATGCTCGAGAATCGGGTTGTTTATTTTGCAATAAATCACATGAGATTGAATGTTGCCCGCTGACTCCCACGGAAAAAAAAGAAAAGTTAAAAGAAGCGAAACGTTGTTTTGTCTGTTACAAATTACGCTGTAGAACTAAAAACTGCAATTCGAAAGAACGATGTGGTTCATGTAAGTTAAAATATCATGGAACTTTGTTACACGTTAATTATGAAAGGGGTAAAGATAAAGATGTCAAAAATGATAGTATTTTAACCGCTCGCATTTCGTCTGACAAGTACTTTAACATAAGCCCGGAAAACGAAAACGAAAGAGGTTTTGTTGACACTTTGCCAATGATTAAGTTGAAAGTAGATTCTAATATTCTAATCGGTGTTGCAGATTCTGGAACGCAAATATCTGTCGTCAAAAGTAGTTTAGTACCCGAAAAGTATAAAACACCTCATGGCAGTGTAGAGTTAACATGTGCTTTCGGCCAGAGTTTAAGAGCACCATTAATTAATTTACCATTAACAAAGGTAGAAGATGATTTAAAATTTAAAGAACCCATTTATATAACATGTGCTATGGTACCTACGTTGTCAAATGATTTATTGTTGTCTGTAAGTGCTTTAAATGAATTAAATTGTAACGTCAAAGAAGTAAATTTAATTTTTAATGAAAACGGAAGTGGTAGAGAAAAGGTATTGCAGAATAATGAAATGAAATGTGATACTCCAGATAATGTTGCATTTTATTTGATAGAAGATAGTGATTTTAATCTACAAATGCTTTATGATGATAGAAGTGAGAACTTAAGTAATATTTCAGATGCTGGTAATGTGTATAAATGTAATGATTTAGTCGAGAGTATTGTCGAGAGTACTATTGAATGTTGTGCAACTATGTCTAAGAACGTAAGTAAGGATGATTCCGTTAACAAGATTGATCAAAATGAAATATCTGATTCAGAAAAGTTTCGAAACGAACAAAAGGATGATAAAAGTTTACAGTCATGTTGGCAAGATGCCCAGAAAGGAATTAATCGATTCTATGTGGTTGACAATTTTTTGTACCACCGAGATAAAATTTTAGGTGAACGCGTAGATCAATTAGTAGTTCCAACGTCTCGTAGAAAACGGTTGTTAGAGCTTGCTCACTCTAGTTTATGGGGAGGCCATTTACGGAAAAAGAAAACGGCCGAACGTCTTAAGTACTCCTTTTACTGGCCTAGTATGAAGACGGACATAGAAGAATGGTGTAACTCGTGTGTTGCCTGTCAGCTTCAAGCCAAGAAACGCCCATTTGATGAAGTCCCAATCACACCAGTTTCACGTCCCGATGAACCGTTTCAAGTGATAAATGTCGATTTAATAGGCCCCATGGAACCAAGTAGCCGAGGCTTCAAGTACGTTCTTTGTGCCGTGGATCAATGCACTAGATGGCCAGAGGCGATTCCGTTGAAGACTGTGACAACAAAATCTACATGCGACGCCTTACTACAGATTTTTACACGTACAGGAATACCCAAAATGGTTGCGACGGACCAAGGAACCAACTTTACGTCAGCTTTGACGAAAGAATTTTTGAAGAGACTTGGGTCATGCCCTAGATTCTCGACCCCAGGTCACCCAAGCTCGAATGGACTTGTTGAACGTTTTAATGCTGTTCTAAAAGGGATGATTCATCATACGATGAGAGAATATTCGGAAGACTGGGACAAGCATATTCCTTTTTTATTATGGGCTTATCGTGAAGTTCCAAACGCCACCACTGGAGTTAGCCCGTTTCAAATGCTCTATGGTCGACGACCAACAGGACCTCTGTCCATTTTAAAGTCAACTTGGACCGATGAAACCTTGATTCCCCTTGGACAGTTGAAATCAGTTACTGATTACTTAAACAATTTAAAGACGAAATTAGAGAATTCTGCAGAACATGCTGGTCTCACTGCTGCAGGAAAACAGGAAGCCTATGCACACTATCGTAATAGGAAGACCCGTCATAAAGAATTCAAAGAAGGAGACAAGGTAATTGTCCTAATTCCAGATAGTGACAATAAAGTCTATGCACGATGGACCGGGCCGGCTACGATTGTGAAAAGGAAAAACACGTACAGTTATTTGGTGCAACTACCTGATAATGGCATTAGACATATCCATGCCAATAAGATAAGGGAATTCCAGGCATCAGCTAACAATGTCGGTGTTATTTATGATGCTGATGTTGACTTTGGAGAAATTGAAAACGTCCCCAGGATCACTCATTTAGACCCTGATCCCGAAGTGGACCTGACACACTTAGAACCTAGCAAGAGAATGGACGTTATAAAGATCCTTCGGAAACATTCCAGCCTTAGGTCAGGTGTTCCACGAATTGCTCACGTTGGAGAGCATAACATCAAATTGAAACCAGGAAGTGTACCGAAGAAGCAAAAGCCATTTCGAATCCCAGAAGCTTTGAAGGAAGAAGTCGATCGCCAGATTGAAGAATTATTACAACTGGGACTGATTGTACCTTCTGAAAGTGAATATGCACATCCAGTTGTATGTGTCTCGAAGAAAGACGGAACTGTTCGGTTATGTGTGGATTACAGATACTTGAATTCCCAGACTGAAACAGACTCATTTCCGATGAAAAATGCTACGGACTTAATTTATCAAGTGTCTAAAGCAAAGTACATCACTCTCATAGATTTACTGAAAGGTTACTGGCAAGTAAAGCTTAACCCTGATTGCCGGGACTTAACATATTTCGTCACGCACCGAGGACAGTATGCATTTGTTGTCCTTCCCTTTGGATTACGTAACGCTGCCGCTACATTTCAAAGAACTATGAATAAGACACTTTCTAAGCACAAAGAGTACGCCGAGTCGTACATTGATGATGTTACGATTTATTCAGATGATTGGAATACGCATCTCAAACATCTTGACGCAGTTATGACGACCCTAGAAGAAGCTAACTTTACTATTAATTTTCAAAAGTGTGACTTTGCTAAAGGAAAGATCAAATTTCTTGGTCATATCGTAGGTTCCGGATCACACGAACCAGATCCTGAAAAAGTGCAGGCTATACAGAATTTAGAGCCGCCTAAAACCAAGAAAGATGTAAGAAGTATCCTAGGACTATTATCTTATTATAGAGCTTATGTTCCAAACTTTTCAGATATTGCTCGTCCTTTGACTACTTTAACTAAACGAAGAGCTCCAAACGATGTTGTGTGGCTAAACGAACATGATGTTGCTTTTGTTAATCTTAAGAAAGCAATATGTAACGCCCCTAAGTGTTATTCCCCGAATTTCAAGCTACCCTTCATAATATACGCAGATGCATCTTCTTATGCTGTAGGAGCATGTTTAGCTCAAAAAGATGAACAGGCCATCGAACATCCTATTGCATTTGCAAGCAAGAAACTGACTGAAGTGCAAGAAAAGTACGCTGTAATCGAAAAGGAAGCTTACGCCGTAATTTTTGCTTTAAAGAAGTTTGAGACTTATGTATTCGGCTCAGAAATTATAATCGTCAGTGATCATAATTCTTTGAAGTTCCTTACGAACTGTGCATCCCAAAGCCCCCGACTTCAAAGATGGTCTCTTGCTTTACAACGTTTTCATGCCACGATTACTTACCGTAAAGGAAAAGAACACTTGAATGCTGATTCCTTGTCACGTTTAAAAGCCGATCACTGGGAAGATAATTAATGACTTTTCATGAACTGAATGACTTTTAATGAACAATTTATTTTTCTTTATTATTAATCCTATATGTCTTGTCTTTTCCAGGAAATAGTAGATGTATCTCGCAGATGATGGAAAAGCTGTTTAATTTTTTTTCTTATGTTTGATTGAAATGATTAGTATTGGTATATTCTTATTTTAAACCTTTATTTAGTTTGTTAGTTCTCAAAAGTTAAATATTTTAGCTCAATTTTTTTTAAAAAAAATTTAGTATGTTTAGTGCCTTGCATATGAAGCTTAATTATCAGTTAATGTCTAAAACCTTTTAAAGTATGGGTTTCATTTTTTTTTATTTGTTTATGTGTTATGCTTTTAATAATCTCATGTCTCATTTTTTTTATTTCTCATACATGTTTGTTATCAAGGTGAATGTTGTTAATGTGATGGTATATATATATATAGGTAAGAAGCAATTTGATTTGTCTTCAAGAAGACCCAATCAAATCTTTTAGAGGGGAGGTGTCAGGGACGGGGCTATGATAGCGCCCCTCTGCCTCTCATGCGCATAACCCTGTCGCCATTTATCGGCACAGCGCATCCTAAGTTCAGTCGAATGGAGAAACTCAATCACGCAGGTCATACCGACAAGCGGTAGCCTGACCCCTTACGAACGTCTCTGTTTTATTCCTATCCTGTTGTTTTGTGTGAGTGTTTTTGTTTGCGTCAATAAACGTTCGTCTTTATGTTTACGAATGAAGATTTTATGTGTCCAGTTGTACATGACAAAAGAACCACGCCAGGTTACGACAATTACCTAGTTTTTTTATCATTTTTCCATGTTCTATGCCTGATTTTTTTTTATTTTATGGAAATATTTTCTGGCTAGATTATAAGCTAATAAATACATACAGCAAAGGCTGTTTTATATTGATCTCAATGATGCAGTCACTGTTGTACTATATCCTTAATCTTCTGTTATCTCATTACACTTATCCCTATAGCTTTAAAGCGCTATCTTTCAAGGGTTATGTTCAGGTACGGAGGAAATCTTGTTCCTGCCAAATATTTTTTTGGACCAAGGTTACCAGCTAAAACTACCCATGTACTATAGCCCCGGTAATATATCTGTCGCTGACAGATTTAAACATACTGTTACGAATTTTGTAAATATTGTATTTTGTTTCCTTAAAATGGCTTCTATGGAAAAGCTCCTATAGCTATGTATTTAACATGGAAGTCCATGGGAATCTCGCCAAATATGAGAGTTATCGACAAATTGGCACTGGATTTTTGACTTATTTTGGTCGCCAGATTTGGCGGTATTTGGCCAACTTGCCGACTAAACATTTCTGTAAGCTTCTAGAAATAACTAGCTGTGACTGATCTATAGAGGGCACTTTGGAAAGCTATAAATATACCTGACATTGGCATTGGAACTCAATTCAATTTCCTAGTGAAAACTGAATGTGTTCTAACTGTGTTAATTTGCGTGTTTTGTATTGAATATTCTGGTATCCTGACTTGTGTTTTTAGAATTTTCTGCTGTAAACAAGACAGTTGTTACGTCTTTTATGTTTGAATTTGTGTATACGCCTGAAGAATTTACAAAATAATAAATTTATTTTGCGTGAACTTTCTGAAGAGATTCTTATTCAATCCTAACGAACTCAGGAAAACGGAACAATACTTTTCCAATCATGCCATGTTTAGAATGCCCTTATGATGCAACGACCATCAGACGAGTCAATTTTTTTTTCAAACATCATATTCTACAACGGCACACTTGTTAGCCCACAATTCATAAGCTTCTTTTTTCTTAAAAATACAAGCCAAATTTCTAACATTAACTCAATATCATTGCTTGTTGCAGTTAAAGGCCAAAAGACTCGATAAACATACCCCTATTTTCCACCATCAGAGGTTACTAAAATAATTTATTCAGAAATATGAAAAGTTTACTGTGAGTAAAACCCTCTTTCCTCTTTATAAATATGGCTATCCTTTTGTTCTAGCATGAAGAGTAATTTTTTAATTGTTTAAAATTTTAACTATTATTTTTTTCATTGTTATGTCATTGCGCACATGATATCACCAAAACAGTTGGCTGGAATTCCATGAAATTTTATACAAGGACAACATAAACAAATATCATTAAAATTACCTACTATTATGTCATTCTTGCCATGAAAATTTTAATTACAGTAAAATTTATCAAATTTTTTTTCGAAAATTGAAACTTTTTTTTAAACTTTTGAAAAACTAAGAATTTTGATTTCAAAGTAGTTCATTTTAAATATAAATTACACAACATAATTTTAAAACTAATAAAAATATGTATATTCATTAATATACGGACGCAAGTCTGTGCGCATTGCCCTAACAATGAAAAAACAATGGTTGAAATTAAAAAAATTAAAATATTTATCTTCAACGTAGAAAAAATTGAGAGCCATATTTGTAAAGAAAAAAATTGTTTAACTCACAATAAAAATTTCATATTTCTCAATAAATTATTCTAGTAACTACTTATGACTGAAAATAAGGACATGTTTGTCGAGTCTCTTGGACTTTAAAATGTACGAGTCCCCAAGCTTAATGTAATAATATTTCAATAGTTTAGGTATAGTGAAGCAATATTTTCTATATTCACCAAATCATAAACGAAAAATTATATCGACAGCGTTTAGCTCTAAAGAAAGTTCAGTATTTTATGCTTGTTTTTATATAGGCTATTTCCACAACGAGATACGTGCCTTCTCATACGTCAATAAATTTTTGTTTGAAAAACAATATATGAATTAATGTTTTTTTTATTATTTTTCGCTGTTGTTTAACACTGAATAATAAATATTTCATGGAATTCATTCTTATCCACTGTCATTATTTCATAAACTGGCTTTTAATGAAAATTAACATACATATCTCTCATTTCGGTATATGACATGAAAGGAAAATTAATTGCCACTGCAGTCCATGCATGACATGAATTGTTTTCTTAATTGGATATGTTTGGTACGGATCATTAGTATCTAAGAAAGTTACGATGCAAATAATTAACTAATATTTTGTTGATACTCTCTTAGTTTGAACTTTACTATGTTACTGAAAGGGCAAGAAGTATACACAATTTAAGGATATTAAAGGGGTTAACAAACCATATATTCAGAAGAAAGTTATGTTATAATTTCATACAAAAATATTATCAAACAAAATTATTATATAATATTATTATGTCCATGTCTTAAATTTTGATTCAAGATATATATATATATATATATATATATATATACAGTTTTTCGACGAACCGACTAAACTGAACGATAAATGCGGGAGAACGATATATCCGGGATCCGGGAACATAACAAAGCAATATGATCGTCGGGACTGAGGGAAATAAACGACACATACGAGAAAACGATGATCCCGCGAACGATCGATCGAGATCCCACTCTGTGTGTGTATGTATATATATATATATATATATATATATATATATATATATAGCGAAATCTGATTTGGGGAGAAACGTTAAGGCAGGCGATGATGTGGGTTTTAGTCGCTGGCTTGAGTGGTTATTCAATCCAGTCAATACAGTCCAGTTTATAGGGAATAATAATTTTTTACTCAAGTACATCATGGGCAATCGAATATTTAGTTGATATCAACATTTATAAGAGATATAAAAGTGAAATAATATTTGCAAAGACCTATATACATTGAACAGAGGGCGAGGTTGTTGAACCTGATTAGTTCAAGCTATTACATTAGTACAGCGAAGTTAGACTCCCACACGAGGACAATGATAAAATCGATTCGTTTTGACATTTGATCATAAATGTTGTGATATAAAAGCACACCGACACTTAAGTGTTTAAAGTACAGGCACGGTGGGGATAGGCACTCACTAAAATGCAAATGTAGGTATAGTATTGTAGATGTGTACAGTAATTACGGAAAGGGATACACAAACGCATTTTGAACGAGATCGGATTCCTTAAAGAAAACGAATTAATGTATATATATATATGTGTGTGTGTGTGCATATAGTTGAGCAACCATGTGTAGATGATTGGTTTTAGGATGAATCAGTTAGCAACAAGTTTAAGTACTGTGTGCTATGAATTGACGGTAGAAGATTTTCTACAAGATTGCATTGTTTAAACGACCTACATCATTTTTGCTTTCGTAACTGGATTACCTGATTGTGGTCTTCTCCATAGAATGTATTGTAGTACTTTGTCCCTGAACTAAATCACTGAAATACAAAACATGACCCTCTACATTGAAGCGGATACTTTTAATAATTGGCAGTTAATACATATATATATTTGAAACACTTTGATGAAGTGTCTATTCCAGTTTGAACATATGAGTTTGAACATATTGAGATTGTTTCACTGTATTACTTTTTAAAGCGGCTCGCACTTGCCCGGATACATTCGTTCATGCATACACCGCACGTGTGTCGGCAGCTATATTACAGCAGCACTATTTAGGTGATTCAACATTGCTCCCAATAGGCCTATTCGAAGCCTTCGTCAGGACTCGAACACACAACATGGAAGCTCATGACGTAAACCACTAAACCATATAATTTTCTCCAACTAAACTACCAAAGTACATTATAAAGAAACGATGCAGAGTGGTAACATGAAACGATGCGACGTGGTATTGCATTTAATGCATAGACCAACTCTATGAAATATAAAAATAACATTTAGGAGAGCAGTTGTACATCCTCGTCACTTCAAAGATTAAATCTTTCAAAGAGTCTAAAAAGAAAATTATGCACTTTCAATGAAGCGCACCCGTAGGCTATATACATGCATACACCGCACGTGTGTCGGCAGCTTTATTATAGCAGCACTATTTAGGTGATTCAACATTGCTCCCAATAGGTCTATTCGAAGCCTTCGTCAGGACTCGAACAGACAACATGGAAGCTCATGACGTAAACCACTAAACCATATAATTTTCTCCAACTAAACTACCAAAGTACATTATAAAGAAACGATGCAGAGAGGTAACATGAAACGATGCGACGTGGTATTGCATTTAATGCATAGACCAACTCTATGAAATATGAAAATAACATTTAGGAGAGCAGTTGTACATCCTCGTCACTTCAAAGATTAAATCTTTCAAAGAGTCTAAAAAGAAAATTATGCACTTTCAATGAAGCGCACCCGTAGGCTATATACATGCATACACCGCACGTGTGTCGGCAGCTTTATTATAGCAGCACTATTTAGGTGATTCAACATTTCTCCCAATAGGCCTATTCGAAGCCTTCGTCAGGACTCGAACACACAACATGGAAGCTCATGACGTAAACCACTAAACCATATAATTTTCTCCAACTAAACTACCAAAGGACATTATAAAGAAACGATGCAGAGAGGTAACATGAAACGATGCGACATGGTATTGCATTTAATGCATAGACCAACTATATGAAATGTGAAAATAACATTAAGAGAGCAGTTGTACATCCTCGTCACTTCAAAGATTAAATCTTTCAAAGAGTCTAAAAAGAAAATTATGCACTTTCAATGAAGCACACCCGTAGGCTATATACATGCAGACACCGCACGAGTGTCGGCAGCTTTATTATAGCAGCACTATTTAGGTGATTCAACATTGCTCCCAATAGGCCTATTCGAAGCCTTCGTCAGGACTCGAACACACAACATGGAAGCTCATCACGTAAACCACTAAACCATATAATTTTCTCCAACTAAACTACCAAAGTACATTATAAAGAAACGATGCAGAGAGGTAACATGAAACGATGCGACGTGGTATTGCATTTAATGCATAGACCAACTCTATGAAATATGAAAATAACATTTAGGAGAGCAGTTGTACATCCTGGTCACTTCAAAGATTAAATCTTTCAAAGTGTCTAAAAAGAAAATTATGCACTTTCAATGAAGCGCACCCGTAGGCTATATACATGCATACACCGCACGTGTGTCGGCAGCTTTATTATAGCAGCACTATTTAGGTGATTCAACATTGCTCCCAATAGGCCTATTCGAAGCCTTCGTCAGGACTCGAACACACAACATGGAAACTCATGACGTAAACCACTAAACCATATAATTTTCTCCAACTAAACTACCAAAGTACATTATAAAGAAACGATGCAGAGAGGTAACATGAAACGATGCGACGTGGTATTGCATTTAATGCATAGACCAACTCTATGAAATATGAAAATAACATTTAGGAGAGCAGTTGTACATCCTCGTCACTTCAAAGATTAAATCTTTCAAAGAGTCTAAAAAGAAAATTATGCACTTTCAATGAAGCGCACCCGTAGGCTATATACATGCATACACCGCACGTGTGTCGGCAGCTTTATTATAGCAGCACTATTTAGGTGATTCAACATTGCTCCCAATAGGCCTATTCGAAGCCTTCGTCAGGACTCGAACACACAACATGGAAGCTCATGACGTAAACCACTAAACCATATAAATTTCTCCAACTAAACTACCAAAGTACATTATAAAGAAACGACGCAGAGAGGTAACATGAAACGATGTGACGTGGTATTGCATTTAATGCATAGACCAACTCTATGAAATATGAAAATACTTTTAGGAGAGCAGTTGTACATCCTCGTCACTTCAAAGATTAAATCTTTCAAAGAGTCTAAAAAGAAAATTATGCACTTTCAATGAAGCGCACCCGTAGGCAATATAATATTTGGAGACTTGCATCAAGATTTACCGACGGGCTATAATAGATTATTCTTGTAAATGGAAAATATTTCTTTAACAGTTCTTATTAAAATCTTGACGTAAAAAAGCGAAAATAATAAATTTTGTAAGCGAAAGTAATACATTCTAGATTTCTGGGTGTTGCAATTAACCAGACTCAGAAGATACTTTCTTTCAAAAGAAACTAAGAATCGTAAATAGTTTTTGTAATATGGTATTAGTTAATAAATCCCTTCGGCAAATAAAATGTAATTAGCTTTCTTAGATTTTATTTGCCAGAAATCAATCTCGATTAGATTATTGGTAAAGAAAAGCAATTAAAATATTTGTAATTCGAAGAATTAAATATAACTGGTTGAGCTTATACCTTCCTAGAAACGCAAGATATACTAAAATTATTTAGTATATTTGTAAGCTGTGATACTTTTTTATTAATATATATATATATATATATATATATATATATATATATATATATATATATATATATATATATATATATATATAGCGGGGGGAGATTTTTGTTGAACTGACACTACTAAGAGACATCTGTAGCACGATCTATCAACTAGAATTCCACCATAATTGATAGAGGGACTAAGGACGGCATTGGAAAGAGTTTCCGTGAAAAAAAAAGTTCCAAAAGTCGCCGATAGGGGAAGTATGGCGCTCTTGTTGTCGGCGCACCCGAGAATTTGCAGAAAATGCAAGTAAAACATCAAAATGCAAATTCACGACTACGTGGTCGACAGTAGCGCCAGTATTTCGGGCTATAAAGATAAGAGGTGAATACAGAAAAAGTTGTAATTAGCAGACAAATGATCAACAAAAAAATTTTACTAGAACACCGCTTTATGCAGCAAATTCACTTCTCCCTCCTTCAATGTGACCCCCATCCTGATGGAAGACACATTGCATCCTGAAAACTAAGTTCTCAACGGCCGAGCGTAACATGTCACAAGGAATGTTCATCACAGTCTCCGGGATATGTTGACCTTTAGGGCCTCCAAGTTAGAGACTCCACCAACATACACCTTGGACATTAAATAAATCCACAGAAAGAAGTCACATGTGTTAGGTCCGGGGAGCGAGGTGGCTATGCAAGAGGAAAAAAACGACTGATGACCCTTTCTTCTGTAAAGCGATGGCGCAATAGATTCCGCTCCGATCTTTATAGCCCAAAATACTGGCGCTGCTGTCGACTATGTAGTCATGAATTTGCATTTTGATATTTTACTTGCGCTTTATGCAAATTCTCTTGTGCGCCAACTACAGCGCCATATCTTCCCCCATCGGCGACTTTTGGAATTATTACTGTTCATGGAAACTCTTCCCCATGTCGTCCCAAGTCTCTCTATCAATTTAAGTGGAACTTTGGCTGATAGATGGCGCTACAGGTGGCTCTGAGTAGTGTCAGTTTAATAAAAATTACTCTGTATACATATACAAAGAACACCCACAGCCACCCACATGCCCACATATTATATTGATAACCATTGACTGTATATTTTAGCTGCCATAATTCCATGTAATGTTTATTTCATGTAGATGAGAATATAATAGTCTTAAACTTCTTTTTTTTATTGCATAAATAGACAACAGATGGAAACAAAAGAATTTTTAACCTCTTTTTCAATGCAATTACAAAAATCGATTAGCCATTATAATCATGTTAGTTGAACATTAGCGCTTTCGGAAACATTTTTTACTTTGTTTTTCTACAATTAAATAAATATTGGAAAATGCTATTTGCAGTATTTCTGGATAATTAATGGGGATAAATATGCTTATTTTAGATATTAGGTGGCATATGACTTATAATGAGGTACTTAAAAGTTATTCATAAAGCGACTATGAAAAGAGCAGAGTAGATAAGGCAAGATTCCAAATTATTTTTTCCTCTCATTCATTACGGCAATATGGTTGTGAATATTGCATCGATTTTAGATAATCACGCTAATGCTTTCCTTCAAATGGGAAAGGGAGTAATATTGAAAGCTTCGCGATATTAATAAAAAGTCATCTGTTTATAAATGTTTTTAATCTTGTGATTCATTAACTATGAATGATTAATGAGAAATAGCTATTTCTAGGGGGTATAGAAATCAAAATATATTATTTTACTTTGCTATGCGTCTAGTGGTTTGAAATAGTCAAGCATGTTAGGTCATAGAATTTAATCTGAATAAATGAAATGTTTATTTCTTTATAGAATTTTCATATTATTTCGCCTCATGCTTTGACGTTACTGTTCAGTAGTTCAAAAGTGATATGGTACAATCGGTAAAAGATGCTTGAAGAAAAGGAGTGCTAGTGCGGTGGCCCAGTTGGCAAGCGTAGCGGGCAATTAATCTGGACGTCTCTGGTTCGATGTTCGTCACTGCAAATCTACCACCGTGTTCACCAATTGTGGCCGGGACACGTAAAATACGTCGTAGCTGCAATGTCCTCCAAGTTCTCAAATTTACCTCTGGAGGTGCGGGGTCAAGTGTTCCGGTCTCGTCACTTGACTCGGTTCCAAATTACGGCACCGGTCATTTAGCCAAGTCGGACTCCGACCCTTGTGTTGCTAATTCAAAACAGGAGCCGCCCGTTTCAGCTCAATAGTCTATTAGGACCTGGTGAATGGAACCTCCAACTAGGGAGCATTAGCAACAACAATAGAATGGGAGTGGGAGCAGGCCATTGAATTGTCCCTATCGTAAAAGTAGCCTAAAATTTATTCTCCCTAGCAAGAATGACATATAATAAAATTGCCCTTGTGCCTCAGCTTGGTCGTTGTTTCTTACTGAATATTGGATAAATTACAGTACATGCAAAGAAAGACGCACAGAGAGAAATGTGTGAATTTCTTTCTAGTTCATATAATTGATGATTTATTAGCATATTAGCTTTCATAGGTGCTTTAGCTTGTCTGTATGCCAATGGGTTTCATTAATGAAATTCAAGCACATATAGCTCCATCTTACGTTTAAAGGTTTATCTTTAAGTTTACGAATATTGCCTTCTCTTTTTTCTTTTGTCTTTTAAAACCCATATTAAATATGGGCAACAGAGGAACGCCCGAAATAAATAATGAGCTTTGCAATGGGTCCATTTGTCTATTTCTCTTAATGTGTATTGTCTTCTAACAATGCTGCTTGTTATATCCTAATTAATAGAATTGGTTTTGCAAACATATATTCATCAGATTTAGAAAAGTATTTGCATTCTTCCATCGTTTACTTCAAACCCGTTCATGATTATAATAAAAAATCAATTCCGAAAATTCAACTTTCTATTATTTTCTTGCTATGGTATATCCAAGTAAGTTATATTATTGAAGATATACACCAATTATATATTAAGCATTTTTTGATAATATACATTTAATATGCCTTGAATAATCCTATCTTTCTACTGAGTTTCTATTCTAATATATTTTTCTATTTATAACTATTGAGGATGTTACACTAAAAGCTTCTTCTTAAGAAACACTATCTTTTAGGTGTATGGAAATAGCAATAGCTGCACCGTCATTTACTTCCAGACCTTTCTGCTAACCGGAATATTGTTTTTTCTACTCTGCTATAGTGAAAATATTAGTCTAGATCTGATTATTGACCCTGTGGGTATTTTTTGTAAAACAAATTTCTCCAAATACTCTCAAACACCTGATATATTACTGACACATACACACACACACACACACATATATATATATATATATATATATATATATATATCGTTCCGCTTTCCTGGGTTCGATACGATTGAATAAAATCTCTTTAGAGAGTGCACACAAAATAAAATTTATTATTCTGTAAGTTCTTCAAACGCATACACAAATTCAAACAGAAAACACGTAACAACTGTCTTCTATACAGCCTAAAACTCTAAAAATCCAAGTCAGGATAACAAATTGGCTTTTCAATACCATACACGTCTAACGCACTTTCAATACATTCAATTCCCAGCAGAAAATAACGCTGAGTTCCAATGCCAATGTGATGTATATTCATAGATTTCCAAAGCGCCCCGTATCGTTCAGTCAGCTAGTTATTTCCAGAATCTTCAAGAAAGGTCTAGACGGCAAGTTGGCGACCATTTGGCACCATATCGCCAAATTTGGTGAAATGTCGCCAAATTTGCCTTCGAAATAAGTCACTAAATCCATCACCAATTTGGTGGTAACTCTCATATTTGGCTAGATTACAATAGTAAAGATACACACACAGAAACACACACACACACACACATATATATATATATATATATATATATATATATATATTTATATTTATATTTATTTATTTATTAGGATAATTTCTGTAGATTTCGCCATAAACAAGGTGTTCAGTGAAATAACCAATACTCTAAAAGAGATTAGTTTCTTACGATTCACCTCCCCGTGTTGTTAAAAATTAAATAGTGTAGCGTGCAAGACATCTTTCGACACCGCAGATTAATCAATAAATCTTTTATTTTCCTCTCGTAAAATAGATTAAGAGGATTTCTCGTCTATTTCTGTGTTTTTCTACTTCGGAAATCAATAAAAAGAAGACAGGTAAAAGTAACAAAACTTCCTAACATCATGTTTACTTTCTGAGACTGACAAGGGCAACTTTGCCCTACTTTATTTACCTTTGTTCTTATTAATTAATTTTTTCATTCGTTTACAAAATATATCTCAGTTATGTTTAGAACAGCTTTATTATAAATAATGATGAACTATGTGTTCGTGAAACCGTAATACTTGAAATACCCTTTTTTTTTTTTTTTTTTGCATTTGTTACTCAACATTGTCATAAGTGGCTCGTATATATATATATATATATATATATATATATGTGTGTGTGTGTGTGTGTGTGTATCAGATCAAAATTAATAATATTTAGTATATTCAATATTTGAAAATCTTTTAATTATTTTCTAGATTCGATGAAAAACCCCTTCTAAACGAGTTTTGGTAATTTCTTAGAATTAGAATGTGTTATCATACTTAAATATGCTCCTGAACGGGCCAATCTCTATGCGTATTATTGGCGGTGTACAACAAAGAGCAATGTCATACTTTTTGTTCGAAGAATGTTTGTTAAAAATATTTTAAAAGTGGTTTCTTCAAAACTCATTAATTTACAATATTGTTCCATATTTAAGTGTAATTCTGTATTTATAAAATTATTCTAGTGGATTAGAATTCGTTTAAAAAATTGCTCAGATTTCCTTGATGAATGTATCATAAATACGTTTCTTTAGAACATTCATAAATGTAAATTAACAATATTAGGTCTATTAATTCGGTTTGTCGCTAAACTTATCAAAAGCTTATTAATTAGAAAAAAATCCCTATTGACTCGACTTTTAGCCAAGCTTTTTGATTAAAAGTTTACTTTCTTTCCAGCTTCAATTAACGTAGTCCAAACAAACTTGTGTATTATTGCGACACATGGTTCAACTGAGAATTATGTTTGTGGATGCAATAATGAATGACTGGCCTCTAAGATAACCATCCTTATGAAACAACCCGTGTTGGATGGCAATATCTTATCTAATAAACAAGTGTTAAGGAAACTTGCGCACATCTAAGACTAGCTCATCCCAGGACACAAACCATCAAGGGGTCCAGTTTATCCTCCAGAAACATGAACATCGAGGAAATTCGTCTTAGTTGAAATCCAACTTTAAGTAAGATTTTGTTTAACACAAAACCATTTAACATCTCAGGATAGTAACAGTGCAAACCATGGAATTGCTTGATGTACACCAGGCATGGCAGTTGCTATCGCTTTGCCGTCTAAGGGCTTGAATAAGTCGGACACTTTATTTTCGATCAGCGGAACTTTCTAAGGAAGATGCAGTAATGCAATAACATCTAACAGTGGGTTGTCTTTCCACGAAGTTGAAAGTGAAGTTAAAGTTCAAGCCTTAATTACAGATTTTAAAGATAACAATGTCCTATTGTTGGACGTTTTGTTTCCTCTATAATTTCTGTATTTTTTACAGTGGTGAAATAAGCTTCTTTACCTAATGTTGGTTATTTAAAAATGCTACGGTAATTTGTTGGTGCTTGAGGTGACTAAATAAAGCGGGGTACACAGCTTATAGTGTTTTCAAATCAATCTCACAGCGGGACTCGGAAGTTGTAGAATATATACGTAGCACCAAAGCTTAGTACTTTAGCCATTCAGCCACTTGAATGTCTTCATTAAGAGATTTGATTATTTGCCAGGTGATATTTTATATCCCATTATTGGATAGTTTCAGTTGATTACCTAAGGAATTTTCTTTGTCTTTTCTCTATTTTTTCTATTCAATTTTTACTTCCGAAACTTTACGTTTTATTATGACTTTCAATCTTATCTAATATGGAGACAAAATCTACACAAAAATGTGAAATGATTAGCTTCACTGTAACCAATAAATAGCATTATTTTGCAATTTAGAACAGTATGCGGTACTTCCCTCTTAATCTAATTACTTTAATTAATTAATGCTCTTATCATTTTAAAGACTTCTTTTCTAATTTCATTTTCCTGATGTTCATTTTTTCTCCAGGGCAAAGGCTTTTCGTATATTATTTCTATGAAAACTGAAATTTGCAGTATGTGACTTCAAGAAACCTTGAACTCTTTAAAAGCCAAAAATAACATGGTAACAATGATCCAAACTATTCACATGAAAGAAACTATTGTTGCAAATACCGCAACATGTGGTCTGCTGCACTACTATACAGGATAATGAATGACTCTTCCTGAACTGTTGAAAAGTTTTAAGGGTAAAATGAAAACAAAATTTCAATACACACCTCAGTACAAAGCTTTTCCAAGCCTGAAAATAGAGAAAACGATGACAGAATGGAAAAAATGCTCATTTCTATTGTGTTCCCTCAAGCAAGCTTGATAAGTGCCTATATACGTTTGGGTCAACAACTTTCACATAAAATTCGCGAGATTCATAAATCCGAGCTGTCCGATGGTGTAACAGCATCACCACTCCTTGAAACACTTTGAGGATAACTTTTACTCCAAGTTTACCTACATTTGCCATTGATTGTGATGATTGGTAGTGTTCCTTACACACATCAATTGACTAGTATAATTAGCTGTAAGACTAGTATCATTAGCTGTCATCTCAGAAAGTTTTCATTATATGATGTATATGAATGATGTACTATCAACGTTTTCTTTATCATAGCGGGTCGCAAAGGGTTAAATCAATTTTGAAGTACATCTTCAATTCTAGACGTTTAAATGGTTGGCATAGATTACGTTATTCTACTACAAACACTTATGGCCGGGACTATGTATTAATTTTACTTAAAACAACAAAAACACTGAAAAAATGGGGGAAAACATGATACTGAAGTGCTATAAGTAATTTTCTTGCAGTAATAAAAAACGGATGTCATTAAAATAGTCCAATCCGAAGGCTATCTATCAGGATTTACGGAAACTACTTTGATCATTCAAATTACTTATGTTTATGCTTTACGATTTTGGACTTTTGAACCGCTTAGAGTATTTATTATACTACACCAAACAAATATGATTGCCACTATTTGAAATCGACTTAAAGGCACTAAAACTACTAAATTGGAACAACACAGGATTAAGATTTAAAACATGATACTAAAGTACTATAAATCACATTATTGCTTCAAAACTGAAAATTTAACTTTTGCATTATTAAAATGGTAGACACATTTAACCCTAGTGTATGAAATTTCCAAACACTGTGTTACATTTGTCAAAATCGCATGAAATTTATCCTTTTTTTAATGCCCTTTCATAATCTGCAGTAATATTTCTGAGTTATATATAACGTATTAACGTTTAATCTCCAATCCCATACTTCACAAGAATTTTAATGACATTTTTTTAAAACAGTGCGTTGTAAATCACTTATCTTTCACTCACAGTTTTTTTAATAGCAGTACGAAATACCTAAGGCAATAAATATCACTGTCAGCGTTTATTTACTTCTTCTGTGAAAACAAACGTACACTTATCTACCCCGAAACATTTAAAGCTGTATCACAAAAGATTAATTTATTTTGATTAGACTTCCTACGAAGTGAAAAATTTAATACCGCTTCGCAGGAAAAAAAATTCATTTCATCAATCGGGTTAATCAATATATCATTTATTTCTCCCCTTACAAAAGAGATCAGCGACATTTCTCCTGCATTCGCGTGTTTTCCCTTTCTATAACCGATGAAAGAACATCCTGACAAATGGAATAAAACTTTCAGCCCATCTACTTTATTTTTTATTTATCTGTGCAGTAAAAAAACATCGACTCTGATTTTATTTATCTTTGTATAAATTAAGTTACTTCACACAAAAGGTGTTCCATTTGTATTTATTTGTGTTTAAGAGAAGAGAAATAAGAAACAAACCTTTTTAAAGAAAGTATTACTTAGAACTGTCAATTATATGTACTTACTAAACACTGCATATTTTACTGAAATGTATCTGATTGTAAGATTTTTCAGCAGGCAGTAACTCTAAATTTTATTTAATTTTTTTAAATGAAAATGTCGATTTCCTGGCAAAGAAAGGAACAACTATTCTGCAAACTTCTAATAATCAAATGACCTTCAAATCTGCAAAAGTCCTAATTAAATTAGAATTCAAGGGGAAGTTTGCCTCCTACGTATCAAATAAACTTTGGAAAGACCTGGGAGTGTCTCACTAGTTCAAAGCCCGTTGTTCCAGATTTTCCCCGTCATGTAGCCGTAGCATTATTTCGTCAATTGACTGCACACGATTGTTTGAATGCCCACATTCCCAAAATTGGTCTTAGAGACTCTCCTGTCTGTACTATATGTGACTCTGGACAATGTATGGATAGGATAACAAGCATATCGACGAATGTACTGCATTAATGACTTTTAATTTATTGCTCTGAGGTATTGGGAAGCTAGACTAAGGCTAATGGCTTAGTGGCCAAATGACTGGCATTTGTATAAATAAATAAATTTTTTTAAAGATAATTTATTGTAAAATTTTCTTATTACAGTTAAAAAAAATGTAATTATATAAAAAAGTTTTTAATCTAGTTGAAACAGTTTTTTTTTTATCTAAATGTATATTTGACCGAGATTTGTTAAGGTGACAGTAAAAATTGAAATTGTCCAAAACTTGAACTTTGGACTTGATATTTCGCATTTTTGGTTACGGTAATCTATTGAATAATGCTCGAAAGTTGTTTATTTACAAACATTAGAGCCAGAAATGTATAAGTTACTATCTAGGATCGTAAAATTCATATACATTTTTCATTTATCTGCATTCATATCAAGATTTGAATCGCAATCTAATAAATGTGGACGGTATTCTCAAGATAAAGGAAATTTAGATACGCTTATACGGCATGACGCTAATACTGCCCTATGAGTCTTTCTTTCGGTAAAATTTCAAAAGGTACGCACATCAGTGTTAATTCTTTTTAGAGAGGGGTTCCTTCCCAAAGGAAAACTATAAGTATAATCGCAGTGATGTTCTAGCGTGGAAAAATTATTCGTGAAATATTCGGATACGTAAGGAAATAAAGTCCTTGTACCACCGTTCTTTTTCATGTTTCGATACGAACCGTAATATGATGTCACAGTAATGGAATTTACTCACCCTAAGAAGGCGAGGTTATAGAGAGGTTATATATCACAGTCAAGTGTTACGTGAAAAGTTTGAAATTGGAAGGGGAGCATGCATACGCCGCTTATTGCTGTTTAAGGATTGTAATTTACTTTACAATATTTAAACTGTAGTTTTGATAGAAATTTTCCCTTTAAATGCTCTCTAAATGTAGGTGATAAAACAAGAAGACTAAAATACTGGTAAGTTTGGAAACAGAATGAAAAAACAAAATGAGTCAATATAAACTGGGTTGACGGTGGCAGTAGTAAATCCGGACTGTGACATGAATTGTTCTATAATTACAATAATCATAAAATTTAAAGTTAGCGTTTAAAAGTTTTTGAACATTATCAAATTTTATAAAAATTATTATTTTTATATATTATACATTTTAGAGTAAAGTATTCTTTTTATAAACAATTCTATCGTATGTAAAATCATTTTAATATTCATTTTAATTTTAATAGTGGGTTACAACCTATTTTTTTTTAATTGTTTCAAATTATTCCAAAATGCTGTGTACATAAATAGACTGAAATGGGAGATTATAATCTTTTTAAAGGTATAAAAAAATTATCTTTCGTGATTTTCTATGTGAGGATATGGATCACCATCATCTGCAAATGCAGGTCAAATAAAGATTATAGTTTATAAAATTCTCCGGTCGCATGATCCCTTTTTTTTGAAATTTTGTCGGCTTCAGTGAGGACCTTCCCTCTACGGTAACTGTCAGTTGTACACGCAATTGTGCATTTGATAGACTGAAATATTGATGTAATATGAGATGATCTCAGGCATTGAAAGCCCATCATTACTCCTGAATACGCAGAGTTAAATCGGAAAGTCAAACTTTTGCACATTAGAAATAAGAAACACAAAGTGTGTTAATGTGAAAAAATTCGGTTAATGTACTATTGAGAAAGGTGCCTGAAAGTGGTGAGGGGAAGTCCGTGCGTGCAAGAAATTTTGTCTCATTACAGTGAGCCCGGAAATTTAAAATACTTGCAAATAAGGTATATAACTTCACATTTAACTGTGAACTCCAAAGTTTAACACAAAATTAACACGGGTGCATCCTCTTCAATGAATGCAAGTTGCACTGTACCAGAATACAATTTGCATTCTCCGTCTGCATTGATGTTAATAATTGATTTGAACTATAAAAATTTGTATTTGTCAAAAGTATTACCTTTAGCAATTTGATTCGTCATTTTTCGACACGTGCTGTCATCGCCATTATGTCTTACATTAGAAAACGTATGGTTAAAACTGGGGATTTTACAATCATATGTTTAAGGCAACAAAGAATATTTATTCTAAATTAAATAGTTTTTTCAGGGAGTTTGCAGTTACGTAAAGGCATTGGAATATAAGGGCATGCAAAGAATGAATCTTATTTAAAATGAGATTTATCCCCTGGTAGGCAGATTGAAATACATATACAAAACCGAATATTGAATTGGGAGTCACCTATAGTGAGCACACACACACATATATATATATATATATATATATATATATATATATATATATTATTTCTAATCGAAATTTTCTTACTTTTAAACAAATGTAATCCTCTAGTAGCACACAATACATACGCAGCATAAATAGAAAATTTTAAAGATTAAAACATTTTAAGTTTCTTCAACGTACAATTAAAAGAAATATATAATTATTTTTATCGGAAAGATATACAATTATCTTTTACCAAACTTCTTAAAATAAAATTTGAATAGCAATGTTATTTTGCGTGAAAAAATACGATTTCAAGAATTTCTATTCAGAATTAATACTATGCTTCTAACATGACTCAAAATGTAATCCTTATAACAAAAACTTAAAATCATAATCCTTTTCCTTATTAGAACAATTTAAATTCTAACTATTTCAGAAAGAAGTGGAATCGCCGTTTATAATCAAATACGGATGTACAAAAAAATCTTAATGGAATTTTCAGACCAAAAAAATGAACTTAATTTAACATTATATTAAAATATAACATTATAGAAAGGATTTCATATATGCGTGATACAAAAATAAGTGCTCCTAAAAAGATTTACCCTGATCAAATTTACATCATAAAAGCTTAGTTTATGATGAAACATCCAATGAGGTGTGAAATTTTTCGTTGTACTGCGTAACACGTGTTAAACTCGAGTTCAGCAATATATCATTTTTCTCTTCCAAAAATAAAGATTACGGATACATTTTTCACGCTTATAACTACGCATATATTTATTTTTTGAATCCATGAAGGCATGCTCGTTAAATTTTGAAGGGGGACTCCAAAATTTGTCTCGTAAAGAAGCCATAAATATTTTTGTGCTCATTTAGTTTATCTGTATTTATATTCCTATTCATCAGGGCATTATCGTAACCTTAACTGTTGTTCAAGGTGACAGGTATAGTTTTAGACAAAAGCTCCGGAAGGTGTTTTTGAAAGTTCAATTAACTTATGAAATTTTGTTATTAGAAGCAATTTTAATTGTTTTTACATCTACTGTATATATATATATATATATATATATATATATATATATATATATATATATAAATATATACAGTAGTACCTCGACTTACGAGTTTAATTCGATCCACATGACGGAGCTCGTAACTCGAATTACTCGTATCTCGAATAAATTTTCCCCATTGAAATGAATGGAAATCCCATTAATTCGTTCCGGGCTCCCCCAAAACACCGTAATTGTTTGTTACATGTTTTTAAATGAGATAAATGTACTTATAAATGACGAACATTGTATAAAAACGCAATGCAATAGAATGTACTGCGATAAACTTGTTTTATTAAGTACAACATTTACCTTACTGTAGAGGAGAATAGGATTCCAGACTACTAACCCATGAAGGATAGGTAAACCCTCGCACTGTGCGCCAACACGAGCGGTGACTGCAAGATTAAGCCGCTGTTCGTTTATCATTCGGAAAATCCCAGAGTCTTTAAGCATACACGCACACCTTGATTATGTTTTTTGATAATTTCTTTTTTCAACTCAATGCACATCATCCGCTTCTTCTTCTCAGCACTGTCCTTCAACTGACTTTCTTCGGACCCATGGTTGGAAAAGAGTGGCATGTTTTGCAAAATAACTGCAAGCACAAATCTGATGCTTTTATTTCGAGCTTAGCCTCTTCAAGTGCACGAATGAGACACGGAAACTAGGTGATTGTTGCGTCTTTCAATGTGGCTGTAATGTCCGGATTCCTCTTTCTCAAAATCCGTAGAAGGGGGAGGGCTTGCGATCCTAGGACCAAGGTTTTTACATCTCCTGGACCCCAGTGTGGGGGAGGGAATTTATAAATTGAAGCTATCTCTCTGCGAGAGAGGGTGGACGCTGTTCGGTTTTGGTTTGGTTTGGTTTGGTTTAATTTGGAGCGCTACTGTCAACTTTTTGATACAGTAGGGCTAATTAGACCGGGATCTACAGTTTAAAGCCGATTCCGAACGGCTACAAATGTCCATGCCACCAGTGAGACTCGAACCCACAGGATCTCAACCGTATGCCAGTGCTCTAGCCATTCGGTCATCATCTGGCTCTTTTCGGTTTCGGAGGGCTACTCAAGTGTGGACAGAGCAAGCTTCCCCGGGTGATAATTGTTGAGTGTTAATCTCTCGGTTTTAGACTGGATAGTAGTCTAGAGAATAATATGTATACAATTGTATAATAATTGTACATAAATGTTGTAAAGATTATATGCTTCTCGTGTTCTCATTTGATGAACACGCAAAATGGCGTTCGCTACATAAACTAGCGGTGGGGTATCTGATGCTTGCTCGTAACCCGAATATTTGCTCGTAACTCGAAGCAAAAAATCTGCGGAGAGAATGCTCGTATCTCGAAAAACTCGTAAGTCGAGACACTCGTAAGTCGAGGTACCACTGTATATACACCGGGAAACTTCTCTAGCCAGTCAGCGCTCTATACAGCTACATTTTGTGGACATAGTTTCAGAATGACTCCATAGAGCCAATGTTATTGAAGAAACCTCTTTTCCACAGCCACCAATCTAAAATGGCCACTTTTTCAGAACCATGACTGGTCTGAAGATTATCTTTTGCCTAATCTTTCATTTTTTTGCCATGGAGAAGTTTCACTGTATATAAATACTAAGAGAGAGAGAGAGAGAGAGAGAGAATAATTACTCTTAATATGCAACATCGATCTGTATCTTATAAAGCGTGTTATTGTCTCATTAATATTCCATTCTTTCTTTCATATGCATAAAAATGTATAAAGTGAAAGCGGAAAAATTCGCCAATGGGGGTTGGGCAGGCATAAGCATCTTAGAGGAAATGCCCCCCCCCCCCACTTCCTATAGGCACCATCAGTTAATTTTTCGCATAATCTTTCAAAATTTCCTTCATATGAACTACAAATGTATAGAAGGAAGATGATTGCTGAGCCAACAGGTGGTGAGCCAAGCTAGGCAGGTAGGGGATGACCTCCCCTCCCTGTTAAAAAATAGAGATTTTTACAGGGAGTAAATCAAAGCTAAAATATACAAAGTAAAAGTAAAATGTAGATTTTTCAGACACTTATAGAAATATCTAACTCGCTTTTATCTATGCTCAGAGTCTGTAAATCTGCGTTTCAATACATTGTAAAAACTGTGCACGGTTGTGTCGAACAGTTTGCCTATGGTACCCCTATATGATATATACAAGTTTCTTTCTTTAAATTGATCCATAGGTGGCTGAGTAATACATATTTTAACAATATCAATATTTTTCATTCATCATACAGTTCAGAAGAAAAATGGCTAAACCAATTCAGAGTACATTGCTGCCATCTATCGCCTGAATGAGGAAATTTTCTGTCCGCCCAAATGATTTTTAATTATAGAATAATGGCAGGGTATGGGTAATCCATTACTAAGACTGGTTAAAAGAAAGAAAATGTTCGAGTGCATTGAAAGTGGAATAATAAATCAAAATTTGTCCCCAACACAATCATCTTCGAGTAACACAAAATGTCACATGCTGTCATGTAGGAAATAATTAGTTCCAATGCTTGAATTATGAAAATCACGTTGGAGTGAATCATTTATGGCAAAATAAGACTTTATTACTGGGTATTGTTGAATTTTATTTAAGAGTGTTGTCAAACTTTGAAAAGGGAATTATATCTTCACTTTTACTAATATTTTCCCAAAAGTACTTTTCTCAATGGTTAAGATGTAACTCTGAATTATTTTAACACGTTATAGTAGTTTAAAGTAAATGAATCAAAAGGAACTTTGATGAAATATTGCCTTTTAAAAACATAAGTAAAAGTAAGTTCTATAATGCGATAATGTGACCTAATGACTGGAAAATCGTAGTAAACTATTTGTTTACAGTTTATGTCAGTTTATATTTAAGGTAAAAAAATGCATCAAAATTGAGGAATACTAGGTCCATAAACTAAACATGGTAACACGGATAGGATCCTGTTTATTAAGCTTTCTAAATCCTTACTAGGTATACTTAAAACACACTATAAATTACTGTTTTATCTAATACTAGCTGAAAACCCGCACTTCGCTACGGAGTACATTCAAATTAAATACAAATGTCAATATATGCAATTAATGTCGAAATAAATAATATATATATATATATATATATATATATATATATATATATATATATATATATATATATATATATATATATATATTTTCAAAAATCTTTCTTAGTGCAACCCTTCACTATAAGAAGAATCGCCATGCAAAATTTCAGCCCTTTAGGTCCAGCAGTTTGGTCTGTGCGTTGTATGTCAGTCAGTGAGTGAGTCATTTACGGAACTGTTTTATACATATAGATAAGTTGGTAAAATTAAGAGGAAAGAACAGTTCATTGCTTTATAAAAGGATAGCAAAAGTATCTTAACGTATCTACAAAATTTTAAGATTCGAAATGTGCAACTGAAAAACTCTACAATATAATTAGTGTGAAGTATACAATACCAAAGTGTGAAAATCAAGAAAATTTCAAAAAAATTAATTAGCATGAAGTAATATGACCCCCCAATAAAAAAATAATAATAAATACTATTTTGTACTGGATAATGAATTGAAACAAATTTTCTTCTTCTTAAAAAAAGCATAACTCATAGCATGTTTGCTATAGCGTGGGACTTTGAACACGCATGTCATTAAATTTACATCCCATTGATTCGTCAACAAAGTTAAGAATTTTAATGTTTTTATTTGCCAGTTTTAAAATTGCCTCACTCTACAGACAAGTAGTAAAATGCACTACCAAATACACATAAACACAGAAAATATCCTATTACCTTCATTCTAGAGTTTGAAATAAATATGAAATGGCTTTACACAAAATCTATCCTAACTTAGTGTCCCTATTTTAAAAAATAAACTATATATAATATACACTTTCATTTACATACGGAAAATAACTTACATAAGGAAAAAATAAATGATATTGAAATTTACATACTGAAAAAAATAGATGAATAATACAAAAGTATTACCTTAAATCCGTGCTACCATTTACTGCCCAGATTTTTCCTTTTGATTCCATTTACGTTCGAAAATTGACTGCAATATACTCTTGTCATTTCACCCGACAAAGTTATGGAGCTACTTCTTCATTCACACTCTGCTGAAAATAGAATTTATTTATTTTCTTACCACTTCAACTTAAATTGACTGTTATGTGGAAACTTTCAAAATACGGTGCTAAAAAATAATGTAAAAAACATGCATAACTACTAACGTAAATACGCATTAGAGAAAGTAAAACTTGCTCTAAACAAACTACAAAATGCTTTTCTTTTAAGAAATATTCAGGGCGTTTTAGAAAATTTGACGTAATTTTACGATCTAATAACTTTGCCAACGCTCTTTCAAAAGACCTTATGTTTTAACATCATATATGTAAACACGTCAAATTTTTATTTCGATATTTTTAAGATCAAGTCAATGCGCTGTTGAAATAGCCGCCACATTCAACAGACCTGACTCCTTTGGATTTCTTTCCTCTGGAGGTATTATTAAAGACTTTTTTTAAGTTTATGTACCCCCGTTATTTACAAATGAGATAGTGAAAGACAAAGTGGTGTAAGTCCCATTTTCAACTATTTTTTATTTGAGAGCAAAAATGTAATCTCCATGTTCAATTTATAATGGAATTACAAATAATTTTTATTTGCAATATTATAATAATTATTATGAATTATAATTTGCTCAATTTAGTGTGGAGTTTTTTTGTAGTTTTTGCAGTAAAAAAGCTTTGGACTTACACTTTACTTACTGACTTACACCGCTTTGCCTTTTACCGCCTCAAATGTAGGGAAACTAAAGCAGAGAATCAGTGGCGCTTTGGTAACTGGTACTTAAGAAATGCTACAGCGCATTTGGCAGGAATACCGACTTGGCGTGTGCCGTGTCACTTGAGGCACGCATATTGAACATAATATTTGTGAAATTGTTCATGTAATCCATATGAATTTGTATTTCTCATTCATATTTTGGTTAATAAATATTAAATTACTCAAAAAAAGCTTTTAAGGGCACGTTGGCCCAGTTGTCAAGAGCAGCGGGCCAGTGATCTGAACGTCTCCGGTTCGATGATAGTCGCTGACAAAATCCACCACCGTGTACGCTAATGGCGGCTGGTGCACGAAAAATCTGTCGTGGCTGCACTGTCCTTCAAGTTCTCAAAATTTATCTCTGGAAAGTGCGGGATCAAGTGTACCGGTCTCGTCATTTGACTCGGTTCAAAATTACGAGACTGGTCCTTTAGCCAAGTCGGACTCCAACCCTTGTGGTGCTAACTTAAAACTGGAGCCGCATCACTCAGCCCAATAGTCTGTAATGGCCTTGATCTAATGTTGCTGTCGGTCAAGGTGCATAAGCAACAACAACACAAGAAGCCTCTTCAGTTCATTAGATTAGCTAGTGTATCTGCTGAGATATGTATACCTCAAATGATGTTAAAGTCTCTGAACATCCTGTGTTATAAAACATTTATTGTTAATGACAGCTGCAACCAATTTTCCAAAGCCTTTATTAATTAAATATATTTATTTATTGTTTATTTGATATACCTTTCGTCATCTTAGAATGACGAAAGGTATATCAAAATAATTTAATTTATTTTCGTTATACGTGATTTGATGTTAAAATAATAGATACTGTATAGCCTAAGACTTTTCGCAAAATTCTTCGAGTAATCAATCTATGATTTGTTTTTCTCTTATGTAGAGATTAAGGTATTTCTCGTCTATGAAATCTTTACTTCTGAAATAAATAAGGAACACCAATAAAAATGTTGGGTTTAGATTTTTTGATTTCCAAAGAATTCACATAATTTTATTTCCCATGTCTACATACATTCAGTAAGAATTCCTCATGTGTTCAAAGAAATCACAGAAAATGATTGCCTGAATACTGTCCAATACATTTTACTCTTTTATATAGTCCGTAAACAGTTAAGTACTTTTGAAGAATAATTATGCTAGTTTTTTTTTTCAAGCATTGAAACAATCTGAACATAACATTTTGTTTCTCAACGTTTTGTGCTTAGGAAGTTCAAACGAACCGTAATTCTATCCATCACTGGTTTATTTAATTTTGTTTGTTCAGTAAGTTAAAAGGTAACTGGATATTTTTGACGCTAAACTTACGCAGAATATAACGTTTTAAACCGCTTTTCTCTCCTAATGAGCAAACAATGCAACAAACTTCCATTTAAATCGATTATAAGTGTGATTCACAGCCATTTATTATCTACGAACATATATATTGATCAACTGTAATGTAACAAAACTAGGAAAGTCAAATAATGTTTTTCTTAAATTTTTTTTTTAAATAATTGAATATTTTGGTTAAACATTAAATTAGAAATACCAAGCATTTACGTAAAATTGAACTTTTATGAGAGCGGCCCAAATGAATGTGAGACTTGGTTTTTTCATGTAAGGGTTTATTGGTGAATATACAGGACGTAATAGTGTGAATATACAGGACGTAATAGTGAATATATATGTGAATATACAGGACGTAATAGTGATACATGAGTTACATATCACACCTCTGTTAGAAGGGTGTTACATCTCAAAATAGCCATAAGAGCTAAAGATATATGTCGAAATTTCATTTCTTGTTTTATGAATGCCTATGATAATTTTGGAAAAATTTATTGTTCGAATCACTTCAGAAGGCAAAACTATACACTATTAAAGCTGCTTTCAATTTTTAAAGCATGACTTTGAATTTTAATTGCAAGATATAACCCTCTACTAGTTAACCACATTTAGTCAACATGGACTGAAAAGCTTGAGGGAATACTGTCATAACTCTATGCTAATGTACAATCTATCTAAAATTTTTACAATAGAAAGAAAAAGCCTTGATAACATGAACAGCAGGTTAGAAAAACTACAACTTTAATTTCGAGATAAAAAAAAAATTATTTTCCATATAAAATTTAATGAACATTTTTATTACAGGAACATTTTAATACAACAACATTAGGCACTGACAAAAATCTTATTTTCACTTCGCGCATGAGCATGTCCCCCCTCCTAGTTGTGGAAGAGGGCAATAAGCGCCATCTAGGAGATTGTGTTGGTACTAAGCTTAAAACATTTTTCGAGAATGAGAAGCACTTCTTGTAGAGAATTGTGGTGCAATTATCTCAAAATCGAAAAATTTCGGAAATGTAACACTCTTGTAGCAGAGGTGCGATATCTGCTATACATATTCGCAATGTCGGTTAAGTGTCCCAGCGCTTACTAGATTTTGGATACCCTGAGCGAAGAATGTAAATTGTCTGCAGAACCAGTCTTGAACAACGACCCGGATCTCTGCATCGTTAGCAAACCGGTGACTTTTCCAGTGGGCCGAAGTAGTCTGAGGGCGATGCGTAGGGACTATAGGAGGGGGAAGAAGGTCGAGGACCTTCCAGCTGAAGCCCGCAACAAATCTTGTCCATGGCAGTTGATTCCATGATGATGACCATGTGTGCTTAAGCAGGTCTTGGCGTGTGTCGTGCTCACACATTTATTACGAAATTCCCTCAACCAACTGAATATTGTGCACTGTGAAACACACTTATGTCTATATATACTGACTGACATACAACGCACCGACCAAACCGCTGCACCTAAAGGGCTAAAATTTTGCATGGCGATTCTTCTTATAGTGTAGGGGTGTTATAGTAAGAAATCTTTTTGGAAAATTCTTCTTAGATTTTTTTAAATTAAAATTTTAATCTGTTTTAGTAACTTTTTTTAAGTTTGCATATAAAATAATAATTTGAGGGTTATAAAATTTATATAACGAGAAAGATCCTAAGAATTCCTTTAAAATGAAATCCTTTTCGAATCTTTACCTCCATTTTCTAAATTTTTGGTGAATTTTTAAAAATTAATTTTTAGATTTTAATTTATTAAATGCTGATCACGTGGTTTCTTTTCCTGGTACATTAAATAAATTTATCGGCACGTGCATAACAAGAAATAGACAAAAAAATATTTTTTTTTCTTGCTAATGCAACAGACGATTGGACATTATCCAAAAAAATATTAAAATACAGTAAAAGAAATGTTCCTGAAACTGTACTATAATAACTCTACTATATTCTTTAGTATGTCCTATTAGATTTAATTTGAATATTTTCTTGTACATTATTTTGTCTATAAAAATATCCCTTACGATTTTTTATTAATATATTTTTTAGTTTTTTTTACATCAATTGCATACATTTATCGTCGTATTTATTATAAACATATATATATATATATATATATATTATTTTTTGGCACTGATTGCATACAGTGACCGTTGTATTTAATTTGAATGTACTCCGTGGTGAAGTGCGGGTTTTCAGCTAGTCTATACATATATCTCTTATGACGATAAATTTTCTCTTCACTAACATCTTCTGCATCCAAATATTGAATAACCGCTCGCTGAGTCTGTTTTAACGAATCCATGTCACGACCGTACGTAGTCACCTTGCTTAAGCATGTTCAGGCACACTAACACTTTCGAAATATAGCAGCTTTGTTTCGTAACTTACAACGTCATCTACTGGCGAAAACACAAAGGTCTGTGTATTTAACCACTGTAGCTCAAACAAAATTCTCGCTTTCATTTGATCACCCTTATAGTAAACAACGGAAGAGCTAGAACTGAGAGAGAATTCTTAAGTATTTTCAAATTATTAATGTATCTGTCTCCATAATGAACTAAAACTTCTTCGATCTATAATTTATTAGCTGAAGCTCCAAAATCCTTTCTCTGATTAATTTTTGAAATTGTTTCTTCTTCGAGAAATCTGCTTCCTTTGAGTTACCTAGGAAATTCTTCCGACTCCAATTGCGGATTTGCAACGAGTAAAATATTTTTAACTGAATAGTGTGCCCATTTTGAGACTGATAATAAAACTTTTATATTGTATTTTCTAATACCACTGTAAATATTTTTTCATTAAATTAATACTTAAACTTTGGCGGTGTCACATATTAGCCGCACCACTGCTCAGTAGGTAAATATTAAAACAAAATTAAATGTTTATATATTACTAAATTCATATAGATGAGTGAAAAGTCAAGCACTCATTGGATAAAGTCAGAAATTTACTATTCATATACTGACTACAGTTGTATGAAAAAGATGCTCTCAAATCACTCAGGATCTCATGCTAAAAGTAGATGGAAAAATGCAATTTTTTGTCTCGTAAAGAGTTACCTATAGCACATTTCACTCTCTCGTGATTCGGAAACATTTATGTTGCGACATCGCATATGAGTATTCATAATGTACAGAAACATGCCTATTTATACCTACGTTCTCGAATTTAAAATAGCTTCCTTATTTTAAATTAACATGAAACGAATTCTTAAAGCATGAATTTTTAACATCTTCCGCCAAAATGCCCTACGTATGAACCGAAATACAACCTTTGCCATTATCCAGCGAAGGAATTCTAGTGTGGACGTTTTCGAAGTAATACGGTAAGTATTTCGAAGAAAGCACTCAGTTAAATTTAATGATGTATATTTTCTAGAAACCTGTTTACGTTATTTTTATCGAGTTCTATATATATAAAAGGGGAAGAAACTTAAAATTTTTTCGGGCTGGTTTGTCCAATATAAAATTGTTTTTTCTCAATATCTGAAAACATTGTCGTTGAAGAGCAGAAAATATCTTTCGGAGTGGTATCTACGTTAACTATTCAATATAACAAACAAATCGAGATTTTTTAAGAGTGTCCGGACTAGAAATTTTTCAAAATATTTTTCCCCTTTCTTAGATTAAAAAAACTATAAATCTTACAAGCTTACAAAAGCATGTACACAGGAACACACAACTTCTTAATATGAGCATTTGTTGGGATACTCCCCACACTCTGTCTTCCCAATTTGGAAGTTAAACGTTTATGTTTTTCCCGTACAGCGAGTGACGTGCATGCTTCGGGAATGACGTGATGAAACTGTTTCTTTTCGATCGCAAGTTGCGATGTTCGGACGTCATTCCTGAACGCTGGTTGCGATGTTTTAATTTAACATTTCTTTTTCCGGTGTTTATATGTTTTTGTAATACTTGTTATTGTATGTGTAGTAATTTTTGCTATAAGTGAAGTATTACTTTTCGTGACAATTATTTTGATGTTTATTTGGCGTAAATTTTCCTGAATATGCAAATCAGCCAGATACCCACGTGGTTTGAATGTATATAACGTGCTGGCTTTACTTAGCTCTCGCTGAGGTCAGTCGGAGCATTGTATTAGACCGAATGCTATCGCCAACGCTAAATGTTAGCTCGAGTTTACTTTTGTGATGATAAATAAACCTTCGTTTCCTGTTTTTTAAACTACTGTTTCTTATTTTATTCCTGCTTCAGCCCACTGTTACATTCTGATATATATATTTACCATATCTTTTCTATGGCTTTTAATCAAGTTCAACAGCATTAAAATATAAAAGAATGAAATTTCGTTTCGAACTAATCAACAGTTCCTTATCAGGGAGAGGAGCATTACATGTGATTGTCTCCATGGACAATCAATAATTGCGAAGCTAATTAATTTCTAACTAGCACCACATAAGTGACATCAACATCAAACTCTGGTGAAACTAGTCTGACGAACACACAGAAAAAAAAAAGTTAGTCGGGGAACACACTTCTCCGACTTCAAATCCACTGCACACTGAAACTCGCTTTTAGTGAGTAGTACAACCCATGTGGGGAAGTGGGTTCTAGAACTTAGATCCTAAGTGGGTTAACTTACCCGCCACCGACTCAATAAAATGGGTTATACGACTCACTTTAAAGTGTGTCGAAAAACACACCAACATGAGTATACAAGCTCTTCTTTCGAGTTCATTATCTCACTGTATTTTGGGTTATATAACCCACAACTAATGCGTTCTTATAAGTAAATGAGCTTACAACGGGTATATAAGGGAAATAATTGTTACCGCAAGATATGCTATAAACATATATTGAGTTATTATTCACTTCCTATTTCTGTCTTCTCGGTACTAGTTTCCCACCTTCTTCTCTAAATCATGTTTTATTTTCTTCTTTAACGTATGCGTCGATTGTGTAGGATTATGGTTATAAAGAAATATCTCACTTATACCCTCTGTCAAGCGTTTCCACTTTCATGTGAACACTTCTTATTCTGCCGCCTCCAAAGTCGTCCTTTTGGAATTTTTTTTAGTCTCCGGTAATTGTATAAAAGAGTTTGATGATCCTCTAGTAGCTGATTTTTTCATAGATACAATCACTCGTAACACTTTTCGGCTTGATGATGTGTGAATTAGTTCAAAACTTATTGCTAACATTTTATTTAATTATTTTAATGGGCGTATTAAAAAGCTGTGTGACCTTGTTACACTTTATACCTTTTAGAATCAAATCACACAAACCTCTAATTTCTACGATGATTTCATTCAAAAATGCAATATTTTTATGCTCTACTCGAGTAACCGAATAAATCATTTGACTTGTTATAAGGATTTCATCATCAGGAGCCAAATAATGAATAATTTTGATACTCGGCTCCAAGAGAATAAAAATGTTTCTGCCTACAATTTAAGGAAATCCGATCTTTTATTCATATTTAATTGCAAATACGAGGTGTTTTACATTGAATGGGACAAAAAGAAAGCATACCTGTGAACGCTGTAATTACTTTATTTTGATAAATCAAATTTACAGAGAAACTATAGTTATCCATGTTAAACTATAGTTAGATGTTCTATGTGTGCCCCTCCGGTGACACGACAAATATCTATGCAGTATTCCATTTCCTGCCATACTCGTGATAGAATATCCTTTGTTAATAATTAGAGCACTTCAGTTATCCACTGCTTCAGCGGTTGTATGTCCATGGGAAATGGAGGCACGAACACTTTGTCTTTAACAAAACCCCATAGGAAAAAATCACAAAGGGTTAGGTCTGGTGATCTCGGTGACCAACAAAGCAATGGCATATCGTTTGACCCAGAACGGCCAATCCAGTAATGAGGTAGACTATAGTTCAGGTACTGACGTACGTTTTTATGCCAAGTGGTGGAGCACCGTCTTGCTGCAGAATGAAGCCGGGAACCACTTCCTCCAACTGAGGGAACTATAAACGAAGATGTTTTGGCGTATTCCAAAACACAGTATGCTTTCTCCTGCATGGATGGCGCCATTTCGATCAACAGTGCCTCTAGTAACGATATCGTAACCGGAAGATTTTTCGCTGTTGCCAGATAAAACTTGTATAATTCTAGTTACAGAATTAATTTGTTTCGGCTAAATATATCAATTAAAGATTTTGTACTATGCTATTCTTTTTGTCCCATTCGATATGAAACACCCTGTATATCACTGTTTTATTAATTATTATTTTATATTAAATTTTGATTACGGTTATTTTCCCAAATTTTTTTGGGGGGTTGACTTACAAATCAAATCAGGCAGAATATAATTTCAGTAAAAGTATACGTCATTTTAACGAAAAGTTAATTTAGTTAATAAGTCGAGAGGAAGATTTTTGATTTTTCTTGAATTTCTTAATGTGAATTACTACTTACAATATACAGATGTAAAATCTGTGTAGGTCACATCAGGTTTAATTATCCCATTTAAAAAAATTATTAATAGATAATTTCATTAAAATTTATTTGTTATTTTAATATATGGGTGTAATTATAATGATAAATTATTTAATACTTATATAATACTTTATAGAGAATATTACACAATTTAAAGTAATACCGTTTAGACATTATTTATAACTACATAAAACTCTGGTTTATTCTAGTAGAATGCTCATAAATTCGTAAGGGTGTAGCAAAGAAAAATTTCCAAGTTGAAAGTGTCATTATTAGAAAAAAAAGTTAATAAAAATCAGATTGAAAGTATTTTAAATAAGTATTTAAAGTATTCAAATGCTTACAAAACCTTTAAACCTCAAAGTCGAGGCTTCCTGGAACTAGATATTTAATGGCCAATGTAAATCACCCTATCTTGCTTTTAGGAAAACTAGCATATATTCACTATGAGGAAACTTACTCGAAAAGTTCGAAAACTCCTGGAGAGCTTAAACTAATCCTTCGTATATTTCTAAAGGTTCTTAGGACATTCTATGACTATTTCCAAACTACTAAAGCTTCAGTGGGTACAAACAAAATTTTTAAAAAGATATTTTTCATTTGAAATAGTCAACTATTACTAAATATTATTCCTTCTAAGATCGAAGCCTTTTATCCGAATTAACATAAGGAAACCAGTAAGATTCAGAGATATATTACATTTGAAACGATGAGAGATGTCAATATATGTAACTATAGAAATTAAAATATTTTTAAACTACTTAAATGAGGGTTTAATAAAACAAATCTTGTGTAAACTCAAAAGAACATCTACATTTACAGATAATGAATCATTTCCATTGTTTCGGACACTTCCCCAAAATTTAAAAAAGTTGTGAGACTTAAAGCTAAAGAACTGGTGTGTCTCAGAAAACTTTCATAGTGCTTTAAGCATTCTTATGATTTGGAGCCTAAATGTGAAAGACGTGCATAAAATGCTTAGAGAAACATAGTAATGCAAAATAAAAGTCCTGCACAATTTTAAAAGTTTTTGCTGGCTTTCCCTTATATCTTAGATAATTATTTTACTGAATTTTTTAGTAAATTTACTACCTTTTGGGAAATGCTTTTTAGAAACATATAAGACCTATAGAGAGTGTTAACTAAATTTTTTTTCATAATGATATTCAGATATTTTATATTATTTCGGCTAAACATACATATTAATTTTTCAGATAAATTTTAACACTATTAATCAAATAATTATAAAGTAATCTTGAGTTTAAAGTACTTTAAATCAAATGAAAGTACGAAACTTCTGTGAATCTTAATTATGTCCACCTTTAAAACTGTGAGTTTTAATACAACCAGGCGATGTAAACAAAATTTCTAAGACATATGGATCTCGTGCAATGTTTAAAATAAATAGAGAATAATAGAAAAAGGTTGTAGAAAGTTAGACATATCTAAGTCTTCAGTTTATTAAGTGAGAAAGTAAATATAAAAACGAGTGTCAAACATTCACGAAATATACGATAATTTCCTTATGGTTACTACACTGAGCAGAACTTACCAACGTAAACATTGATTGCACCGTCGTCCAAAGAGTGATATATATATATATATATATATATATATATATATATATATATATATATATATTTATTTATTTATTTTATTTATTTATTTTTTTAAGAGGAGACACTTCTCGTCAAACATTTGCCTATACTACGCCGCAGTTTACTGTCCATTTTATTATGGAGGTACCATATAGGTGCCTTCAGAGGTATTATCCCCTATGAAGGGAAGACACATATGGAGGCATTATTCGCGGTGAAACGCCGGGATTCGATCCGAGCATTCTCAGCCCCAAAAACCGGCACGATGTACTATAGGGCTGCCAGAAGCCCATATTTATATTTTAAAACTAAAAGTTATACCCGAATAGTGTAACAGCGTCATATAATTTTGGAATTTACAGTGATATTCTTAGATTTAGGTCTAACATCCTTTGAACTGTCTTTTGGCTAGTTTTCATTCACATCATCGTACTTAATTCCCACATTTATCTCCTACTTGGAGCTTTAGAACCCAGACAGAGAATTCCAAATTCTCTCTTTTATTGTCTCTCTGGGGTATCTCTCTCTTTCTCCTTTTTCTTTATTCATTAAATATATAGTCCTTCAAATCGATTCCCCTCCTCTTTGAACCCCAAGCTCTGTCTCTTTCTCAATTTTATGTCTTGTTTTTTCCAAGTTGCTTGGGTTTGCTTTGTTCAATTCAGTCCCGAGACGCTTGTTTGTTACAGCGAGAAACCCAGAAAGTCAGTTGCTGTGATAAGCTGTGTTTGATAAATGAGTAGATGTCAGAAAAAAATAAGCATCCAACAAAATTATTTAACACTTAAAAACTCATCTTGTCACATCTTACACATTGCCATCAACTCTCCCAAGATACACCTGGAGTCGTGTCGGCACAAATGGTGTTTTGGTGAATAATTTCAAAAGGGGCCAGATGTACAGTTATTTTCTTTTTTAGATTTGTTCCAAGACTGAGTTTCTATGCTCTAGAGCAGTAGTGAGAAAACTGTGGGTCGCGACCCCCCTGGGCATCGCAAATGTCACGGTTATTTTGAAATAAATTTATATGATATTGAATTATTTTATTAAAAAATTGCTTTAATATGCTAATAATTTTGAAATCATGATTTTTTAAATTTTAAATTTTGTTAATTTTCCCCAAAATTCAATACAAATATATATTAATATTTAAATATGAAGTTTTTGTCACACGAGATTTACCAAAAACAAGTACAGAAGGCAAGAAGACATTTTTTAAATTTTTATCATGCAGAAATAAATATATACTCAAAATTTACCGTTCCTTTATTTTAAAAATAGTTTGTCAAAATTTTCTTATTTCTGATTCTATTTTTGCTAACATTTTCTTAACTTTTTAATAAAATTTGATATTACAAAAAAATTTTCATAGGAGTCGAATGATTTTTTTTTATCTGAAAAAAAGCGGTTCGCTGTCGAACAAAGTTTTCACACTACTGCTCTAGAGAAGCACTGACATATGTAAATCACCCCAGTATATGTTTGATCAGTGTTTACTCTTGCGCAACACTGATATTTATAAGCATTGTCGTATGTAAAACACTACACTATATGGTTGGTCAGTATTTAAACTTGCGCACCACTGATCTAGAGAATTGTCGTATGTAAAACACCACAGTATATGGTTGGTCAATATTTAAGCTTGCGCAACACTGCTATAAAGAAGCATTGTCGTATGTAAAACACCACAGTATATGGTTGGTCAGTATTTAATCTTGCGCAACATTGCTACAAAGAAGCATTGTCGTATGTAAAACACCACAGTATATGGTTGGTCAGTATTTAAGCTTGCGCAACACTGCTATAAAGAAGCATTATCGTATGTAAAACACCACAGTATATGGTTGGTCATTATTTAATCTTGCGCAACATTGCTATAAAGAAGCATTGTCGTATGTAAAACACCACAGTATATGGTTGGTCAGTATTTAAGCTTGCGCACCACTAAGTAGAGAAACATTTTCGCATGTAAAACACAACAGTATCTGGTTGGTCAGTGTTTTAGTTTGCACTCCACAGGTCATCTCTTTCTATACATGTTCAACTAATAGACCGGAGCTTACAGTATATGGCTCGGTGCACACGAGCGATCCGGTGTCGTTGCGGCACCGCAGTTGCGATCAGGAGTACAATAGAGTTGAAATAACCGGCGAGTGAGGTAACTTTTGTATGTATATACGTATATCCTTAAAATGTGGAGTATTTTTTTTTCAAAGTGCATGTAGTATATGAAAAGATTAATTTAAAGAATATAGTGGCACTGAAAATTTTACAAAATGCAATCTTATCTAAAAAATATTCACAAGGTGAGAAAAGTTAAACTACAGTGGAATCTCGATATATAGTTTTTCAAGGGACCGATTGAAATGAACGATAAATGCGGGAAAACGATAGATGCGGAAACATAACAAAGCAATATGATCGTTGGGACTGGATAAAATGAGCGATACATACAGAAAAACGATGGATCCGAAAACGATCGATCGAGATTCCACTGTATATAGTTGAAATAATAGAAACTAGAGACTGCTACTTTCTTTACAAATACCAGAGAGAAAATTACTTGAGGATTCTCCATGACGTGTGAGTCGGTTAGTTCAACTCTATGTACTCCTGATCGCAACTGCGGTGCCGCAACGACACCGGATTGCTCGTGTGCACCGAGCCTAAAACATAAATCCCACGTGAGTCACCAGTTAACTAGTTGAATAAGAACACTACAGCCATTTTCAGTTTATCAGTCCGTTGTAAGTTGTTGATATTTATTTACAACAACGTATTTGGTATTAAACTGAGGACGTGTTAAACTAAAAACAAAAGGTATAATTTCAAAACAGTTACATAAATAAAAATTATTTTGTAAATGGTTATGGGAACATTAAATATTAATTCTTTTCTCTCCTAACTTTTTTTTCATAATCTTCGAATAACCCACGAATCTCTCAAAAAGTAGATATTTATTTTCGTCATAAATAATTCAACAACCACGTCTTAAAAAAACTAATTACAAATTTCATTTCGTTGTCACTATATAAACAGTTAAAGACGTTTTCCGTCCTTGATGTATTAAACAAAATATGAAATAGTTGAAAAATTTTCAAATAAGCTTATATTTAAAGAATATGGAGTAGTATTGTTTAAAATAATATTAAAGTACTGCTCCTGAGATAAGATTTATATATAATGATCTTAAAATTAGCCTCAATTTCAAAAGTTAGATAAACACTTATATTCTCCAGTAATATTCAGTTATACTTTATAAAAAGTCAAAATCTTTGGAAAAACGGCATAAAATTGCTTACAGTTCGGTTCCCAAGAAAATTTTAAAATGACCAGGCATTTCCTTAATGTATTCGTCGCTTCGAGGAAAGTTTTCACCGCATTGAACATTTAGATCATGAGTTTCGTTGATATGCGAATAAAATATTAAATGTCACAATCCCCTATTATTGAATATAGTTATACTATGAAATCATTTTAAACTCGTGATTGCTTTTACTTATGCAGAGAAATCTGAAATTTTCCAGTATTACACACGAAATTAAAATTATATATTAAATTTATATGGCCATTTCATTTACCTAAATAAAGGGTTTTGGATTAAAAAGAATGTAGATTAGTGGATAATTTTTACAAAAGACTATATTGTAGGCAATAATACATATCACATGCATTTAACTGAAGTAAGAGCAGATTTTGAATTTAAGGTTATTAGATAATGAATTTAGGATAATTAATTAAAATTGTAGTAACTGTTTTCAACTTTAGTGATGTGGCCAGTTTAACTTATCCAGACGTGCAGTAATGGCAATAAAATAATTATAAGCTTGATAAAAACACTATTATAGTTTATTATGGCCAGACATTAAAACCACTACTTCGGTTACACAATAAATAAATGACTAGAATCTGTAAACAATGAATGTGAACGAATCACCCATAACATTAAAAGGTAGGAACATAGGCAAGTCCTATTCCCTGCAGCTCTCTCTTTTGTACGGGAAGCTCCTTTTTATGTGCTAGAAATGCACACGTGCCGTGGGCGTGTCTAGTGTTCAAATTTGAATATTGCATTAAAATTTGCATTTCTGCATAAGTATCGCCACAGTGATTAAACATAGACATAGCCCTGTAGATTTCCCCCTCATCATAGTCCGACATATATACAAAACATTTTACCATCAGATTTAAACCTTTGATGAAGGTTTTGAAAAGAGAAAATCGAGCTGCGTGGAACCATAAATTCGATAGTATTGTCCCAAAAATTTCCTCTTCATTTACCGATTATAGTATAGGTACTGTTTCCTGTAGAATACCTACTTCACAAGTACCTTGCAAACGCATTTCAATATTAAATTTAACTATATTCTAATAAATGTCCTAGTAATAATTGCAAATATATGGCTTTTATGCTGCTTAAATTCTGTACCATTACCCGATGTTAACGGGTGTTTTATAAAAACGTATACACAGAATGAAAGCAATTTAACCGTTACTATATGATGTAGATATATCGATATGTTGCAACTCAGTTGTGCAGGTATATGCCATTCATGGAAGAGATTTGAGTTTCAAATTGCCATACTTCGTTATCGGCATTTAGGGAATATATATTTCTACACAAATAATACTTTTATACTGCGCATTTGTAACTTGCAAAACTTTTTTTTCCTCCACCATATTTGTCATTTAGAAACATTTTCAATGCGTTTTTATCATTTTTGATAATTTTTTATTGATTTTAAGTCTTTTACTTACAACAGTTAGTAAAGAAAATCAGTAAAAACCTTGTTAAATTTCTCTTGATAACGTGTAACAAAACACATGCAAAAGGAAAACGTTACAATTTATTTAATTATTTGTAAAAAAAGTTATAGTTTTTGATATTTATGCATTTGATCCAACACGGAAATTTGTTAACATCGCGAAAAAGCATATTTTTAAGAAGTGATATAAGAAGTCCTATAAGGCGTTAATAAATCTTTTGGGATCTACTTCTAGATCTCTGACTAATATACAACTGTTGAGTGCTCCAAAAATTGTATATTTGTAATTTCAGCCAACCAAGATTGGTAACTAAAGCCAACAATTCTCAGAAAGTTTACGAATTTGTAAATTAAAGTTGAAAAGCATATATTGTGTATGATTGTAATAACTTGCCTTATCATATATAGGTCTGTTAAATAAATTTTCATTCTGCAATGTTATTATAATTAATTTTTTTAAATGTACGTATAAATACTATGAAAAATAACACAGGGCAACAGTGGTTTTAGTGCCGGGGTATATGGAGCTGAATTCATATAAATTTGATGCCCTGAATTTAAATATGGCATTAGTTTTTGCCTAGGGAGCTCAAATTTTTAAGATATAACATTTTAGTAAAATTTACATTTCACTATTTTAAGTTAAATCCATGGATCAAATTAAAAAACTAAACACGGAATTTATTATTATTATTATATTTTTTTAAATGTTTAAGGAACATAAAAATCATAGTGAATATTGTAGTAGTACTTATCTAATTACAAAGAGCAAGAAAGAGAAAAGAATAATCGATGAAACCAACTAGTCACTGAACATTTCGGAAATTTCTTTTCCATTACATTCTTGAATGCATTTTGTAACAGTCCCTTTTTGAACTCCAGCAGTAATCTGCCACCATGTGCGTATCCCATCTTCCTTGGTAGTCGTCCTCCATAGTTTTAATATCCTGGTGAAATCTTTCACGTTGTTCCTCACTGGTGTCTCCTAAATTTTCAGGAAAATGGTCTAAGTGGCAGTGTAAATAGTGCACCTTAATGCTCATGCTACACCAAAGGGATATGAAACTGTTTAGCATCTCGTTTACCAGTTCAACATAGTTTTCAGCTTTGCAATTGCCCAGAAAATTTCTGACAAATGCAACAAATGATGTCCAGGCTTTGTGGGCCGTCACATTCCTGCTAATTTTTTCCGTACTCAACTTAGGCATTTTCAATTTTTTTATATGCAAACATGATCCGTTCTTATCAAGAGCCTTTACAAACTGCTTTATTAGGCCCAGATTGATATGCAGTGGAGGAAAGATGATTTTCTCTAGCCCAACTAAGGGGTCGTTGATGACAATCATTTCCCCAACATTCATGTTTTCTCTCTTAGGCCACTCTTATCTAACCCAGTGGTGTGTTTTGTCTCTGCTATCCCAGAGGCACACGATGCAAGGTATTTGATGTAGCCACTTTGCTATCCAAGGAGAAAATTTACCATTTTTAAGTCCACACAAATCACCCATTGATGTTCATGATACTTTAACTTCTCCAAGACCAAAGTATGGTGTCATATTCTTCTTTTATTTTCGATGAGTGAACAATTTGTATTGAACCATATTTGTTCCCATTGTGTAGATGGACGCATTTCAAACTTCGCTTTGAGCTGTCAATAAATAGGCGCCAATCATTTGGAAAATATTCAGGAAGACCCATTATTCCCAGAACAAATCACCCATACTTGAATGTATTGAATAGGAAAAAAATATTGATAGATAAGTGGATGTATAGTATAACCTCGTTTATCTCTCTACCGGGATAATCCGGATCAGATTTGTAGATAATTTTATTTAATGTTTACATTAGTTAATTTTTAACTACGATAGCCAGAAAGTAACTACAAGTACACCAAATATTCGCTTTTTAGTTTTATTCAATGTACAGTTCCTGCATAGATTGTACAATAAATTATGGTAACAAAATGCTTTTTTGTTGAGTTTAAGAAAACTTTACTAGACTATTCTTTGTTAAGAAATTATGTGAAAAGTTAATTTTATATTTTTTAATGTCTTGTTAAGAATACAAAGTAATTTTGTTACAAAACATAGTAAGTCGTCTTAAATAAGGATTTTGTATTCTTTATTACCCATATTACCTGGATTATCCGGATTTTGATTTTCCGGATTGCCTATGGTCCCAGTTGGTCCGGATAAACGAGATTTTCCTGTATCTAAAAAGTAGAGCTGATATAGAAAAACTGATTTCATATTTAGATTCAGCGCACCAAGTATAGCTAATATTAGTTCTAAAATCTTAGGCACCAAATAAAAAGTTTTTTTTGTAGCCATGTTTAATAATCGGCTTTTCTATTCATAGTTACCATGACATTGCCATTTATTTACCGCCATTATCCTTTTTTGCATGCATAGTTAGCTTTCTTTGATAAAATGTTACAGGCTTTAAACTCATAAAGATTCTATACTTGTAAGCGTGTGTATTTGCGCATGGATTGCTATCCCTACCATGAAATTTGGGAACGAAAATACCTGGTCGAGGTTAAACCCAATTGTTTTGAAATTACAAATTATTTCCGTCTGTAACACAGGCTATTAAAAAAGATTCATTTTGTAGAAAACCTAAACCATTACTAGTGAAGGAAAAATAATGTTATCTATATCTTAACATGTTAACGAATTTCGTTGAACCAAATCCAAGCACCAAACAGACAACAGAAAATTGAAAAACTACGAAAATAAAAATTCTTTGCAATTTTGAATTCCAGCAAGCATTTTCACTCAGTTCCCTGCTTCCAGAGATTTTTGAAATGCTCGAGGCATTAGAATAATGTATTCATACTTCCGAGAAAATTTTTCAGTACATTAAGCACTTTTATATCTTGTGAACTTTCTGACAGCGAGGAGGGAGAAACAAAAGTAAAAATATAAGTCATGCGTAGCGCTGATGGGTAGAATGCATTCTTTTCAAAAGGGAAAATGTAAGACATTTAAGAAATGACTTCATTTAAATACTCTTTTACGTATATGTTTATAAAAATAAGTATAAATGCATGGAAATTAGAGAATTAAGAGTGCAGTATTAGCAAGTTCTATATCTCCTCATTTCTCGGTCTGAGAAATAGCCAATTTTTCATAAACAATTGTATAAAATAGAGATGCAAGAAAATTGTGTGTGTGTGTGTGTATGTATATATCAATATACAGATAGATAGATTGTTTGATTGATTGAAGACTAGATGGAAATAATAGTTCTTGAACAGTGTAAATTTAAGGGTGATTAAGTGTACATTTAGTGTTCGAAAATTTCTTTAAAAATGAGCTACACCGGAAGGAGATAAGATAGAGGCTAATCACAACCTTGAATTATACAAGGTTTAATTTTAATGAAAAGGTAAAAAAAACTATTTCAGGATTAAAGCTACAAGGCTGATAACATTTTTATTACCATGTTTTTATTAACTTGCTTTCTTGTGTGTTTGTGTGTTTGTCCAGTACAAATCTTGCAATCGATTTTTAACTAACTTCCCGACTAGCTAGACATTTAAAACTTTTAAAATAGCTCAGAACACGATGGCAATGCATTTTTTAATACTTTCAGCAATCTTTAAGCAGATTTTTACCATGTTTTTATTATTTTCAGTTAATTTTGTTTTGTAGACTGGTGCAGCCATCTATCGACCAGAACGGGAAAGAAAAGTTAAACGCAAGTTAACTTCCAATTAACTTCATTTTTTTTTAAGTTGATGGGATAGTTCATCAAAAAATTTTTTTTAAGTATTCATTAATACATAGAATTGTCAAGTTTATATGATTCAACGGAAAATTTAAAAACATGGTATATAAAAAGTTTATTTTATCTTGTAATTATTTTAACTCTTAACTTCCACATTTTGTTCTTCTGTTAACCATTTACATTACATTTTACATATATAATTGAACTTTTGTATGTATATATATCCTTAAATTGTGGAAGAATATATTTTCAAAGTGTATGTAGCATATGAAAAAGTTAATTTAAAGAATATAGTGGCACTGAAACATATACAAAATGCAATCTTATCTAAAAAATATGTAGAGGGTGGGAAAAGTTAAACTATATAGTTGAAATAATAAAATCTAGAGACTGCTAATTTCTTTACAAATACCAGAGAGAAAATTACTTGAGGATTCTCCATGAATTCGTCCAAATTAATAGATTTAGTTTTACCTTGCTTCTCAGTTTATTGTATTAAAGATATTTAAACTTTTGACAAGTACGAGAGTATAGATTTCTGGACCAAAACATTAAATTGTTTGATTATTCCCACATCTAACCAGGTTTTATAATCAAAGAGTTTCAAAGGTTATAATATATCACATCTGCACATTTAATCATTAAAGAATAATAATTTAAAAAATATAATTTTTATAGTATTTAAGAATAGCTGCCAGTTTCGTAAGAAAAAAAATCAAAACCAAGTTGACTTAAATGCTAGGGATCAACGTAGTTACTATTGTCTTATGAATTTTTATGGTCAAACTTCAATTGGGAAAAACAAGAAATGACTCAAAATCTAAAACTAAAAGGTGTTTCTCATATACCGTGGGGTTTCCAGGAATCATTTTCTTTTCCTAATGCGGAGGCACTGGTCGTGAGACATCCGTCTTTTGCTATTCACCACGAAGTCTTACTGGCTACGTAATTCTATGGGGGACCATTTATGTGAGCCCACATTGCTCCCTATAAAGACATAATACGGTTATGACCAAGCCTAACTCGAGATTGAACCCACACTGCGTGAAAGCTCACGACGCTAACCACTAGACCATGTAGGCGGTTTAAAAGAAAAAATGAAATTTTAATAAAGTCAATAGATTCAATTTAGAAAATTGGCATAAATAGTTGTACTTTATAGAAAATAAAGTTCAACGAAAAAGAAAACGGAAATTTTAAAAAATATGCTAGAGGTTAAATAACCCATCACAATATTCTTGATGAGACACATATAAATATTTTTTTCAAACGCAGACTTAAAACGAGATAATTTATGAATAAACGGCTTACTTAATTTTGCTTGTCAGCTGTCCTTTATGCACAATCTGCTGAGATATCTTAAGGTGTGAGCCAGGATCAGATTTTTTTTTATATAATATAGATTTATCTTAAAACTGTAAAAAAGGGGGGGGGGGAAACATGATAATTTGTATAGTCTAAATCAGGGGTGTCAAACTCGCGGCCCGCGACAAACATTTTTGCGGCCAGGACAATATATTGGCACACAATAATATATAATAATATAACCGACGCAGAATTATAGTAAGATAGGAAGAATTCTCTAAATGTTTTTTTAATTATACTCTTTTTTTGCTATTATTAAGCAAAATGCGTATATTTATGTTGAATATACTGTAATTAGGTAGTATACTGTAATAAACCTACGTTTCTATTAATATTGTTTTTTTTGCGGCCCAAGTTTTATAGTTAAACCTTGTTTGTTTGGCCCAAGTTAGCCTTTGAGTTTGACACCACTGTTCTAAATGGACACAGAAAGACTGGGATTGATGGATAATTGAAAAAATTACAAGGATGCCCGATTTATGTAGAAGCCTTCAAAACTGGATGTAAGATAAATAAATGTCCACAGTTTCATAATGATAAATAATATGACAGAAAACCATATGTAAATGCCAGTGTACAGGTCATTGAAACATAGTAGAAGATTAATTGGAAAGTTTAATGGGGAAAAATTACGAAAAGAGATAACTATTAAACAGTTCGTATGACGTAAGGGATATATATACTATATATATATATATATATATATGTGTGTGTGTGTGTGTGTGTGTGTGTATATAGATATATATATATATATATATATATATATGTGTATATATATATATATATGTATATATATATATATATATATATATATATATATATATATATATATATATATATATATATATAAATGTAATAATAAATCCGGGGTAACTCGGGAAAGTTCCGATTTAATCCGTAGTTTTGTAGTCATGTAACCGGGGCAGGACAATGTAAAAACCAACTCAATCAAAGCCAGTAAAGAAGAGTCGATTTGACCGTAGTACAGTTTTTATTCCTGGAAATGTTGCTGGACATCTTTGTTTCTGGACATGGAAGTTACAAACATATTAGTTCCACATATCTCGTGGATAACGGGGGGAAAGGCCCCGGCAGCGCAAAACGCTGTGGCGATACGGACAGCTAAAACACTACATGTTAATGGCTTGGGCGAATACAAAAGAGTGCGTAGAGAGACGCCGATGAAAGCTGATTCTTGTGAAATGCACAGGCGCGCAGAACTTTTTTGATTGGTTAGAATTGACACCTGACTTTAATGCGTCATATAAGGTGATGATTTCGAATGTTTTACCAGGTTCGATCTTATATAAGTATTGGCCGCACGTGGCTTTAATATATATATATATATATATATATCACGTAGAGGTAAGTCTTTTTTCCCTTTAACTTATGTGATGATCATTTTTAACACAAGTACATAAATGTTTTATCTTATTACTAATTTCCTTCAAATGTAGGGCTTTTGCATTCGATAAGTAAGACTAAAACTCAAGACATAATGCTCTCACAAAAATTGCCGCACCTTATACTTGATTCTCAAGTACACAAGAAAACAAACCATTTTCTGTGAATAGAGAAATCTAAAATCTCGTTATGATGAAAGGAAGGCGAATTTCGCCCTCTCATAAAATATTCTACTCGTACTTACGCGTCAAATATTAACACTGTAGACGAAAGGATTTTGCGGGTGGAATTCTGATATACGCCAGTTTATAATAGAGTTAATGCATGCTTTTAGGATTTACAGAGCTTTGCATCCACGTAAGCCTTCACCTACTGTCTATAGAAACAGGGGAAATTACAAAAGATTTCTTATCAAGGCGAAATAAACTTTTACATAAGTTGCCCCGGCACATTAAGTCAGCTGAATTTTACTTTTATAAACTGAAAAGCGCATATTTTATCCCAAAAATCTTCTTAACGTGGGTATAGTGAAATATATTCACTATACAAAACTTTAGCAATGCGTTATAAGTTAGCCAAAAAATGAATATAAAAATACAAATGAGCTGAAGTAGTTGGTCTATGGTTTGTACAGACACTATGTTAGCTTATCGATTGTTATTGATATAACAATCTCCCGTCTTAAGGAGCTAAAATACTATTTTACGAAAGAAGTTTTACAATTTTGCCTGTGTTTTTGCATACTGGTTTTGATTTGATACGGGCTTCGCAACAGCAGATAAAATATTCTTAGATGACTGAGGAAACTACTCTATGGCGAATATCAAGAATCCAATACTAAATCCAGTTATACATTCCCTATATGGTTTTCAAAGAGGTCTCAACTACTTTTTAGTGAAACTTAGCCCGTCTGCACACGGAGCAACTCAAAAGAAACTGATAACTGACTCAAATCACAAACCAGTCCGTGATGAGTCGCAACCTATGTAATTGAATGGAGCCACGCACACGGCGCAACTGGTTACAACGGGTAGTTCGGACGGGTTTGTAACCAGTTGCACCGTGTGCGTGGCTCCATTCAATTACATAGGTTGCGACTCATCACGGACTGGTTTGTGATTTGTGTCAGTTATCAGTTTCTTTTGAGTTGCTCCGTGTGCAGACGGCCTTAAAGAACCTTTCAAGAACTATTAGTTTTAAGATCCAGGCATTTTCTGTCAACCTCTTTTGATCGTTTTGAAAGGCATAAGAGTTTACAAACACAAACCAAATGCTAATAATTGACTGAGCGACCATATCATACCATTCATGCAATCACTCTGTATCGAAATTGAAAACCCACCCCGAAAGAATTAAACATTTTTGTTGGACTTTCAAATTACTAGCTTACAGTTTAGAGCCAGAAGTTTTAGTTCCCGATATTCGAACACTTCATTTTCTATAAACACGGAAAAATGTCAATATTCCTTAACTGGTCACGGCGATTGCTTGAAAATTATCTGAACTATGTAAAAATAAGTTATTGATTTAAAATATGAATTTCTTTCTCAGTAAGCCATTCACGTCTATCTGTTGTAATTAAAATATATTTCCAAATAAATTAAGAAATTGTGTGATAAAAATTTACTCGGACAAAAGTTTTATTTCCTCCGAAGAACCAAGTGTAAAATATGGGTATCGCGTTTATATTTTCATAAAAAGTAATCATTTCTGATCTTAAACAATTATATAATTTAAAAAAATTTGTTATATTAGTCAATAATATAATGAACAGGTTGACAATTGTAACTTTTGTAAGTAAACCAAACGACTGAATTTATGTAATGATGTACATTGATAGTAATAAACATTAATTTTGTATTATTTCCTAAACAAAAAAGCAAAAAGAAATAACATTATTAAATGGTATTCTTAATAAATATTACACTGATTCTACTCAAATTTGTTTTTATTATTAAACAAATGCCAGGCCATTAACCATCAGGACATCATGCAACGAGCTCTCCAATGTATTTTAACAATACAGTCCAAATCATTTAGTGCAGAACACTCGTCCAGACGAGCAGCAGTCATGTCTTGTCCAGAGTAACACAAGACACAATCAGTTGAATTAGTCAAATCAAAACAAAACAACCGAAGTAACACACACCATTGGCCCAACCGCATATTTTCGTTACATCGTTGGGGAATGGTTACCGTTGGCAGAAATTTCAGAAATTCAGATTGGCCAACTGCAAAATGTGTATGTTGGGCCAACAATTACAAATTGTGGTTGACCCAACTGCAAATTAGTGCTGTTGGGCCAACAATTATAAAGTGTTGTTAGCCCAACTGTAAATAATTTCTGTTGTGGCAACAAGTATAAAAATGCTGTTGGCCCAACTGCAAATAAGTATTGTTCGACCAACAGATATAACATGCTCTTTAACATGGCCCAACAGCTAATGAGTGTCGTTAGGCCAACAATTACAAAAGAATGTTCTCCCAACTGCGCCCAATTACTGTAAAATATCACCCGTATGTCGTTCTAACTGAACCCAAAACAGAATCTTTGGAACAAAACTCATATGAACACGTAAAGCCAATTACGAAATAAAAGAATATTACAAACAACAACTGACAATTTTTGACAACTGTAAAGAACTATTTTTGACAAATGAGCACTAAGATAATCGTGTCCAGTCAAAAGTCTAAACTCGGCCACTGCAGCTGTACGGGGTGAATCCGGGACACAGTGAGATCTACAAAGCACCCTCCAGGACCTATCTCTAGTAGCATGGAAACCACGCTATGAAACGATTGTTTGAGGATTCTCTTTATTTCTAATTTAGCAGAAATGATTGGCATGTTTCTATTATATTCAAAGTAAATGACTGTTGCTTCAGTGAAGTTCTATAACTTCGTTGAGGCCAAGTGTTGCTGAGTTTTCCAGAGTATTTCAACTATAATTCGGACATAACTTAAAATTACCAAGTACAAAAGAATCCAATGTCCATTAGTTCTCTATAGAAACATCTGCTTAGTTTCTGTACCTATTTATATTACCCCCATAACCAATATTTTAAATACACAAAATTGAGGGCTTTTATACATCAAGGTAACTTATTGAAATATTAATACATTTATAGAATATGTAAGTGCTATACACTATAATACGTAGAAAAAGCAAAATTAAATCATTTCTCATACAGAAGACTATATTTCCCCACGTGACGGAAAATATGGAAGCATGAATTTTATATTGACTGAGTACGGAGCTTCAATTTATCGCCTATATAAAGATCAAAATACAAAGAAACGGATACGGTCATCATCATTAATCATAAAACAAATTTGAAAAAATATTCAAAGTAGTACAAAAAAAAGCGCGAACTGTAATTTAGAAAGTATCGAATCCAAAAAAAGAAAACTGTTACTATCAGAGTTTTAAGTAACATAAGCTTTATTTAGATTAACTCGGCAACAGTTTTCTAGTAAATAATATTTTTTTTCGCTTAGAACGAAACGCGATATCTGCGTATTCATGCAAATTTTTGGTTATTAGATTCTTTTAAGGACAAAGTACTCTTCAAATAGCCATTCATTAACTTTCCTTTTTCCATTAATAAAATGTGTTTTCATTATATAATTAATATGTGAATGATGTTCGAAAATAATTTTAATGGATAAAAAAAAGGAATGGTAAAGATTAAGACACCTGGAGCATCACATTTACTGATAAATTCAATTAGTTATCAGTGGTACAGAAGTAATTTCATTCCTCGGCATCATTTTAATGAGCGAAAATATGGCCGCTTAATTTGGTTGAGATATTGTCTTGACACGTTTCAAGTTACATACGAAGCAAAAACTAATGTAGTTGCAATAGAATTTTTCTGTTTCTTGAATCTTAACCATGTGAAACATATTTAGTTTCAGTCGTGCAACTAAATGACATTCTTTAAAAAAAAATTGTCAATTTGCAAATTTTTCCATCTCTACATCTGTGATCTAACCATTTTTCAAGTGCTTGACAAGTTTTATTGCTTGCCTTTCCTAGAATCTTTAGTTAAAAAGAATAAAATTTATCATTGATGAGAAATTGAATTATGGGATCAGAGACATTTTATTTAATTTACACAAATAGCGGTACTTTGTAATTGTTGTGCAAAGTCTTGCATTTTATTTTCATAAAAAAATTAATTTATTTGTTGAATACATTCGCAATACTACAAATTATTATAACTAAAATTGTAATGCAATTTAGAATGGGTTTTCATTGCCACCCTAAGGGGCGGTATGTTGGTTATTGTGTCTTATGGATTTGTGCTTATTTCCCATCGTTTTGTTGCGGATTCGGAAAGATTTCCTCGGCCGCTATCGGTTAGTTTAGGGTTGAATCCCTAAATGTAAAATTTTAACTTATATGGGACACACCAGTAGTGTGTGGCTAATGTTGATAATAAATGTATTAAATATAATTATGTATGTAAAGTTGATAGTATTATTAATAATCTATATGTATAAAACAATTCCGTAACTGACTGACTGACTGACTGACAGATAACGCAGAGACAAAACCGCTGGATCTAAAGGGCTGAAATTTTGCATAGCGATTATTCTCATAGTGTAGGGGTGCAATAAGAAAAAGTTTTGAAAAATTCTTCTTAGTTTTTAAATTAAATTTTTAAGCTGTCTGTGTAACATTCTTTAAAGTTTGCATTTAAAATAATAATCTGAGGGTTATAAAATTATATCACGAGAAATACCATAAAAGTTTCTTTAAAATGAAATCATTTTCGAATCTTTACCTCCATTTTCTGATTTTTTGTGAATTTTTAAATATTAATTTTTAGAATTTAATTTATTAAATGCTGATCACGGGGATTCTTTTCATTTTGTGATACTTTAAACTAATTTTGCGTCACGTGCATAACAACGAAATAAATTTACAAAAAAAATATTTGTTTTTCTTTCTAATGCGCAGACGATTGGACATTATCAAAAAAATTAAAATACAGTACAAGAAATGATCCTCAAACTGTACTATATTCTTTAGTATGTTCTATTAGATTTAATTTGAATATTTTCTTCTACATTATTTTGTCTATAAAAAACATCCGTTACGATTTTTATAAATATATTTTTTTGGCATTAATTTCATACATTGACCGTTGTATTTATTATAAATAAATATATATATATATATATATATATATATATATATATATATATATATATATATATATATATATATATATATATATATATATATATATATATATATATATATATATATATATATTGGCATTAACTGCATACATTGACCGTTGTATTTATTATTATTTATTTATTATTTTTTTTTGCATTAACTGCATACATTGACCGTTGTATTTCATCAGAATGTACTTCGTATCGAAGCACGGGTATTCAGCTAATGTTAGAATAAATTTGTATATTTGAATTCTATAAATAATGAAACATTATATTATAGGTAAAATGCAATGGAAATAATTGATGTATGGGGAAATTTAATAATTAGAATTGTAATATGTGAAAAATTATATTGTTGTGAATGGAAATTCAAGCTCAATAAGTTGTTATTAAATTATGATTCTATTATTTATTTAGAAATAAAGTGGATCTAAGGATGAGTAGAGAGGAAGCAGATATGGTGGTTGCCCGGAGGTGGTTTTCTCTTCTTCTTCACAAGCACAACAGACCCCTACAGGCTCTGGCTGCCTCAACCACGCGCCCCCTCCAGCGTCTTCTATCTGCGACGACTCCTTTCCAATTTTTAACTTTAAGGTCTTTAAGTCTTTTTCAAAGTCATTTATCCACCCAGTCGGTGGTCTACCTCTAACTGGGGATCCCTTAGGTTTTCAAATGCCAAGATCTTAGTGGGATTATCTTCCGAGCTTCACCAAACAAGGCCAAGCCATCTCAATCTATTACTGCGGATGACTTTTGTTTTATGTGATTGCCTATAAAGCCTATACAGTTCAAAACTATATCTGGTTCTCCAACGTCCCTCCTTCTGCACTGGGTCAAAGATAGCCCTGAGAATTTTTCTCTCAAACATGTCCAGTGAGCGCTGCGGTTTTTTCTCAGGGTGGGTTTAAATTATGCATAGGAAAATTGCTCGATTAGGGTCTGATGAGACCAAGTCTCGGATCCAGCGGATCCAGGTCGGGGATGCTATTGAAGCTTGGTTTGGTTTGATTTGAAGCGCTACGGTCAACTTTGGTTACACGAGGGCTAGACCAGAACTTACTGCTTAACGACGATTCCGAACAGCCTCAAATGACTATGGGAAGCGTGGGATTCGAATCCACAGACTCTTGTATCGAATGCCAGCGTCCTAGCCATTAGGACATCGCCCGTCTAGTAGGAATTTATTCTAGTAGATAGGATTACGCAAGCAGCAGTTATTTATCTTGGTTGTATACCACTTTGAAAAAAGAAAATTAATGCATAAACATAACTTGTAATGCAAATGTGTTAAAGTCTTATATATTGTATAGTTATCATTTTAAAGCTAATATACTAAATATTTATACAATTTTAAAAGTTATATCCCGTTCTGTAACCATTTAAAATCTCCGGCAGTTTACTTCCATATTTTACCATGGTATCATTCACAAAAACTCTAAAATTTTGTTTTACTGAGCGTATCGAAATTTGAATTCTCAAATTACGCATGCGCTTAGGTAAATTAATAACGAATCCAATGCTTTAATGTATTTACTCCCAAATTATCTAGGACATTGATGTGAAATAGTACTCGGTTGACTTGTTATACCTAGAAACAGGGAATTTCAGCCCTGCACAGTGAATATGTACATTTGTATTGCTTCAATCTCTAAGCAAATTAACATCTGTTCCTTGTCCTTGTGCGTCAAACATTCATAATTACCGTTAGCACCGACTGAGAATAGGTTCATTAAAATTCGTGTAATCCTTAATCAAATTACCTTCAGTTTCTGTAACACCGAATATTAACAGTAACTATTGCATCTATTGATTAAAAATATAGCATACTCCGAATGTAACAATTTCAGACTCAGCACAAACGCAGAAATATTATCAGATATTCAAATAGGTATATAGCGTTCATTAAATGTTCGATAACTGGTGTTAAAATCAGGCGTAAACAGAAGTACATCCTTTATTTGTTTATTGTTAAGTTACTTTTTTACTTCAAAAGTCATTTCCGATAGTAAAACTTTAATTCCGGTTTAAATTTTTTTCTCAAAAAGTCAGAATCTTTGCAGACAGTGCACCTTTACCAACTCTGTAAAAGCCTCATGAACTTATGATATCAGCAGAGATCTCGAGCGTAAATGATATCTTTCAGGATTCAAGTAACTCAGTTTGAGGAACTTCTAAGTACTCTTTAGGAGTGTGAACATTTTAGGGGTAATTTTCCTCACATTTACTTTATTAAAACACCAGAGGTTGGTGAACCACTGTAATACGCAAACATACTATAACTTTTCAAATTAAACCTATTTATGTAATTTAAAGAAAAAAATATGTCTGCTTTAAATATCATACAAATGAGAATTTCTTAAACGTTTTTCTCTAAATAATATCTTGTTATGCATCTTATTTGGCTAGTTCAAAGCTTCTGTTCAATAGTAAAATTCATAACAAACTCGAATAACTTTTTATAACTGGTTACCCTATCTCATCCTTAGGTTATTTTGTCTTAGAACCCTTATACAAGAATGAATATGTTGATCTTGGAAGAGGAATATTTATTCTAGAGAAAATAATTAAGAAGGAAGTTATGAAATTAAAAACTTAGTAATTGTTATTGGTAATATCGGGATAATATTGCAATTTGTTTGATGGGGTAAACATACATTCGTTGTACCCTAGTAAATATTAATTATATTATTAATTCTTTAGAACTGCATTATGTTTATAACATACTATCAATTCTTTAACAGTCTGTAATTTGCGAGTTTGTAAGTTTCTTTTTGAAATTTATATTTTTTAAGATATAACTCCTGATTAATATGCAGGGTTTTTCATCAAGACCGCAAAAACTCTGCACAGCAAGTTTCCTCGCCTAGGGTATATTAAAAATAACCAAAGAACTCTACCCCTATGACCCACAGTTTTCGAGAAAAGTTCGAAAGAAAATGTGTGACTTCACATCCGGTGCATGGAAAAAAAAAGCTTTACTGGAAACATGGACATCGGAACTTGCATATGTTTACATACGAAAATGCTCAAAATATTCACCGCGCATATCGAGGCATGCATGCGCGTGCCGTGGAATGACCCACTGCACACGATCCGGCAACATGGTGCCCACAAAAGTACACGCAGCATGAACACGAGCAACAAAGTCACTTCTTTAGTAACTGGGGTTCGATAGACTAATTCCTTCAGATAGCCCCATAGGAAGAAAGCCATCGTGGCGATCGTGGTAGCCATAAAACTGGACCCCGCGTCCAATCCAGCAGCCTGTGCAATCCAAGCACCGGAGCTATTCTTCCATGCACCGGATATGACGTCATATTTTTCCTTCTCATTTTTCCTGAAAACTATGTATCGTAGAGGTATAGTTATTTAGTCATTTTTTGTGGACTCCAAGAGAGTAATCTTCCTGTGCAGAGTTTATTGTTGATGGTTTGTTAGATTTACATCTCTTCCTTTTTCAAGTTCTCTAAGATTCCCAGTAAATCAAATAATAAATCAATGCTTTAGCGACATTTAACAAAGGAAAATAAAATAATGGATTCAATCAATAACATCCAATACATATCTCAGTAAGTACTTAAACTATCGAACCCAGTTTTATCATAGTTTGTACTTAAATTTAGTTTGTGTTTAAAATTTAATAAATTAAAATATTTATTAAATTTTTATCTCGTGTATATGTTTTATTCTATCTGATGACATTTGCTAAATTCCGGTCTTCAACTTTGAAGTTGAAAGTTAACGGTCACAGTGTAATAAATTTATCAAACCCAAACTAATTTTCTCACACTTTTTTATATGAAATTTGAAATACTTCTTAATGGATGCACTTTCCAAATTGTGTGATTAAATATACAAGTGATAATATCGATGTGTTCATAGAAAATCCTTGTTTTAAGAGCAGTAATACTTTAAATAAAATTTTTAAATATTTGACAACTCAAACCTCTTTTAATGATAAACTAAGCAAGAATTTAAATATTTTATTCTGCATTAAAGAGAATTTCGCGATTTTAAAAACGAACTGAGGTTTTCTAAAAAGCATATCGAGGACGAAATTACTGTTTATAAAAAAAAGAGTTTCAGTTAACTCCGTCCACTCAATTTGTCATGGTTTACAATATGAACCTTTTCGAAGACATGTCTTAACAATTAAAAAAATTTTCTCTTTTCAAATTAGCGTTTCTTTCCAAGTATCTCCTATGCAAAAGCCCTTCTTCTGCGGATGTATATTTTTCTCATGTTATCCTTGAGATTTCAATATATTTCTATTTGTAGCTACATTACCAGGGCATGAAAGCAGAAAAAAAATCTAACATAATATTTAATACACGTATAGAATCGTAAATGAAAAATGACAGCATAATTAAAAAGCTTTATCTGATCCTTTTATGAGGTTATTTTCTTTACTCTTATTTATATGAAAATGTCTGAAAGAATGCTTTTGTTAGTGCCTGTATGAACAGCTTTTCTCAGCTCACAGGCGTCAAATTGACAAGTTGTTTAGACAATGGCCAGAGATCGTGACTTTTAATGAATATTGAAAATATTGCAAGAATAATTAATGATTTTCTAATTTGTATTTAGAAATGTACGTTAATGATGACTGTAGAAAATGTCTTTGTATTGCAAAATCCAATTAGGAAAGGAAAAAGCTTTCAATTAAATTTTTTCAGTGTCAAAGCTGTACTTAAGAAAAGAGAAGATTGCGATGCAGGCCATGTTGCAGAAGGTACGTCACTATCACTCTGTATACTTTACCGTCTTTTTTTACGTGATAGTTTAGAACCACTGCTGGGAGGTCTTTTTTAAGAAACTAACAAAATCTTCCCAACTACAAGATTTTAGCTAAAGCCTTTTACTACTACTTCTCCGTCGCAACAAAAATCAAAAGATCAAAGCAAATTTAGGAACAACTACGACGGTCTGCACGAGCAAAAGTACAGCTGAGTCAGATTGAAATTTGATTAGAGCGCAACAGTAGACAGAATTTGTTCCATTCGAAAAAGAACTTGTTTTAAGAAACAGAATATCCCTTCCCCTAAAAGAATATTGTTTTCTACTATTTCCACGCCGTATGGGGTCTTCCATGGTAGTTCCAAAAAATGACCTCGTGGTATATATAATTAATAACATATTACAAGTATGATTTTGAATTTTGCATAACTTTAATGCAGTTGTATTTCCAAATAAATCCTTGTTTTAATAATAATTTACTGGAAAATCATCAATAAATTGTTGGATTAATTTGACGTGATTTCGAACACTTTTTTGCAGATAATATTTCTAAAAAAGTTAGTTATGTAAGCCAGAGAAAAAAAAGTTACACAATTATTTAAGAGAAGGAAAACTAATTCATTAAAGACATGAAATGTTATGACGTAATCTTCAATCGGTCCATGTGTGAACGTGACTGGAACTTTGACACTATTTGCAAAGAAATTTTCAAATTAAAAAAGCTTTGTATATAAATTTCCTACTAGAAATTTCTGTTTCAAAATCATATTGCCTTAAAATAAGGAGATCAATGTAAGATTTGAAATGTTATATATTTCAAATAGTGGAATGAGTACAGAACAACGAATCTTGCCAAAAAGAATTGCTGATATAAAGTTCCTTTTTGGTCTCATCATCACCACTCATAATTGTTAACATTTGCAGTACTCTCAGAAAGAAATAAAATATAAGTGCATTATTCCCATTTCAAAGAATTATGTTCATCCATGTTAATTCCCTAATCTCTATTTAACTACTTCCATTATATACCCATTTCACTTGAAACAAATTCGCCTAATTAAATACCTTGTTGCTCGATAAGCTTGCGCACTTTTTTCCACTGATTCATATGAAGATGCACACTCACGGTTTTGAAAGAATTTTTCCGTAATAAACTTGTTACAATGTCCTCCGGTTGTGATAAAAATCTGAAAAATTCTGCAGCCGGAGAATAATGGAGTATACGCGAGACTGCTTTATTTCAGGGGAAGCGAATTAATAAACATTAATAAATCTTGACTTTTCTCATTTCTTCGTTTCAGGTGCTTGGTATAAATATATGCACCAATTACCTAGGAAGATTTAACTGCTTACTGGTGCCTTTTTGTCGAAAATGCTCCAATTGAAAGGCGCAACAGGATATCTTCAGGAATATTTCAGTATCTATTTGCTTTCGGGGATAATTGAAAGAGCTCTAAAGAAACGTATTTGATAGTTAATAAATACAGCAACATATTTATGCTTCTTAACAGTCTAATAGCTTATAAAGAATCCGTGACTTTTGACCAGATTTCATGAGAATGGGGGAGATATGAACCAATAGGTCCAGACTCTTGACTTGTGAAAATCTACCGGAATATTTCGAGATAAAAGATATCTATCTATCTATCTATCTATCTATCTATCTATATATATTATATATATATATATATATATATATATATATATATATATATTAAAAAATAGTTGCCATTATCATACTGATGTATTCTGAAATACGTCAAAAATTAATTTATATTTTTAAAGTAAGTTATGCAAGTTTTATATTCGGTGGCTCTCCTGTAAATTGCGAAGTTTTAAAAAAAGCTTGTAAAAGTTTTTATTCCATTGTTCCAAAAAAAGCGGAGTCGGGAAAAAATGGATGAATAAAATCCCTTTTTCATTATATGAAAAACAAATATAAGTTCATAGGAAGGCAGACTTGTTGACACATTCATTCCCACACTGTGACATCTCGCATCGCATCTTTGCTGCGAGTTTCCCTCAACTGAATAATTTTATAGTGATACAAATGTGCAGTCTTGGCCAAAAATATGGAAAACTTCTTTTGCAGTTACCAACCCAATCTTTTTCTAAGATATAGCTAATCTATAACCTAAATTTATGTTTTCCAAGTTGTAAACTTATTAAACTAATTTCTTATCACTTTACTCCATTAATTTGCTTTGCATTGTATTATTTTCCATTGGCCACGACCCCTGACTCAAAGATTTGTGGAAGTTCTGTCATTATAAACAAGGAAACTTACCGAAAAAGAAATCCTTTATTTAAACACAATTCCTACTGAATCCTTTTTATATCTCAAAACTTCTGAGGGATTCTACTTCAAAATATAGATGCAAGGAATTAACAGCTTTCCCGAGGTAGTGATCTATTAATATCTTTCTATATAAGATAGTTTCATGGTATTATATATCAAACTGTACCATTTTGCAGTAACATGCAAATGCTTCCATAATTCGTTCCTAATTTTAGATTATTCCTTTTCTAGATATTGTATTTAATTTTTTTTCATTCAATTAATGGGGTGTAGGCTTCATAGAAAATTTTGTTGCAGTACACGTCAACCGAAGTAGAATTCTTCAGAAATAGTTATAATAAAAGTACCTCATAATGGTAGCGTAAAAACAATTGCGTAGAGGACAGACGGCATCGATAGCTGCATATAACCGTTCATGGCGCTTGCAGAATACGTGATTTTATTTTCAGGACTGATTATTATTTCATCTCAAGCGGATGGAGGTGATGAAGAAATATAAGACCTCTTTCTTTCATGGTATATCATAACCCAGCATTTCTGTACACATTTGGCACAGTACATAAAGATTTTTCCCCTTGAAAATATCCAATTAAATTTTCCCTCTTACCTTACATTGATCATACTGGCGATAAACATCCATCGTGATATATGAGTCACGAAATAATCACATGACAAACACGTTAGAAATTTCAGGAGTAACAACACTGGCGCACGAGTGAGAAAACTCGCACACTTGGCGACCAAATTCCAGGACACTATGGCGCCAAAAAAACAGGGACACCCTAAACTGCAGTCCTACCCAATCATTTAATGGCAAATATAAATCAGGAATAGTTAAGTACCCTCCGGTGATACTCGTGTTAAGTAAAAAAGAAGTCATTGGTTTCTTGAGTGCGTAAGAAGACAAATTGTTAAAACAGGTGAGATCAATATATTTTTATTCCGCAAGATTTACCTTTATGAAATATACGTAACTAACCCAATACAATGTTTATACTAAGTATACACGCTGATTCCCCCACTTTCCATCTTGGATAGTTTTTGCGTAATGTACTAAAAAAAGTTACGCAAACCCAACCCTAAAGGTATGCGGCAAAAAAAATAATATCCAATCGCCGCGGCTAGAATCCGCTACACCTATGAGATCCGCAAAACCCCTGCGCATCCAAAATATCAAATTTTCCTAACATCATCTCACAAGAACCCCGTGTGGCGTCCACCACCCGAGACAGATATAGATACATCCTTAGAACTCTATTCAGTCTGGTTACAATATTAATACAATTACTACACATGAACACTTTTATATACAAACAAACGAGTTGATAGTGTTACAAATAACCAATCTATATAATTTTTCAAGGAAGAACTTTTCTTCTGGTTCACAATATCCAATCGAACGTACAAAACCTTTATACGCACATTATAATATCTACAACCTTATAACTTCATAATACTTAACAATACAAGTAAAGAAACTTAAAACAGTTAAACCATATAAATTTAAGTAACTCACAAAAGGAAAAAAATAGAATAAACAAAACCCCGGTGATCAATCTTTGATCAAATGGAATACCACTGATCCCTGAGGCTCTTCACTAATTTTTTTGTAAACTTTTTACAATAAAAGTCCGTATAAAAGTTAGTTTTGGGTTAAGAGCAATCACAATATGCGATATTCTATTATAGCCGGCATGGTGTAGTTTTCAACGCTCGTTCGAAGTTCAAAATCGCGAGTTTTCGCGGATGATCTTTAGCGCGGCACACTTTTGTTTTGACTATTGAATGACCGTATAGTGGCACATGACAAATATACATGAGGGGGAAAAAGCAGATATTTTTGAAAAAAATAATAAAACAAATGCATGCAGGAAACACCCAGTGTCATTGGTACAGTAAACTGACTTCTGGTGTGTTGACCACAAGAAGACAACTGTTGGGAAGAGGTGTTTTTGAGATTTCCCTACGTGGTCGGGTACAAGCCCGGATTGATTAGAAGCTAGGAGGTGTATGTTTGATTCCTGTTCACGGAAGACTGTCTATAAAACCTTCATAACTGCAGAAAGGAAATTCTTGCTAGATAAAATTTACATTGCCTAACGTACATATACCTGAAAAACTCAATAATTGGATTATTGGTAACATACAAAAAGATATTGGTTACTCTTACATCACAGTATTACTTTCAAACCAACGTCACGTGGATGTGTGCGGTGTACCTAATTCTTTATTAAAATGAGACAATATAGCAAATGCTGTGCCTTATCAAAACTACTAAATAAATTTCTCTGCCTAGAGAAAAGAAGAATTGTCAAATCCGTGGCTTTAATATACATAATGTACGTTTGATCGACTCAGAGAAGATCTTCGGAGAAAACAGCTTCACTGTCTTGCAACAACATTATGGATGGCCAATGAATACATTATTTTGTAAATGAAATGACGATCCTTATTGTGACAGCAAAATTTTTTAAAACACAAACACATGTTGACGGTTAAATGCAAGTAGAGGTATTTTCAAAGTATCCAATCCTCTTACCCTTCCGCCTGTACACTGTCAAGTCCGAGTACAGTGGTACTTAACTCGATCAACTTGGAACTGCGCTGACCGGAGATGAATAGTCTTTAGAGACGAGTCCCATTTCCAACTGCGTCCTGACGACCACCGAAGATGTGTCTGGAGATGTCCAGGCAGCGTCGGGATCCTTCCCTTACTGCCGCACGCCACATAGACCCACAACAGGGAGTTGTGGTCTGGTGTGTCATTCCCTCTGATAGCTGGACCCTTTTGGCAGATATTAGTGACACACAGAACAGTAGTACGTAGACGACATTCTGAGACCCGTTTTGTTGTCGTTCCTCTTGTGCCACCCCGGACTTAATTTTCAACAAGATAATGCCCGGCCGCATATAAGGAAACTGTACTTGGATAGAAGCCTGGAGGATAATGCGCGCTTGTCATTGGCTGCTGTTGTCTCGCCTCTATTCAAAGCGTCGTAATGCGATCAAAATACGCCATCTTGACAAAATGAATTTGTTATTGAGACGTGTGGATGTTAGAAATGAAGACTTCCCTGTTCAGTTTCAGAATGTTATTGTTGAAAATTCTGATACAATAATAATAATAAGTAACTTAAAGTCCATAACGAACATAAATAATTGGGTAAATAATTGTATAAATAATTGCATAAATAATCTTTAAACGGACATAAAAATTTTATTCCAAGTTGAATAAAATCAGTTCTTAGGGCCAGTGGGAAGAATTCCTTCATACTGCTTGTAACAGAATTTCTCTTCGGCATAGAGCTGGTTCGTTAATCCATGTTCAACCAACATCTATTATCAGGAGATCCTTAAAAGTTAGAAGAGGTTCTAAACGTTTACTATCTGGCCGTCCAGCTTCAGGTGTATCAGTAAAAAGAAAAAGAAGCCATTCCTTATGTACTAATAGTAGATAGAAAATGAGAGTTCTGCGCCACGCGGTGCGCGTCGGTGCAAGCGGTGCACGGTGCAAAGCGCCACGCGGTGCGCGGTGCAGCGGTGCAAAGGGGGCGTGGTCTCTTTGCACCGTGCTGGAGTATGTGCTCCGGGGAGCGCCACCTATAGGTCAAATATGGAACTAAATTACGTATAAGGTTACGGATTTATATTTTCAGTGCTGCCATATTTTATAAAAATCACAACTGAATTTTACATTTAATTTTACAGAAGATATATATTTTTAAAAGTTTGTCCTCAGCGGGGTTTGAACCCTGGTCCTGCAGGTTTCAAGTCCAGTGCGATAACCACTGGGCTGTCGAGGCTTGTCATTATACGGTATTATAGGATATTTAAAGAGTGAATATTTTAAAGGGAACTTGTGAAATATGATAGAGGATTCTGTGATATATTATTTTAATTAATTAATTAATTAATTATTTTTTTAATATAATACATACTAAGCGCCCCCTAGCGGGAAAAACTTGAACTAAACTAGAACTTTAAATATTTAAGATTGTAAAACGATTTTACGCTGCTACCAACATCTAGTGAATAAATTTAACTTTTGAAATTCTAATATCGACAATTTACGCTGCAGGCGCCATCTATTGGTAAAAATTACAACTACATTTAAAATTTAATTTTGTAAAAGGTTTTATTTTAGTTTAAATTCTAAATTAAAATATATTATTAACTTACTATTTTTTTAACGATAGTAGTAATTAGTAAAAAATAATTATAATTACTTATTATTATTTTAAAGACATATCTAATTTATAAATAATATTTGAAAAAATATTCTATTAAAAGGAGTATTTACAAGTCTTTTAACATTAAATCTATAAGAGAAGATATTAACAAGGATATTTTTACGCATAAAATTATTGAAAACAGCTGTTAAATTTAAAATATCTTTTAATTTTCATGCTAATATCAATTTCAAGTATAATATAACTTAGATATATCTTTAAACCCATTTAAACATAACTTGAAGACATTAAATTATACAATTACCATCTAGAACCTGAAACTAAACTAAAACATATTATCAATTTAATAGTTTGGAAAAAGTATTTATTACAGAACATTCCATACTAGTATGAAAAAAATGAGAAATATTATTTGAACTTTGAAAAAATCATTCCATGAAAGCTAACAAGGGATATTTTTACACATGAAATTATTTAAGACAACCGTTAAGTTTAAAATATCTTTAATTTTTCTTAAGAATATTACTTTGCAGTATAATATAATTTAGATAGAGCTTTGAAACCATTGTAACATTTAGTATAGAAAAAATTATTATTGATCTTACCTTGAAAAACATTCCATGAAAGCTAACAAGGGATATTTTTAGACATAAAATTATTTAAACAAAGCGGGAATTCCCCAGTAGAGTTATTTTTTCCTTTTAATATTAGAAATAAAAACTGAAATATGATTCAATCTAGATAATTATTTAAATTAAATACACATAACATACCAATCCATACTATTAAATCTACAAGAGAAGATATTAAATTTACGCTAAAAAAATTTTTTAATTGTCGACATATGCATACTGCAATAGTCTACATTATTATCAAAAAGTTCATTGAATTATATTCTATAACAGAGCGAATATTTTATGAATTTACTAGAATTAATTATCAAAAATAAATATAACGTCATCTATTGATTAAAAATGAAACTTAGAAAATTTAATACATGGTTTTGAGTATATTTTTCAAAACTTTAAATATTTTTAGTCGAAGGGCTTATTTTCAGGACTTTAAAATTGTTTTGCTATGTTTTTAACGTGATATTAATTTTACATAGATACATTCGCAAAATAATACAAAATAATAAGAAATTTTTACATAGATAGGCTAAAACGAATATTTATTTTTCTTTTACTTGATATTTTTGCACATGAAATTATTTTACAACAAGCGTTAAGTTTAAAATATCTATAATTTTTCTTAAGAATATTACTTTGCAGTATAATATAATTTAGATAGAGCTTTGAAACCATTGTAACATTTAGTATAGAAAAAATTATTATTTGATCTTACCTTGAAAAACATTCCATGAAAGCTAACAAGGGATATTTTAGACATAAAATTATTTAAACAAAGCGGGAATTCCCCAGTAGAGTTATTTTTTCCTTTTAATATTAGAAATAAAAACTGAAATATGATTCAATCTAGATAATTATTTAAATTAAATACACATAACATACCAATCCATACTATTAAATCTGCAAGAGAAGATATTAAATTTACGCTAAAAAATTTTTTTAATTGTCGACATATGCATACTGCAATAGTCTACATTATTATCAAAAAGTTCATTGAATTATATTCTATAACAGAGCGAATATTTTTATGAATTTACTAGAATTAATTATCAAAAATAAATATAACGTCATCTATTGATTAAAAATGAAACTTAGAAAATTTAATACATGGTTTTGAGTATATTTTCAAAACTTTAAATATTTTTAGTCGAAGGGCTTATTTTCAGGACTTTAAAATTGTTTTGCTATGTTTTTTAACGTGATATATAATTTTACATAGATACATTCGCAAAATAATACAAAATAATAAGAAATTTTTACATAGATAGGCTAAAACGAATATTTTTTTTTTTTACTTGATATTTTTACACATGAAATTATTTTACAACAAGCGTTAAGTTTAAAATATCTTTAATTTTTCTTAAGAATATTACTTTGCAGTATAATATAATTTAGATAGAGCTTTAAAACCATTGTAACATTTAGTATAGAAAAATTATTATTTAATCTTATCTTGAAAGGCATTCCATGAAAGCTAACAAGGGATATTTTTAGACATAAAATTATTTAAACAAAGCGGGAATTCCCCAGTAGAGTTTTTTTTCCTTTTAATATTAGAAATAAAATCTGAAATATGATTCAATCTAGATAATTATTTAAATTAAATACACATAACATACCAATCCATACTATTAAATCTGCAAGAGAAGGTATCAAATTTATCTCGCGATGTTAATAGAGAAGATTCTTACATTATCTGAAATAATACAGACTTTATCATGTTTAGAAGATATTTACAAGAGTTCATTTTAGAATTAAATGAATCATGGTTTGAATCCTACAACAGTAGGGGGTATATGCAAACATGAAGACTTTAAATTATACAATTACCATCTAGAACCTGAAACTTAAAAATATATGCACCAATTTAAGTATCTTTATATAGTTTATGTACAGTTTTGAATATATTTCAAACCTTAAACGTTTTTCCAACTTTGAAACTATATTATAAGTTAAGACGCTTAAAATTAAAAAACATTTTATAGAGGTAAAGACTTGAAAGATAAAATTTACAAGTTTTAATCCTAATATTATATTTATCCAGAAATGTAGACTATTAAATATGATTTTAAACCTAACATGCTTTCAACGATTACCTAAATTGCGATATAATGTTAAATTCCATAGATTATTTCACAGATTTTAAGATATTTATTTAACCTAAGATGTTTATAAATCCTATCCAAATTGGAATAGTGTTTGCATATCATCATAAACAACTAAATATTATCATTTTCATGGGTTTTAAGGTATTTATTCAACATAAGATGTTTATAAATCCTACCTAAATTGGAATAGTTTCTGCATATCAACATAGACTGCGTAAACAACCAAATATTAACTTAATTTAAATAATAGCATATAATTTCCTTTTTGATAACTTAATATATATATATATCATACATGTTGCTAAATTAAAATTCTTGTTACTTTCGTATAAGATAGTTTTTTTTTTACATACAAGAACAGAAATAATATAGACTTTATTATGTTTAGAAGATTTGCAGATATTTAAAGCAGTTCACTTAACTTTAGAAGTAAATGGATCAGAGTTTGAATTCTACTGCAATAGAGGTAGTTTAACTTCACAATTATAATCTAAACAGATAACAAATCTTTGAAAAAAATATTCTAAAAAGCAATAAAATATATTATGGAAACTTCAAATTAATTTATGATAGGTTTCATTAAATATTCTGCAAACACTATGAAACATTTCGTATAGAAAATAATTACCATTTGATCTTACCTTTAAAATCTATAGTTTATGCACTTAATTCATATAATTTTTACGAAAACAAGCTTTAACTACATAAGAAGATATTATATTTGTCCCGCACATACATATAAACTTAAAACATATTAAAAACTTACTAGTCCCTTATAAGGTTTCAAGACTTTAAAAATTTTTTTACTATGTTTTAAATCTAATCTATAATTTTACATAGATATAACCATTAATAAATTGTTTTACATAGAAAAAAGCATACATCGCACCTAAAATTTTAGTTTTCTTATCAAATAACCTGCAAAACTTTCATCGAAACAAATGTTTATTATGTTAAAAAAATCAAACACCTATTGATATTACTTTGAAATATTATGCAAATAATAACTTTGAATAAGTTTTACATCAGAAATTATTTTCCGACAATTGTTAAAAAAAATTTATACTATAAGTTTAAAACGCTTCCTAACACTTAAAATTTTATCATTCTATAAGGAGTATAATTTCTTTTAAATCATGCATAAACATCTATATATTAACATAATTTACATAATAGCATATGACTTCCTTTTAATAACATAAATGCTGCTAAATTAAAATTCATGATATACTTTCGTATAAGATAGTTTTCTACATGCAATTACCCAAAATATTTTATCCATACAGCAACAGAAATAATACAGACTTTATCATGTTTAGAAGATATTTACATGAGTTCATTTTAGAAGTAAATTGACCAAGGTTTAAATCTTACAGCGGTAGGGGTATACGCAGACAATATTTTATATGAGAACCTACTTACAATAGATCTTAAAATTAAAATAAGTTTTGTTAAGAATAAAACTCTGCTGTAGATTTTATAATCTAAGCATATACCACACTGTCATAGTTAACATTTTGAAACTTAATGGTTTAAAATATATTATTATAAAACATATAAAATACTTACGGCATTAGTAGAAATATTCTGCATTGGAAACAAATCTGGAGCTTATAATTAGCCATACTTCTAAAACGAGACCCAATTGAAAAATATACAAGTCACGTTAGTTAATCTTGATTATCTGCGGTTAATTTTCCGTTACAGTCACAGTTATCTTCTCAAAATGAATCAATGATAAGATAAATAATTATTTTGCTATCATTTAACGAATCGTTCACGTTCCTTTTATTTTATTTGTCAAGAGTTGCCAAGAGTTGGCAACGATTGTAGAACGACTTTCAAAAATCTAACCCCTAGTGTTTACACAGGAAGTAGATCGTTATTATCTTATACACGAGAGTATACTGTGGGAAAAGATCAGATAATATGTTTAATCAAAGTTAAACAATTGATACACGTTTTGCTAACCAAAACTTTATTCGATAGGTTAATTTTCAAATCTGAAACAAGCTTTGCTAACTGCTAATACAGTTTATTAATGTTGTTAATAGAGTTTTTAATAACGAAGTTGTTCGATTAATGCTTGCAAAACTGCAACTACTAAGCTGATCGAATATATATTAAATTGTATTAAGTTAAAATTCTAGTTTTCACATGAAAAAACATTATGCAACATAAGTATTAAAATTAAGTCTTTGAAATATTCTATAAAAAGTAATGAAATATACTATGGAGACACTTACCCATTGTTGCTAAGCTTGGCATTAATTAATAAAATAATTATAAAGATCTATTAATAATACTTTGAAATATTCTGTAAAAGGTAACTTAGAATAATTTTTAAACATGATTATTCTATAAAAAATACAATATTATCAGTAACAGCAGCAGATAGTATATTCAAGATTATTGAAAACAACGTAACAGAGAATAAAATTTTAGATTATAAAGCAACAAAGGCTAATTTTCAAATGTACACTGTCAACCTCTACTATCAGTATTTACGATTCATTGAAGTGGAAGTTATAGTTAAGTTCTTATTCTCACTTAACATTTTAATAACTTAAAAGTTTAACGTTGTATTGTACAACCGACACTTATCAGAATATAAATTGCTAGTAATCTTATCTAATGACGAAATAAAATAAACTATGAGTCATAGAAACTTATCTTATCTGATATAGCGAACCTTTAATTCAGTCGCTTGCTAGATTTTCAATCGGAGAGGGCTGTTTTAGAGTGCTTGTGCTGTTTATCTGTTAGATTATGAAACTTGCATTTAAAAAAATGAAGGAACAGCTTGTTCCCGAAAAAGATTGGTATGAGCAAAATTATGAAAATACAGATTTTTGCATGCATAATTTTGATGAAGGAATCTTAAATGTTTTAAAAATTGAACAGAGAAAAAAAGAAGTTAATTGCTTCGGCCCATCAATGATAAAATATTTCAATCTTGGATGTAATATTCTTGGATGTAATGTTTTTGCAACTGTCCACATGCATATCAGTGGTGCAGCAGTCCACATCACTAAATTTAAAGAAAGTCGCCTACATAAACTTCAAAGGGAAAAAGGAGTGTCAATGCATGGAGATACCTGGATTGAATTTAATAAGAAACTTCCTACCATCTCAACTGAATATAAAGACACTTCATGTATTGCAAACAACGAAATAATCGCTATTATAGATCAGGAAGTATGTATTCTACAGGGGATGTATCGCATGAAAAATGCTAATTATGACTTAGATTCCGGAATTAAGTTGAATAGATATGAACTAAAACAACTTTGTGATTATGCTTCAGACATTACAGACTGTGTCGAACACACAATTTTATGTCGTACTTTGCCTCACATTCTACAAGAAAATATTGCCGATTCCATCTCCGATTGTTTTAAAGAACATTGTAATGTAGATGATGCGCTTGAAAATTTTTTCAGATGTGTTAAACAAGAACTGTTCAATGTATGTCATAAACTGTTTAAATGTGAAGGATGTTATGAACCACCCCTCCCAATATCAACATTTATGTCTAAAAAGCAGTGCTTTAGAAAAATATAAGAGTCTTGGTAAAATACCAATTTTTCATATAAGTATTCAAGATATTGTTAAAAATATATGTGATACATATTGTACATGTGCATACATTAATACTGAAATTTTTAAAAATCTTTGCGTCGATGATTTTAAATACTATTTCGAAAACGGAATAGTTAAAGTGTAAATACTTTTGGATTATTCTAATGATTTGAAATTTCACTCTAAGGAATATCTTCAAGAATTGTAAGAATTGTTTTAGATATGTTAAATAAAGGTTGCTTTAAGGATGAATTATTACATTTTTTTATGTCTATGTGTGTTTAATGTAATGATATCTTATATTATTTATAAATTAGATATGTCTTTAAAATAATAATAAGTAATTATAATTATTTTTACTAATTACTACTATCGTTAAAAAATAGTAAGTTAATAATATTTTAATTTAGAATTTAAACTAAAATAAAACCTTTTACAAAATTAAATTTTAAATGTAGTTGTAATTTTTACCAATAGATGGCGCCTGCAGCGTAAATTGTCGATATTAGAATTTCAAAAGTTAAATTTATTCACTAGATGTTGGTAGCAGCGTAAAATCGTTTTACAATCTTAAATATTTAAAGTTCTAGTTTAGTTCAAGTTTTTCCCGCTAGGGGGCGCTTAGTATGTATTATATTAAAAAAATAATTAATTAATTAATTAAAAATAATATCACAGAATCCTCTATCATATTTCACAAGTTCCCTTTAAAATATTCACTCTTTAAATATCCTATAATACCGTATAATGACAAGCCTCGACAGCCCAGTAGTTATCGCACTGGACTTGAAACCTGCAGGACCAGGGTTCAAACCCCGCTGAGGACAAACTTTTAAAAATATATATCTTCTGTAAAATTAAATGTAAAATTCAGTTGTGATTTTAATAAAATAGATGGCAGCACTGAAAATATAAATCCGTAACCTTATACGTAATTTACTTCCATTTTGACCTATAGGTAGCGCTTCCCGGAGCACATACTCCAGCACGGTGCAAAGAGACCACGCCCCCTTTGCACCGCTGCACCGCGCACCGCGTGGCGCTTTGCACCGTGCACCGCTTGCACCGACGCGCACCGCGTGGCGCAGAACTCTCATTTTCTATCTACTACTAATATAAAGCTTAATCAACCAAATGCAAAAATGTATGGGTATGGACATTAGCTCACATTTTTTTTTTTTTTTTTTACATTCACTGAAGAAAAAATATACTATGCAGCGTTCTGAATTTTCCTGTAATTAAAAATTCTTGCATTAATAAAAGAAATGCTAATAAAGTTAAAACCTAGTGTGAGTGTGGTTATAAAAAAAACCTCAAAAGGGAAAAATTAATTTTATTTTTCCTTTCAATAATAAAAAAAATGTGACTTGCAAGATATTTTTGTTTTTTCAAAACAACCAACAAAATGTAAAATTAAATAAAACGTCAAATAAACTGGTGTAAAAAATGACAGAAAAATAACTTGGTTCATACGCCATGAAATAATAATTTAAAGTTAAAAATGTGACATGCAAGATATTTTTGTTTATTTAAACAACCAACAAAATGCAAAATTAAATAAAACATTAAATAAACTGGTGTAAAAAATAACAGAAATTTAACTTGGTTTATACAAAATTAAATAATTTTAAATTATTGTAATTTTATAGTGCATTAAATGGAAAATAAACCAAGTAAATTTTCCATTATAAAAAACAGCATATTAAGCATTTTTCAGCATTCTAGCAGCTGTTTTAGAAAAACACGAATATTCTTTCCATATTTCCTTACGAATCGATCGATAACAGCGATAAGTTGGTATAAAGTTTAAAGGAGTTCTTAAAATTTTACTTTGTAACTTTTATTACTTTCCCTATCTTCATACAGATGGCATTACCGTTTTCACACATAAGCATATTTTAATAGCTTCTTAATTTTCGATTGCTGCGATTTCTTGGCAATTTTTAAACTTTTTTTTCGCCTTTTTCAAAATTTATTTTAAATTTGTATGCATTTTAACTTGTGTTAATCGTATTTTCACGGTGACTTTATGTCGAATGTGTTGTACTTATCGTCAAATTTCGTGTTTGTTACATACAGCCTTTTATCGGCAAGGAAACTAATGGTATTTCTTATATTAAGTATTTTAGCATAGAGCATAACAGTATATTATTAAAAATTGAAGAGTGAAATCATCATGAGCGCATACTCCTTAAAAGCGATACATTTCGGCTTTGGTAGAAAGGAGAACGCCTTCCAGGAATTGGAATGAATTACAGGACGATTCGACCAAAGATAAGCCAGCATTTTCCTCCAGGTTTCTATCCAAGTACAGTTTGCTTATATGCTGCTCGGCCACATACGGTATTTGTTGCTATGAATTGTCTCCAAGCTTGCCGAACACTTCTTTTCCCACTTACGTCGCCTGATCTCTCCTCCATAGAGCACATTTGGAACGTAATGAGAAGGAGATTTCAGCTACCCCGGAATGTTGCCGATTTTGACCGACAATTGGAAACAATTTGGCAAGAAGTACACCATTCGGGAAATTTATCAATCTATGCCACGCCGAGTGGCACCTTGTACCCTGGCCAGAGGTGGATCAATGGCGTATTGACTTCCTCACTTTGTAACGATCAAACTCTGAAATAAATCATTCCATTGTTCTGAATATTTAAAGAGTTTTTCTCTGTGCGTGTTCTCCCCATCCACCAATTTTTATTGCAATCGGACAAATCCTTCTTGGTGAGTCGATTTTTTTCAATAGAGTGTATATAATTGGATGACAGAGATTATAAAAAATGCATTTTAGTCATAAATCTCCTGTGTATTAAGAGATATATTTTAACTGAAAATTTCAAAATTCAAGGAAAAAATTTCCATTTAATTAAAGTTTAGATTAAAATTTTTCATAAAAATTTTCAAAATATTTCAGATTACATGGGAAAGCAAAAAATGCTTATTAAAGACTTAATTGAGCCGTTAAATTGCGAAACTTTAAATGCTGCTGTAAATCAGTAGAAAATTAAACAGTATGCCTACTTTTAAATAAAAGATTGTTTGTTTTTCTTAACCTGGGGAAATTTAGAAACTGTATTCCAGATTGTCGAAGCACAAGTTTAAAATTTTGCATTTCTAATGATCAAATGGGTTTTAGTAATTAGTATTTCTTCTTAATTTAATCACTTGATACATGATCTTGGAATTCAGAAAAGTATCAAATATTTTAAACTTACCATATGATTAAGAAATATTTTAAAGCTGTTGCTTCATTAAAAGTTGAAAAAAACTTTGATTTCTCAAAAGAGTTTTGTAAATTGTGCTTGGGGGTTTAAATAACATATTAATGGGTATTCGCTTTCCGTGAAATTGTATATGCTTAACATGAATATTATTTCTTTACATTTTTTTAAATATCATAAGATTTAGATAACATTAAAAATAAGGAATTATTTACCAAATGTAATTATGAAAGACATTGTAAAATTAAATAGAAATATTTGTAACAGAGAGTACAGCTCAATATGGGAAAAGTCTTTTGATAGATACATATATAGTATATGTATGTATGTATGTGTGTATATGTGTAACGACGGTGACACTAACGTCTCTCACTGACATTTTTCATTTTTACTCTGAAACAATCTTTCTTTCCAAGATTCGAGCCCTGAACCTCTCGTTCACTCACTGTATGAGCTAACTATCACTAGATTAAACCAAGTTTTGATATCCCGCTGGAGATCTCTCAAATTTAGAAAAATGCATTAACTTTTCGTGAATGTATGTTGTAAAACCTTAAATGAATGAACAGTTTTTATACCTCAATGTATAGCTAGTCTCCATTTTTCTGTTCATGAAAAATTTTGAAAAACTGTGGGAACGATTGATGTTTGTTAAGGTAAGCGACCTTTTAATTTTTCATGTGGCCTGTAGTATAAAGAAGTTTATATCTCATTTATTTTCTAAAAACTAATCGCGCAATAAAATAACAGATTCATAAATTAGATTTTTATGTAAAATTGAAACTTGTGATGAATACCTCTCACAGTGAATTTAAACATTATGAATATATTCACGCATAAAAATAAATGTCTGTTTGGTTTTATTTTGATTTTAAATTTCCCCTTTTTTATCACTATGAATGTAAATGATACTTAAAACAATTTTTATGTACCAAATGAGAAGATTTCTTTAATAATGAACCCAAGATTTAACTTTACAATACATTTTCAATGCTTATAAAGTTATATGCAAGTCTTGTTTTCTCTATATAATATAACTCTTTAATATATGCCATAGTTTGGTTATGTTTTATGACATACTTCTGAAAACTTGTAAAGGCTACTCATTAATATATTGCTCTTCAATGCTACTAGTCCCTCAATTTACAAACAATATGCTGCTATAGCTATTTTCCTCCCCAACTTTTACATTATACAAAACAGAATACTGATAAAAACACATTACAGGACGGGATGAATAATTAATAACTTTTATTTTTGCCTGACATCTTATGGCTTAGTTTGGCTTGGAGCGCTACGGTCAACGTTTTCTATACGAGGGATTATTCGACCTACTGCTTAAAGCCTATTCCGAATGGCTACAAACTTCTGTGTCAAGTGTGGGACTCGAACCCACAGACTGGCACCGAATGCCAGCACCCTAGCTATTCTGCAATTGTCCGGCCGTAGTCATCTTCTGAAGTTACCAGTTGATCAGATTAGATGTTTGGAACACCTCATATGCATGACATTAACATGGATTGGAACACCTCATACCATCAGACTCAATGAATTCTCATTATACCTTTTGACTCTGATAAGGGATTGAAATTAAAAAGAAATTTGAGCCATGGTAGATTCAACCACATTCTGATTTTAAACTCACTTACCGATTGCGTAGATTTTGCAAGCAGCACGCTACAAGATAGTTTGAAGGTAAGGTAAATTTTAACATACTAGATTACCTAGTAGGGCTTGTGGCGGCCCAGTGGTACAGCGCGCTGGTTTTCGGCGCTGAGGGTGCTCAGACCGAATCCTGGCGTTGCGCCACGAAAAATGCCTCTGTTCGTGTCGTCCCTTCATAGGGGGTAATGCTGTCCGCCTATATGGTGCCCCCATAATAAAATGGACAGTAAAACTGCGGCGTAGTAAGGGCGAATGTTTGATTACAAGTGCCTCCGCATTGGGAAAAAAATAGATTACATAGTAAAATATTTTCATTTTACTCTCCTGCCGAAAGAGAGTATACCGAAATAACAACAATATCAAAGTTCAAAAATTTAAAATTTTGAGACAAACAAACTGAAACAGAAGTCAATAAACATTTACCTGTAACAGATCCTCGGATTAAGAATCAAGTGTTGACTGTGCCATAACAGCTTAATTACACAGGTCTACAAAAAAAAATTTTTTTTGGTGTCTAGGATTTTAGAACTGATTTTAGCTATATTTGGGGCGCTGAATCTATATATGAATCTATATATGAAATTTTTTGCCTATCAGCTCTACTTTTTTAGATACAGCAAAACATCATTTATCTGGACTAACTGGAACCATACGTAATCCGGACAATCGAAAATCCGGATAATCCGGGTAATATGAGTAATTAGAAATACAAAATCCTTAACTAAAAACACTTACTCTGTTTCGTAACAAAATTGCATAGTATTGTTTACAAGACATTAAAAAATATATAAATACCTTTTCACATTATTTCTTAACGAAGAATTGGTAAGTCTAGTGAAGCTTTCTTAAACTCAATATAAAGCATTTTATTACCATAATTTATTGTACAATCTATGCAGGAACTGTATATTGAATCAACCTAAAGAGCGAATATTTGGCGTACTTGTAGTTTCGTTCTTGATATCATAGTTAAAAATTATTATCTAATGTGAACATTAAATAAAAATAATGTCTACAAATCTGATCAGGATTATCTGGAGATCCGGATCAACGAGAGTTGGTTAAATGATGTTTTACTGTACATCCACTTATTTATCAATGTTTTTTCTATTCAATATTCAAGTATGGGTAATTTGTCCTCCTGGGAAACTGGACTCATGGGAAAAATGGGTCTTCCTAAATATTTTCCAGATTATTTGCGGCTATTTATTCACAGTTAAAAGAGAAGGTTTAAAAGTGTCCTTCTACACAATGGGATCAAATATGGTTCAATACAAATTGAGGATTGAGAAGATAAAGTATCATGAACATCAATAGGTGATTTGTGTGGCTTAAAAATGGTAAACTTTCTCCTTGGACAGAAAAATGGCTACACCAAATATCCTTGCATCGTGTGTCTCTAGGATAGCAGAGACAAAACACACCATTGGAATAGAAAAGAGTGGCCTCAGAGAGAAAACATGGACGTTGGAAAAAAGAATGTCATTAACGACCCCTTAGTTGGGCGAGAGAAAATCATCTTTCCTCCACTGCATATCAAGCTGGGCCTAATGAAGCAGTTTGTAAAGGCTCTTGATAAGAACGGTTCATGCTTTGCATATAAAGGGGGAAAATGCCTAAGTTGAGTACGGAAAAAATTAAAGCAGTAATATTTGAATGCCCACAAATAAGACAACTCATTAAGGATCCTGCCTTCGTAAATTCCATGAGTGAGGTTGAGCGAAAAGCCTGGACTTCATTTATTGCAGTTGTCGGAATTTTCTGGGGAAACGCAAATCTGAAAACTATGTTGAACTGGTAAACGAGATGCTAAACAGTTTCAATAGTCTTGGGTGTAACTTGAGCATTAAGGTGAGCTATTTACACAGCCACCTTAATGTAGCTACCTTATTTAGATCAGTTTCCTGAAAATTTAGGAGACACCAGTGAGGAACAAATGGAAAATTTTCACAGGATATTAAAACTATGGAGAACCGCTACTAAGGAAGATGGGATACGCACATGATGGCAGATTACTACTGATGATTTTTATGTTCCTTTAACATCCTTTAAGAAATATAATAATAACAAAAAAATCCTAGTTTAGTTTTTTAATTGGATCCTTAGATTTAACTTAAAATAGTGTAAAGTATATTTCACTAAAATGTTATATCTTAGAAATTAGAGCACCTAGGCAAAAACTAACGCCATATTTAAATTCAGGGCATCCGATTTATATGAAATCAGCTTCAAATACGCCAGCACTAAAACCACTGTTGAGCTGTGTTATCAATGGCAAAAAAACTCGTCAGAAAAAAGAACTACTCAGAAATGGTCTAATGGACTAATAGATGACTAGCATAGTAACAACTTATTCCATAAAAGGTTTCTTAAGAGCACTATGGTCATCTTTTACTTTAGGAGGGCTAATTACGCCGGGATCTACTGTTTCATAACAGCATGATATGCGTTATGAGAAGAGATCATCTGTGAGTTCTCCTAAGGCAGCGCCGTTCTTCTAGATTTACGTACATTGGAATCCAAAGCCATAAAAATTTAGCTCGTCCAAACCTGATCTAAAACTGTAATTTCGTACTCTTCGGGACATTTCAGCTTTATTTAAAACTACCTACTAGCTGTCGTTTGCTTACATATAAATAACAAACAAGACTAAGTATTGGAAAGATTTTAAAAAGATTTAAAAACTGACATTATGATTTTACGGATTATACGTGAACGATCTGAATAAGCCAGACTGTTTATGCTATAAAATAGGTAAATATATGGTATGTGTTTATGCTATAAAATTCTGACTGCTATAAAATCATCAAAGTCTCTTCCTAGGGCAAAGGCCCTTCCTTGTGAAAGTGTTTAAGCCCAAATCCACGATGCACGATTAGGTCTCAAAGCATTCATGAAAATATATACATTTCTGAAGCACAAACATTGCAACAGGTGTTGCTTTCTTTTAATATTTACGATAGACTCCGTGGTAATTCCTGAATCTTACCTTAAACACATCTAGCAAACGTTCCCAGAAACCCAGTAAGTCGATGTCCTAAATGTGTCTTAGAGTAAACTATACAGCTTAAGGATGCCGAAATTGTTTTACCTATCTGAAGACATCCGCTGTAATATCTATGTTGACCTCGAAAAGTAAATATTGAAAGAGCATCCGATAATATATTCTACGGCGTGAAAAAAGGAAATAACTAGTACCGGTCTTTAATTGGGTTTAGAGATGTTTTCCAGAAATTTTGAGAACATTCAAATGAACATTTTCAGAATTCAGACTCCCACATGGTAAAGTGGTTTGAGCTTCCACGCAGTGGGTTTGGGTTCCATTCTTCAGAGGTTTGGACGTTCCCGTATTGTCCCTTCAGACAGAGCAATGTTTGCTTACCTGAGTGGTGCTCACACAATAAAGTAGTTAACAATTTATGCGGTGTACTGTGCGAATATCTCACTAAAAGAATCTCACATCGATTTGAAAAAAAAATTCCAGAGTTCCAGATATCAAAATTCGTAGGTCTTTCTTTTGAAGTTATTTGTTTATAACTATCTATGTGACTTCTAAAGTTCACTTTAGACTGTTTTTAATAGAATTGAATTCGGCGTATTCTTCAGCTCTCTTACCCCAATAGAAGTTAAAACTCTTGTGAGAAAAGTATTGACAATATGGAAATAAACGAATTAAGATCGACAAGTATAGAACAGAAGTGCACTGACTGAAAATGATTTCATAAAGTTTTGAGTTGAAGTTCTCTAATGAAATGGCTGTTAAATTGATTTAACAAATTTTAACATTCCTTAAATATTTAAAATGAATTCAAATTAATGATAACTTTAAGCTTTGTCTTATAGTTAGGATGTCACTTTATGCCGCATTCTTCTGCATATATCGTCCTATAAAATTGTCCTAGCATGTTTTAGACCCGAAAGTTACACGAAACATACAGACTAGACATATATTTTTTCTAACTAACTCTAAGTTACCAGAAAAAACTATGAAATCCATTTTGCGATGCTCAGTTAATGAGGGAATAAATTAATGCATTTTATCCAGTTTTAAAATCTTATTTAATGAAATCTTTTTTTAAGCAATTTATTCCGGGAACGCATTCATTATATTAGTTTAAAAATCATGTCATGAAACGAATTAAAAGAATATGTAATCAGAAAGTAATTCAGAAGTCATTAAACAGCCGGAACAAATTTCAATGACTACTTCAGTTACTGCTAAACTAAACAGTTTTTATCTTTAACTTATCTGATATGAAAGTAATTAATCACTCATAAAACCAGAAAAAAATCCTCATTTTCCTCTTTCTATCGCAGTACGAAGCGCATTGATGAAATATTTAATAAAATTCCTTTTGGAGTTATATAATGATATGATTATATGCAAATATTACTTTTTAAAGTATTTCTTCTTTTGTACCATACAAACCTTAAATTAAAATAATTTTTTTATTTTGCTATAAACTTATGTGTCTACAAATTTAAATATTCAGCAATACGCAAAAAGAAAATTACTGTTTAAGTTATTTTTACCTGATCTCACGACGTGGGCTCGGGTTTGAATCCCATTTAAGGCATGAAAAGTTCCGGTGCTGTCTCTTTATAGAATTGGTTCTGAAATGTCGTGACCCTTTCGATAATCTGGTTAAATCTATGGACCCCTCCTTCTGATAATCACAGAGTGTGAAGACTGAAAATTTAAGGGAATTAGTTTTGTAAAATTTAACAAAAAACACTGATGACTTTTCCGAATGATTACTGCACAGTTGTACATCTGATTGGATTAAAATTCAAGTATTTTTATTCTTAATTTTCAAGTTGAACGCATACATTTTAGTTTCAAATAAAAATTTTTTAAATATGCGTCTTGCAGAATGAGAGAGTTCCTGAACTAGTATTCTCCTTTAAGTCGACGGTCCCCCTGAAACTGATTGACGGACCCTCCAAGTGGTACACGGAACACAGGTTGAGGAACCACAGCTCACCTATATGGTGTTCCCATAAAAAATGGCTAACGAATTTTGAGTGTGGATGGGTGAATGTTCTCTGACCGCGTTGGAAAAAAAAACTATTTTATGTACTTGTAAATTATATCGTCTGCAATAATTAAGTTATTTGTAGACAAGAGTCATTTAAATCATAATCATCTATATATGTGGCCTGGTCTATGAAAAGGGGGCTTACGTGCGCAAACATGTTATCGAGAAAACAGCTGTTAAAGGTAAAAGACCTGTTGCGTCAGTTTCGCGTTAGTTGTTCCCTTTTATCTGCGTTGCCTGGTGTCTAACTATATTCAAGGGCGTCAAGTGTTGTTTCTGCTCGGAATATTATCTTAGTTAATCGCGTTAAGTTGCGTTTACAAATGTTATCATTGTTATAATAAAGCTGTATCGGCCGAGAAAGTTGTTGGTATGAATGGGACAGCTACCTTAAACATTCTATAAGTCATTAGTTGGCATAACACTATTTCATCACTTTATAATTTGTACAGACTGTGTAAAAACAAAGAAATTTGCAGACAGTGAGCACGTGGAGTCATTTCATCTTCTATTAAAACCTATCGATCGTCAAATGCCAGAAATTATGGAGCCAGTTGGTTTATCTTTGGAGTGTCTGTGGTATATTTATCAGAATCTTCGCAGCTTAGTTTCGGATATAAGTAAAGAAGATATTGTGGCTCCATTACCAAAAAAGGAGTTGGCATCGCAGAAACGTATGGTTCCATTACCGAAAAAAGATTTAGCATCAAAGAAACCAAAGGCGAAGGTTAGTGGAGATGTTCTCGAACCAGACATGGAAGAAGGTCCATCTTCCTCACAACCAAAACGTAAAAAAAACTCAAGAAAGTCTATGACGAAGAAAAATATTAAAAATACTTAGTAATGTTTTTCTGGCATATAATAATGTTTTTGTATTTTTAAAAGGTTTTTTTTCTTATCTTTTATCTTTAAAATCAGTTTTTTTCGTATTTGTACTCTGCTTTCTCTTCATTTTAGTAAACTTTTCCACAAATTATGACTTTCTGGTTTTCATCATGTGAAAGAGCGTTTCATACTCTATACGAATCGGCAAAAAAGTGGAAAAGGATTTTGACATCTAAGCCCCCTTTTCATAGACCAGGTCACATATATAAAACAGAACCGTAACTGACAGACTGACATATAACGCACAGACCAAGCAGCTGGACGTAAAGGGCTGAAATTTTGCATGGCGATTCTTTTTATAGTGTAGAGGTGAACTAAGAGAGATTTTTGAAAAATTCTTCTTAGATTTTTAAAAATAAAATTTTTAAGCTGTCTTTGTAACATTCTTTAAAGTTTGCATTTACAATAATAATCGGAGGGTTTAAAATTAATATCACGAGAAATATCAAAAAAGTTCCTTTAAAATGAAATCTTTTCGAATCTTTACCTCCATCTTCTGAATTTTCGTGAATTTTAAAAGATTCATGTTTAGAATTTCATCTATTAAATGCTGATCACGTAGCTTCTTTTCTTTCTGTGAAACTTTAAACTAATTTTGCATCACGTGCATAACAATGAAATAGACAAAAAATATTTTTTTTCTTCCTAATGCGGCAGACGATTGTACATTATCCAAAAAATATAAAATACAGTAAAAGAAATGTTCCTCAAACTGTACTCTTTTAACTGTACTATATTCCTTAGTATGATCTATTAGATTTAATTTGAATATTTTCTTCCACATTATTTTATCTATAAAAATATCCGTTACGATTTTTTTATAAATATATTTTTTCGGTTTTTTACATCAATTGCATGCATGGGTGGTTGTATTTATTTTTAATATATATATATATATAATATTGATTGGCATTAATTGCATACATTGATCGTTGTATTTAATTTGAATGTACTCCGTAATGAAGTACGGGTTTTCAGCTAGTCTGTTATATAAAACATCAGTTTCTTTCTTTCCGAGTAGCTGCAGTTTGCATTTAGTATGCATGATGCATACATTTTTCAGTTTTTCTCTTTGAAAATGTTTCTAATCTGAAAGCTTATTTTTTCCCAACTATTCTCAGGTTTTAATGCAGGGGTTCTCAACCAGGGGGGCGCGCCCCCCTGGGGGGGCGTAGAGAAATTTCAGGGGAGGCGTGAGTTTAAAAAAAAAGCAAAATAACAAGTAAAACTAACTGTAATTTACTGTACTCAATTTTGCACTCAGAATGTAACCGTAACATATTTTCGACATACGAACACGAACACGGTAATTGTCGTACACGATAATTTTTGTAATTGCAAAAACACGATAATTGTCGTACGTCTGGACGTTGAAAGTGACCCGAGGTGTGCTTTGTCATAGTTAAAACCTCATATTCAAAAACTTGTCAAGGACAAACAGTACCAGCCCTCTCATTAATGTTGTGAAAGTGACTGGCATTACATGCCAACCTCACCTAGATACTCGATTACCTCAAATATATTTTATCTGTATTTAATTCTTAAATTTCATATGTTCTAATAATACTAATATGCTCCAAATTAAGATATGAGTAGTAATATTAAATTTTGGGTATGAAATTATCTATTCTATATTTTCATTTAATAACCAGATTCAGTTTCAAATTCCGATTGTATTACTTGTATTGACCACATATGGTGGTGATGGTGGGAGGGGGGGGGGGGCCGTGATCTCACATCAGTGTTCAAAGGGGGTCACAGAGCCTGAAAGGTTGAGAACCCCTGTTTTAATGTATATTTCCTTATATCATGTAAGTGTGGACATAAATTCAAATTTAAAAAATATAAATCCATGCAATCAAACGGAAGAAGTATTTCAAAAGGGAATTTATGCATATCCAATATAGTTAAAAGGTTTTTAAAGGAAAATGAGTTAATATGGAATAAATGATTTTTTGTACTGACAAAGAGTGATAAAAACTAGAAAATGGTACAGTTTCACGAGGTATTAATTCTGCTGGGTACCGCCTTTTTGGCATCCTCCCTACTACTTAATCTTCAACCATGTAGATTCTAAGATCTTTGTAATCTCTTAAAATCTAATTCGATATGTTAATTTGCTTTTGCGTGGGATGATCTGTATTTTGTTCGTGTCATCTTTCGCTCAGTCATTTTAGTTCCAAATATATTAATTTATATAAGTTGCAAATAAAAATTCTTGAAGTATGCGTCTGCCTAATGAGAGTTCCTGGACCAGAATTCTCCTTAAGTAGGCGGTCCTCCTGAAACTGATTCCCAAACCCACCTTCCCCAAAGGGGTATATTGAGCATAGATTAAGAGACTAATAGGGAGCATTGTCGGTTCCCCTATATGGTGTACTGGCATAGCGTGATTAAAATGAGAAAATGCTACAGTTTAACGGTGTATAAATCCTGCTGGATACCGCACTATTGGCATCTTCAAAACAGTGTTGCCAACATCTACGAAGCGCCCCCTTCCTAGCGACATCTCGAAATCCCCCTTTTCCCCCCTAACACCAACTTAAAACCCAACCCCTAACAAAAATTTTGCCCTCTAAAAACACCCCTTTTCATCTCACTTACCCCCAAATTTAGGGGGGAAAACCCCAAGTTGGCAATACTGTCTCACAACTGTTGAATCTTCAATCTCTTGAAATCTAATTCGATATGTTAATTTCTTCTTGCGTGTGATGTTATGTATTTTGTTCGTCTCATCTTTCGCTCAGTTTTATTATTCACCTGTTGATTCATCATACACTATTATATTCGCAAAACCATTGGGGATCTCTCAATGGAGCATTTGAAAACTGCTGAAATGCCTCGCTCTATTTTGACTCTCTTTATACAAAGTTGATGGACAAATTTTACACGTTCTTTCTTCCTGACTTGAACATTATCAACGTTTGGGGGGCGAAGACGGTCAGCAAAATATATGTATAGAACGCATTTTAACAAGATTTGTGTAAACAGAAATGAAATTCAGTTATGAGGTATATGATAGTTATCTTATTTTTGTTTTTTTTTATTTATTTTTGGGATTTCAATGAGATAGTGATGTAACCCAAAATGTAAGTGTGGACTTTGTGTTGTTTAATGTTATTGTAAACTTCTTTCATATCGGCGATACTAGTATTTTGGCCTTTGTTTAACTTCACAAATGTGTAGATAGCGCATGCGCTTAGACCGTTGTCAACTTACAGATATTGATCTTATAAACTTTATGGAGGTACGTTTCAGACCTAGGGGGAGGGCGTAAGATCTGAAGGTTATCCAAAGGGGGCGTGCCGGACATAAAAAGCTGACATTCACTGCATCAGGGGCAGTAGGTAAACTTTTGAGTTATTTGGATTGTTAAATAAATGCATGCAAAAGCAGTGAAATACAATTTACATATAATATTTAATCTACAGTAATATACGTGTGACATTAAAGTGCCTATAATATCTCAAACTGAAATATATATTTTGCTAGAATAGGATTTTCTTGTAACTGAAGATTTGATGTAAAAATGACAGTGAGCTATAGATGTGTCTTATACGCTTTGTAATGAATGCCCTCTTTGCTTACAATTTAATTAACTTTCGTAGTAACTTTAATAATTTTTAAAGAATTGCACCAGCAACTAATCACCAAATAGGCTCCCTTCCTACCTGTGCTGCCCTTTCTTTCTGAGTACGAATCGTAGTAATTTAGGTTATTTTCTTCTCTTTTTTAATTGTTCAGGAAGGCTAAGTGGGCTTTTAAATTAAATCCTCCCGAATTGGGAGTGTCTGTTGGTTGGTCGCTTCTGGATCAGATTTTTCCCCCTTATAAGATCATTTTTTTTTGCTCTGTGACAAGTATGAATCAGGTTTAGTCAAACTCATCTAAATTTATTTCATTCTGAGACACGCAGCTACATCTAAACCGTATTAAAATGTCCTTAACTTTCATCACCCATGAGATTTTCGTCACCCATGAGAAATGGGTTGTTATAGGACGCAGTTATTTCACAATCAGTACGATCAGCCTTTAGTGCATACATCTTTACAAGGAAATGAAGAGAAAGAAAATAAATAGAGAACGGCTCACATTAAACTCTCTCTTGCTTTTAATAATACATGTCACTTTTAATTTATATCTCTATAGTTTACACGCTAGAAAAAATTGAAAAGTATAAAGGACAACCTAAGTTAATTCAGTGAGGAAGTTTCCTATAGTAAGAATTTTTCCTAAATTTTTGTTTCGGTTTTTCAATATTTTTTGGCAATAAAGGTTTTATTTCGATCCCATACTCACTACCGACAGCAAGTATTCATCTATTAGTAGATTCTCAAAAAACCTTAATTCCTCGCATTTCTTTATGACATAAATCACGACTGTCTTCACTTTTAAAATTATCCTGCAGAATCTTTGTTTTGTATTCAACAGTCGCAACCGCAATTGGCAACTTCTGTTTTTTACAGCTAAACAGTATTATTACGAAACGAATAAACCGAAATGTGAATGAATTTTTCTATAAAAATAATCTGAATTAAAATTGGTAGCCATATCAAGGTGTGCAATTCTTTTTTTTTTCCCCTTTCATGATAGATTTCTAAAATTGTAGATAAATAAAATGGAAAATGCTTTCAAGGAAAATGTAAGCCAAAATTCGTGAAACAAAGCAAATTACGATATTCTGATTCCTGAAGTGTATGAGTTTAGTGTAACTAGTAGTGCGCTAAACTCATACATTTCATTACTATAGTTATTGTAATAAATCTACCCCATATTCTATCATTAACGGTTTGTTTTAACTAGCCGGCTCAGGAATCAAACATAACTGATTAAATTCAATCAAGTGAGCTCGTAAAAGTGCTCACTGTTACAACGATCAACAATGTCATGACCTTAAAGAATTCGATATTCTGCATCTCGTAAGAAAGACTGAGATCCCTGATCCTCGTACAAAATAACTATTCGCTTCCTGTATACTTCTTCTGCCACACATTAGAACTTTCATTAGCATTCTTTAACTAAAAATTCAGAATGATAATGCGTGTAACATAGCCGGATACTCAGCTTTCTGGTTCGATAAGACAACTATTAACCCCTTAATGATCGCTTAATTTTCAAGAAAACAATAAAAAAGTGCCTATTTTTCCCGGAGGATTCCATTTATTGCTTGATCTGCCACATCTAGTGTTAAAGATATGTCGCCACACTTTTGCGCTTTTGCGTTCGCTTTCGCTTTCGACATGTCGCACGGAGAGAGAAATGTGAGGCATACTCAGAGCGATGCGTCACCACCTGCAAATTCCAGGACAGTGCATGCTTCGCGATAGAGCATGCGATATCGCAAGAGTATCCAACCCGAGTGGATTTTCTTGCGGAATTCCATGCGATTTTCTATTCTGCAAGGCAGTTTTCAAGCCAGTGTTCAGAATGTCGCAGTCTTTGAAAGAAATTTTAAATTTTATTGATGATTACAGAAATTTACCGGCATTGTGGGATGTCAACCACTCCGCATACACAAATAAAACTATTAATACATTTAAAATAATTACTTAATAATAATTAATGTGTATTGTTTTAAAAAAAAACTAAATGTATTTTTAAACAAAATTTATTATTATAAAATTTAGTATTATAAACAAAATTTATTATAAATTTATTATTATTATAAGTTAAAAATTTATTATTATAATTTTATTATAAAAATACTGAATAAAAAATTCCCCATAGCTTATCATAGGAATTAAAGACCCACTTTGAAAAAAATAGATGTTTTAGCGTTATAAAAGCAGGTTACAACCTGAATTCGCGTTTTGCGTGACGTAATTTTTCCCATGTCATGCATTGCTTGCATCCAAATGCGTATGATCCTGCAAGTATCCTTTTCATTTGAAGCTAAATATCATCGACCATTTTAAATGTAGGCATTTTTTAGTCCATCATGGTTTTCTCGTCGTGTTCTTCATTTAACCCCATTGTGATGGCGACGGACTCTCTGCTTAACCCTCGGTATTTTTATATGAACTTATGGTGAAGTTTCTTTTCAGCTTTGAATGTTTACCAGAGGCGATTCCAGGTAATCAATCAAGAGGCGTGCCAGCTGTCTAGTAAACAGATGACCAGTAAACCGATGACAACCAGGACTGGAAGTGCAAGTGGTTTCTGGACGAGCGGTTGTTCCGGAGGTATGCAGTGGAAGGAGAACCGGTTTGGACTGGTGTTCGTCTGTGCAGGACAGAGCCGGCAAGTGTCAGACAGGGACAGACAGAGAGAGACGGGTCCGGCGTGGACGTCGATTTTGTCTCGGACCAGCGGTTTGCGTGTGCGGAGAAGCCACGTGGAAAGTGATTGTGTTTTGTTTGGCCGGAGTGCCTTACAGGTGTAAATCATTGATTTCGCTGTATGCCATGAATGCACTGGAGGTGCAAAACTCAAAGAGTTAATGAACATAGTTTGTAAATACGCGAACTGAATAAATGTTATTTTTATGTTCATTAATCCAGCGTATTCTCAGTGATATCTGAGGGAACCGGGTGGCTAGGAATTAGCCATAGTTCGGCGAGCTATCGGAACAGACTGGGCAGGGAAGTCGAATTGCCCCAGTTTATGATACCATGTTAAAGAAAAATGAACGAATTTCATTAATAACAAATATACTTCTTAACTTCTTACATATGTAGAACTTTTTTTATTATATATGAAAATTCAAAGTAATTCTTCATGGCCCGCTTTGCTCAGAAAAGAAGTAAATGTCTCGGTTTAATTCTTTACTTTATATAAAGAGATTACTTGCTTACATTCTTACTTACTCTCTCTCTCTCTCCCCCTATATATATATATATATATAATAATATATAATATATATATTATATAATATATATATATATATATATATATATATATATATATAGTATGATTAGCTAACGATTTTTCTTGAATTGTCTGTATACTTCAAAAGTAATATAAATATTCCTTTATTCAGAAATAAATTAACATACCAGTGTAATTTTACACTATATATTAAGAGCTAGAGTTTTAATAACAAGCAATATTCTACCGTTTCTATTCTTAGTATTTGTTTGGTTTTATTACTTCATAAACAAAGCTATAAATTGTAGTTCTATTTCTAATAACTTCGCATATAAAAAAATCAGATCTTCTCTGTATTCCGTATCACCAGTTATTAATTTCTCTATCAAACTAAATTGATGTAGAACCTACGTGTATAAGAAAAACCATCTCTAATCGATTACTGAGGTATTATATAAAAAATATGTTTAAATTTTATTTATTTTTTAGTCTTCACATTTAGATGATTTTCTCCTGCCCGTGCACACACACACACACACACACAATATATATATATATATGGATTATAAATATTCAAGTATAGGGATTATACATATTTATATACAGAGCACCGTACGAAAATTGTAGTCTATTCTTGTTGCACATTCCTTGTTGCTTTACGTAAAAATAGTGATCACCTTATAAAATCCGCGAAATCACAAGAAACGCAGCAGTAACCGTCCGACTCTACCATCTCGCGAGGCATGAACTGTCGAACAAGTGTGGACAACAAATCGAATGCGTCTAGAGGCATGCCGGGAAGCATAGGCTAAAAGTAAGTTGAAATGAAAGACGAACCGCAAGTCGAACCGAAATCGAACTCGAAAGCGCAAAAGTGTGGGCATAGCTTAAAAAAACCATCCCCAATTAATATAAATAGACTGGTGCTGACATCTGGTATGTAAAATAAGAAATAAAAAATTTTCAGGGCAAATGAAATGGATAAAAATATTTTTGGCGTGTTACTTTTGAACATTCCAGCCCGGAAATATCACGGGTAGGAGAAATAGATGGCGAAACCTCACTCCCGTAATTTTGACGGGAGCTAGAAGGAATGGGTTAAGCAGCTTTCCCACGCAGTTTACTTTAAAAGCCTTCCAGAATACCAAATATTCAAAGTAAGACTAACTCAAGTTTCTTTATCCTATACCGTCAATCCAATCACTTAATTTTGGAAAGCCGCCCACGTGGTACAGTGGTTACCGTCTAAACCAAGGATACTCAGATTGCGGCTCGCTGGCCTCGTACGGCCCACCAGATTTTATGGGCGGTCCGAAACACTCCCACTCATTATCAGGCAGGTGAATTTGTAAAGACAATTTTCGAAATTTTGGCCTGAAAAATACAAAACTGTACAAAAATGTGCCACCTGCTGCTCACGTTGTTCATCACAAACCTATCTTGGTGAATCATCCTATTCCACATAAAATATCCGAAGAACGCTTATAGAAATCGGCTTACTGTTTCTTACTTTCAGGACATATTGAAAGTATCACGTAGCATGTGTAAAGCTGATTTGTTTAAAATAGTTGTAAAATTGCCCCAACATTAAAAATCACACTCATTTTTAAATAAACGCTTGAATCCATTTAGGTTTTGAGTTTTATTTTTTACATTATATATATGTGATATAGTGTGCTACGTTGCGGCCCGAGAAACGTAATAAACATATGCATGTATCCCGAGAGAAAAATAGGTCGAATTCAGCTGGTCTAGACCTTCAATAGAGAGGAATTCCGTTTCGAATCTAGGATAAGGAATGTTCTTGCGCTTTCACCTCACAGGGATTATTGTTCGCTAAAATATATTGTACAGTTATATTAAAGTATTGACCGACAAAGTATTGGTGTGGTTGGGTCAATGTCCTCGGGAAAAAAAAATACCTCTCGTGTTGGCAGAAAAAAATTGACCATGCGTATACCCCTAAACTTACTAAACAGGCATTGGCGGCTCCAAGGGCACCCCCCCCCCCAAAAAAAAAAAAAAAAAAAAAAAACCCGGCGTATTTTTTTTCCATAGCCTAAAATTTATATTCGTAGACATAATACTAGATGGGTTTAAATTTAAAATGAGACGATGTTATTCTTATATATATATATATATATATATATATATATATATATATATATATATATATATATATATATATATATACATATATCTATATATATATATATATATATATATATAATATATATATATATATATATATATATTATATATATCCCCCCCCCAAAAAAAAGAAAAAAACCTCTGGACTGGAGCCTCCCCTGTAAACAGGAGAGCCCCCGAAGGAAGAAAAAGAAAACTTCTTTATGAAAACTCGAAAGAAACTTTGAACAGTAGTTTCCAATCGAAACTTCTCCATGAGGTTTCGAGTTGTGATTTTTATTTTTATTTTTTTCGTTTCCTAACCGCATGTATATTTGATCCGAGTTATGAAAGATTTCTCCTGAACCTTTAGAATGTTGTATTATGTACGATCTTGAAATAGTTTCAATAAGCAGTGATAGTTTTCAGGTTACATCTAATACTGACTAAGACCTAATACCGATTCTCGTTGAGTAGCGGTGATATGTCAATTTAGTTTTCGAGCAAAGAGGGATGTCATTCTTGAGTTTATAAAATAATTAATAAAAGAGAACTACTAACGTTGTGTTCAATAGCTTTCGGGAAGTTTAAGATTCTCCAAAACGTTACATAATGTTCATTTACCTTTTCTGAAGAATACTAAAAATATATTTGAATCAATACATTTCTTCTACAGGAACTTCGCAAAATGGATTGTCGAATATAAATTTCATGGTAATAGCCCTCAAATGTAGATTTCAGTCAATGCACGCATAGGAGTGCTACGAAATGTCAATTTTTTTATTTATTTTTAATGGTTACAGTTGCATGATGTTTTCGTGTTTAGGAGAAGTAAAGAAAAAAAACATTACTTACCAAGGGTAAACATTTTTTTTTCTCATTTCAAATGTGTAGCAAAAAATTCATATCATAACGCCTTGCACGAAACGTCAGCCGTTCGATAAGTGGTAAATACATCATGTACGGCAGTTTATCGAAGAGTGATGAATGTGGAAATTCATAATTAGACGTTCGATATCAGATTTTTTTCTCGGCTTTTATGCGGGTGCATCTTATATTAACAGTTTTCCAGAGCATTTCATAATAATTATATCGCATGCAAATGTATGGGATGTTATGTATAAATTTTACAAGAGTTTTATTCTCAGAAACTGTTTAATCCTTTAAGAGATTATCACAAAGTGTCCTTTAATTAAGATATTTAAGTCAATACATCGTTACGCATTTCCGTCCAACAAGGAGATATGTTACAATATTGCTTTACGTAGGGGTGTCAAACTCAAAGGCTACCTTGGGCCAAAGAAACAAGGTTTAACTATAGGTGGGCCGTAAAAAAAAATCAATATTAATAGAAACGTAGGTTTATTTACCTAATTACAGTATATTCAACATAAATATATGCATTTTGTTTAATAATAGCAAAAAAGAGTATCATTAAAAAAACATTTAGCGAAGTCTTCCTATCTTATTATAATTCTGCGTCGGTTATTTTATTATATATTAATGTGTGCCAATATATTGGCCGGGCAGCAAAAATGTTCGTCGCGGGCCGCGAGTTTGACACCCTGCTTTACAGTTACGTAGGCAGAGGGTGGAGCTAACCATTGCCCCACCTTGAAATACACGTTATTATCACAATTAATTGTTTTTTGTTTTTTTTAATTAATTGTAAACCCCTCTTTCCCTCCATTTTATTTTTCTTCTAGCTACGTCACTGTAGATGATATGAGAATTCTCATAAAGACATGAACTTTTGCTGCAGGAAAAATACTTTCAGAATTTTTACTCAAATTCCTGAAAACAATTTAAATGATAATATACAAAGTGATGCTATGCAAAATTTCATAGAGTTACCGTGAATGGAATTTTAGATATATCTTGTTTGAAAATGATAAATCTTGATAAATTCAATTTTGAGATTTTAAAGTTTTTTTGTACAGCAAAGTAAGAATAGACAGTCTGGATTCCTTAGAAAAATAGATTTGATACTTAAAACGGACAAGTTACAAAATTTTTAGGCAATAACACCTAATGCTCCTCGGCCTGATGAAGAAATATATTACTTAGTTCGAAACTAGTTGCCAATCTTTTGTTTTATTGTAGCTATTAAGATGCAGTGAAATAATGTTGGGAGTTTTCTACAAGTTACATGAAAGTAATAACTTTATAGACTTTTTTTTTTGCAATTTCAGGAAATTGAGAGGCAGATGATCTTTGACACCTTTAAACTCTGTAAGCTGTTTCGCATTTAGCCACCCACATGGTATAGTTGTCATCGCCGTGTGCTTCCCCACAGTGGGCTTGGGTTCAAACTCAGAGTGAGGCATGGACGTTCCCTTGTTGTCCCCTCATAGGGAGCAATGTTGTACCACCTAAATGGTGCTTCCATAGTAAAGAAGCTCACACGATTTCGCGGTGCTGATGGGCTAATATTGCCAAGTCGTCAAGGTGCGTGCCGCAATGGAGAAAGAACATGCTTGGAAATTTTCAGTTCGTAGTTCTTTAACATTAACAAGTTATAACAACAAGTATATTTGAAATCAACAAGTTAGAAAATATCAAAAGCTTAACTCTCTTTTCAGCTTTTTCGATTTTTAAATGCCCTGCCAAAATCTTCTTGAAGCAGGACATATCGATAGTTTAATGCCAAGTACTTATAGATTAACAAATGTTACTGTCAAAAATTTAGAAATTAGAAAAAAATTGTTTGGTTATCATTCATGTGCAAAGAATAGAGAATTCAATAATACACATTCTCTAAAGTATCATTAAAATAAAACAAAAATTTCCTTTAACTTATCTTTCAGACTGAAAACAAGCGAGCTGAACTGACAGTCCGGCTTAGTCGAAGTACATAGTATTTTTATTGAATTTTGTGATCTTATTTTTAAGAGACTATTTTTAAACTCACACTATTGTCATCGCTAAACACTTAAAAATGTTTTGAAAAGTTTTCGCACTGTCAATTAATCTTTCTTGAAATAAATTCAATGTTTATATGAACATTGGGTAGAGCCGCGTAAAATATTTTCATCGCATTTTCAATTATCATTCCTAACAAAAGAAAATATTGATAAATATTTTTATCGTATAAGAAATGAGAATATGCTTGAAATCAATAAAAATTTGCCCTTTAACATTATTTATAAACAAAATTTTTGTCGTTTGTTTTCGTTCGCGGAGGTAGTATGAGGGGGAGGGGTATACACATCGACTTTAACATTAATATTTTTTTCTCATGGCAGGGGAGGAGGGAGGGAGAAAAGGATATAAATGTATGACCAACAGACTATTTTTTATTTAGAATGTGATATGTCATTATGGCTGTCTTTACCATGAGAATTTCAAAAGTGATTAATGACAATGTTCTCCCTTTAAAAAAAATACTTTTTGCATCACTTTATGGGAATTTTTTTTTAAAAATAATTTTTTCTTGAAAATATTTGTCTGTTAACAGATGCGATAAATTAAGGTTTCGTTTTGAGCATATTTTGGTTAAAATGAAAGATTTGTGATAATCGATCACAACAGGGTTTGTCGTTATATAGGAACCGGATCATATTACGGGATTTCGGCAGAAGTCATTGTCAAGCTTATTAACATTTAAACGTCCTCTAAACACAGTCAGTTGTTTTGTAGGGTAGCCAAGTGGGCTCGAAATGGGGATAGTTAGTTCGAATCCCAACGAAAGACATTGAAATACCTCCGTCTCTAGGCTGGATATGGGTCCGTTGAATCAGTGGCGTCTCCCATCCAGACAATTTGGGGGGAGCAACGTTGGCTCTCGCGCTCTCAGGGTTGTATATATATCTAGTCCAGAGATTTGGGGGGGGGGTGAAACGTTGGCTCTTAGTTATATATATATATATATATAATATATATATATATATATATATATATACATATGTATGTGTGTGTGTGTAGGAAATAAACATCCTCTTATTTTAAATTTAAACTCATTTAGTATATAGCTTTAGGCAATGTAAAAAAAAAATCGCTGGGAATTGGTTTTTTTGGGGGGAGGGGGGAATTGCACCTACTGATCCCCACCCACCCTCTGGAGCCGTCGTGGGCGTTGAATCCGAAGGACTGAAAGTCCTTCTATCTATTCAATGGGTGGAAAGTATGAGCCCACCAGATGTCGCCGCTGGAGTTGCTCGATGGAAATTGAGGTGGCACTAAGCCAAAATCGGACACAGGCCCTTGCAGTTTCCCATAGGCAGTACTTATTGTATAAACAAAAACCGTAAGCTAAATTCTTGCACGTCTCTATCTCACCCATTAACATGTGACTTAAACTGTAGGGCTAAAAGTATATCACCCCAAAATACGATTGCAAGCAGCTACTACTGTTTCTGTGATTTCTGTTGCAGTATTTCTATTCTTGTAAGCTTCCTAAAATTTAACAAATTTGCAACTTGAACTCCTTGCGGGAAAACCTGAGAACAGTAGTGATGTTATGTTAATTGGGGGAGATAAAGTGAACCAAGTCCTTCAGAGACAGTTCTAAGAAAACTGATCTCTAAGTTGAACAACTGTATCAATTTACCAATGACTGTTTTTTGTTTTTTTTCTGTTTCAATAACGTAAAACTAAACTACATACTTGGTTCTCTATTGCATTGAAAAATATGATGTTTTTACTGTATCATGTTAGTGAAACTACAAAATGGCCAAAAATGGACTTGGTTCACTTTAGCTATGATCGCTCCTATTGCAACTCTCGTGACAAGTAATAAGTATAACGAAAATGAACAAAAATTTTGCTAAAATGTCATTATTCTTAAATCAAGAATTCTTAAATAAAGAATGCGAACTATACTGTATTTATGGATTTCATAGAAATCTTATGCGTTTCATCTTTCCCATTAAAGCATAAAGGAGCTGCGACAAACAAAAAAGGATATTAACTAGCAGCGTTCTTATTAACTATTCTCTAATGCCAGACATAAAAGTATCGGGCATTTCCTGATGTATAACATATTAATTAAAAATGCTTCAAGCATGACTTAATTTTCCTGCTAGCTAAATGAGATTATGTGTTGCTCAAAAATTTTAATTCTGCAAGTAGTTTGAATACATTAAGTTGTTACCCAAACGCTATTTTAAATGTACCTTATTATTCAGGCCTAATTACTGCTTCGTCTGATGAAAGACATTCTTTCAGTTGTATGCATACACAGTGTTTGTTTATTTAGAATTCCAGTTACTCGAAAAGTACTTTCTCGATGAATCACGCTTTTAATGAGGTTTGTGAAACGGTACGAATGCATTTCTGTCATTTCAAACAGTTATGCTTCTTCCTTTAAGTTCTTAGATTTTAAAAGGATAGATTTCTGTCTAAATTAGTACAAAGCATAAGGAAAAAGTGATATCCGATAAATATTTTATTTCCTGCGCATATTGGAGTAATAGGGAAATTGCGAAAGGCTTGCAAATTTGAAATATTTATACCAGCTCTCAAACAAGGAATTATTCGTTTCGAATCTTAAAAATGGTGTCTATAAATTTTTTAACTATATACACTGAAAGTATGATATAATTTTACCCTAGATTTACATTTGTGCTTAACAGGAGCTAATTTAGAACCGAGCAACTGGTGTTGTAAATTAATAACGTATTCCCTTTTCTTACAGGGTATTTAATTTATTTGTGAGAATAAGAAAATAATAAAATTTGAAAAGTGAGAAGTTTTTTCCTATTACTTCATGACCTAAAAATAGGTGTTGTAAAATTTAAAAGTTCTGCTGATTTATATTCGTAAATAACTGAAATTTTATATCCGTTATATATATAGTGGAGATCCGTGTAATATGGACCACCTAAGCAAGAATGCGCATAAAACTTAATTATTAAAATAAAAAGATTTAATTTGTTGCATTACAATTGTACAGCTACATGGTTGAAACTTGGCAAAGTACTCTTGTAACTATTAATACAATAGTTGCAGGAAATAATTTTTTTTTATTTTCGTGTCGGTGATCCATATTACACATACGTTCTTGTAATATGGACCAAGTGGTCCATATTACACAAGAATAAAAAGTATGATATAGAATGAAAGACAGACGCACATAACTGTGCTTTAGAAAATTTATTTCAAGTACAGCAATCATGACAATAATAGTATATTGGGTTGGTTATGTAGGAGTAAGCTTCATGCACCCATGAGCAGCATATCCCACATCTGATCCAGTCTTCCTACGCACTCTCCCCACAAAATGCGCAGAAAATAAAAGGTTCGGTAAGTAGATTCGCAGCTGTTCCCTGGCCGAAGTTCCTGGGAATATCCCTACTGAGACCCTTGGAGCGTCAGAAGTTTTCGCTCTGTCATCTTCGTCTATCCAAACGTCTCTTTCCTCGCTACGACGCTGTTGGATGTCCAGCTTTGCTCTCTTCTTTTTTTGTTTTACTGCAATGGAATCTAGTGGTGAACAGATAAATTTCCACATGGTCCATACTACACGGATCTGCCCTATACACGAACACGCACACACACACACACACACACACACACACACACACACACACACACACACACACACATATATATATATATATATATATATATATATATATATATATATATACAGGATGTTGCTGAATTCAGAGATTTCATAGTAGGCATCAAATCGAACAATAATCACATAGGAATGTATAACCGGAAGCGCAAACCTGATCAGCTAGAGGATAAACAAAGATGCAGAAATGGAAAGTCAACATTTCTGCATCTTTGTTTATCTATCCTCTAGTTGACCAGGTACGAGTTTTAAATCATACATTCCTATGTGATTATGTTTAGTTTGTGAGTTTTCTACCTCCTCCAGAAAAGTGAGATATTTCCAGCCATCCAGTGGGGTTGGTAAGAAGTACGGTCCGATTAAGTAAACAGCGCCAGGTTTGCCTTCTTGGTCATACATTCCTGCATGATTATTGCTCGTCTTGATGCCTACTTTCACCCCTCTGAATTTGTAGGTTGAATTCGGCAATACCCTGTATATATATATTATATATATATTATATATATATATATATATATATATATATATATATATATATAATATTGCATGAACATAATGATTCTTCTCGAAGTTTACCAGATTTAAAAATCCGTCACACATGATCTTGATATGCTGTGTTCAAATATATTCTACATAAAAAATTGAGGCCTCATCTCATAAATTTTGAATACATTGAAAAATTATGCATGTAAACCGCGAAACGTCTTTTAGATATTTCTCCATTCCACATTTTCGTCAATAGCTCTTACATTTCAAACGCTTCATTTGAAAACAATGGCAAACAACTTTTTGAAGTTCGGCTTGTGGCGGCCCAGTGGTACAGCGCGCAGGTTTTCGGTGCTGAGTGTGCTCGGATCGAATCCTGGCTTCGCGCCACGAAAAATGCCTCCTTTCGTGTCGTCCCTTCATAGGGGGTAATGCTGTCCGCCTATATGGTGCCCCCACAATAAAATGGGTAGAGGAAATTGCATCGTAGTATAGGCGAATGTCTGACGACAACTAACGCCGCATTGGAAAAAAAATTGAAGTTTTTTTTTTGAAATACACATAGTTAGAGCGATTTTACGTGATTTAAAAGAAGTACTAATTCAAGTAAAAATTACTCAGAAAATTATTAAATTTGTAAAAAAATGAAATTAATTTCTTTAAGTTGAAATTAGTAGTATTCTTTTTTTCTACCCTTTAACTGAACCTTTAACCATTTTAAATTAAGTTATCCTTCACAAAACATAAATTTTCTTTATATTCTTTTAAAAACATTCTGCGATAGGAAAAGACTGAATTTTTATCTTCAAAATACAAAGTTTTTGCCAATGAACTATCCCAGCTATAGAAGGATGACATCTTTAAAATTGGTTTCTTTCACATATTTCAAACTACCGTTTTCAGGCAAACGACATAGTATAGGTTGTATATACATACACACACACACTTACTTACACACACACACACACACACACACACACATATATATATATATATATATATATCTATATATATATATATATATATATATACATTGGTTATCAAAAATTAAGGAAAAGTAACAAAAATAGCGGTTACTGAAAAAGTTACGCGTAGAATTTAATGAAACTTATACACCATTATACAACACATAGGTAGGTATAAAATAGCATAAAAAGAAATCGCCAGACAATTATGGTGTTATAGAAACTTGCATATGTATACAATGAACAAATCGTATGCGTCACTTTGGTATAGGAAAAGTACCTTTATATGTCATATGATTCCTCCGAGAAGCAATGCATGCGATGCGCGATGCGTGATGCGAGCAGCGTTGCGTGATGCTGTCAATTATGCGGTCTATGAGTTCGGTAGGAAGTGAGAGCCATTTCTCTTGCAAAACAGTTGAAGTCGTGGCTAGGGTCCTAGGAGGAGTATTAAGAGCAGCTTTACGTTGTCCTAAAGCCTCCCAAACATGCTCGATAGGATTCAGGTCCGGTGATCTAGCTGGCCACTCCATGCGCTGAGGTGTTTCCTGCTCAAAATAAGCCTCCACGATGCGAGCCCTGTGCGGTCTCGCGTTATCGTCCTGTAGCACGAAAGCATCACTATTGCCCCGGCATAAGGGCGCACATAAGCATCAAGGATGTCATCTCTATAGGTGACCATTCACATTTCCACGGGAATGTCATGGAGGTCTGTGAGTCCACCGAAAGAAATTCCACCCCAAACACAGACACTGCCTGATCCATATGCACCTCTTTCACGGATGTGTGATGGATGAAAACGAGTTCCAGGTTCTCTCCAAATCAAAATACGCCTACTATCGCTTTGGAGGCTAACCTGGAGTCATCCGTAAATAGAACAGCCCTCCATTAATCATGCGTCCAGTGGACATGTTGGCTGCCCACTGCAAACGTTCGCGCCTATGGCGTGACGTGAGAGGCGCGCAAATTGCTGGTCGCCTCTAAAGAAGACCACCTTCGTGAAGCCTTCTACGCATGGTTGACATTGATACCAACCTTTCGGTGTTTGCAGCGAGGGAGGACTGAGTTCAGATGGAGTTGCCGTTCTATTCCTTCGTGCGTATAATGGAAAATATCGGTTATCGGCACTCGTAGCGTATGGCCGTCCTTGGCTAAACCTCCTGGATGCCTAATCCGTGATTAGAAATGTTGCCAAAGTCTATGAACAACAGACAAACTCACATTTAGCCATCTGGCCACTTCTGTCTGACTTTTCATGCCTCTAGTCTCCCAATAGCTCGCCATCGCAGTTCTTCAGTCAAATGATGCCTGGAGGTCATTGTTACCAATTTGGCTATGCCAGATGTCTAATCTCAGCCTCACAGCAACAATTACTGCCTTGCTCTGAGACATGCTCTTTTTTGCTCCTCGCAAATGATGTATTCGTACTGCAGCGCCACTATTTTGCATAATGTAGTATTGTTCAGCACCTTTTACTTAACAACATATTAAAATTTTAAAAGATTGGCCTAGTTTGAACGTGTTATCCCTATTTTTGTGATTTTCCTTAATTTTGATAACTAGTATGATATATATATAATTATATATATAATATATATATATATATAGATATATTATATATATATATAATATATATGTAGTATATGTAATATATATATATATAATATAATCTATATAATATATATATATATATTAATATATATATATATATATATGTATATGTATATGTATATGTATATATCTATATAATATATATATATATATATATATATATCTATTATATATATATATATATATATATATATATATATATATATATTTCGTGGCCAATATGACAGCCAATCAGGGTATGGAATCACCCCTCAAGTTCAATTGTTTTACGAATTATGCTTCCCGATGATATGAGGGAGTGAGTATATAGAACTCATGATTTAAATGTCCGGTAGTTTTTCCTCTCAACCTTAATCAGTGAAATACATACAGTGAAAACTTTTCTAGCCGACCAACCTTCTAAGCGGACATATTTATCCATAACCGATAAAAGACTCGGAGTGTCTTTTACGCCAATGTTGGGGAAGAAACCTCTTTTCCACAGCCACTTCTTAAAACGGACACTTGTTTTCGGAATCATTACTGGCCAGCCATGGAGAAGTTTCACTGTATATATTATATATATTATATATATATGATATATATACAACCCTACCTCGGTACTCGTCGAATTCGACGGAAAAATTGCTCTGGTGTGGAGAAAACTGACATATGGCGTTCGAAGCACATAACTATGTTATGTACTTTATTATTTTATTGCAATAGTACTTAAAGCAACAAAAGTACAAGAAAATCTCGTGGAAATTGTGGGCTTTTCTTGGCGTAGAAATGCGTTAAACCGTACACCATTTTTATGTGATAAGATGATAATGCTGAAATATTCGTCCTTAAAGGACCCGGATAATGAATTTTTAAAAAAAGAATTCAAAAAGGGCTTATAGATGAGTATTATTATCTAGGATCCAATTAGCTGAGATTAATCCTATTATTTTGGGATTTAGGCATGTATTGACTCCAAATCTCAGAACATCGTTCGTTCGTAAAAAAATTTTGTTTTATTTTTATGGTCTCAAAATTTACAGATACACTGGCGTGATAATTAGTTCGGGCTGGCATATATTGCTAGTACGACGCACTCTTTCCGAAAATATTATTGTTATTTTTATATATAAGTATGTATATATATAATCTCAATATTGTATTATATTACGTAGACATTCGGTGAAATAGCAAAACCTGATTATTGAGTTATTGCAATTTTAACTTACGGCTCATCTTTATTTTTCGTGCCAATCCCATTTTCAAATCCACTGACTTAAGGAATGGGCTCCATTTGCACTTCACTAGCACAGTTAAGCGTTGAAAAATAAACATAATTAACCCTCAGAGAGCAAATCGTTAAAAAATGGTGTAAAATTTAGAAAACGCATTCCTTTGCCCGTTGCGTTATTTTATCTTTGATCTGTAGCATTGACTGTATATATATATATACAGTGGCTTCCAAAAGTGTTCGTACACTACGAATTTCAATGAAATAGGGGTCTATCCATTAATTAAAATGAATATTTCAGAATGTGAATTTAATAATAAGATCTATAATATATTCTTAACAAACTACATGAAATATTTTGAAAACATAGTAAAACTTATTTTTAAGAAACCAGTAATCAAAAAGTAACAAAAATTTTATCTCACAAAAGTCATCGTACACTGAAATATTTTCGGATAAATTCATAATTAGAACTTAATGTCTGGCGCTTTATTTTTATTTTGAACTGTGGTGGCATTTAAAATATCGTTTGCTTTAATTTTGCTTGGCCTACTCCGTAATATTCTATTTATTATTTAAAAATGGCTCGTAGTCGTAAAGAAACAACAACAGCATCGAAAATTGATTATTTTTCATCATAGTAGAGGTAAATCAGTTCGGAATATTGCTAATTACTTAATTTATCCTATTCTACTGTGCAGTATGTGAAAAACGCTTTAAAGAAGAAATTGGATCGAAAACAAGGTAAGAAAGGCCGTCCGGCAAAGTTAACAAAACGTGATCAGAGATTTATAATTAGAAAATTTGTGAAAAATTCCCGTTTGAGTGCTGTAAAGTTTCTGCAGAATTCAATGAAACATTTTCTACTTCAATTTCACCTGAAATTTTTTGACGAGTTCTCAGAACAAGCTGGATTGCATGGGCGTTCTGCCCATAGAAAAATTTTGTGAGTGAGGAAAAACAGAAAATTTAGGCTTCCCTTCGCACTATCAATGATAAATAAGCCCCAAACCTATTGGAATAATGTCTTATTTGCTGATGAACATTTTTGGTGCTGATGGGCGTATAATTATATGGAGAAGAAAAAAACGAGGACCTTAATCACAAGAACTAGTAGGAACAGTTAAGCATGCCGGTGGAGGTATCCTTGTGTGGGGGTGCATGTCAGCATCAGGACTAGGAAATTTGGTATTTATTGATGGCATAATGAATCATGAGTTTTTATAAATATTTTAAGAGACAATTTAAAATTATCAGCCTCAAATTTGGGTATTGGAAACAACTTTGTTTTTTATCAAGATAACGATCCTAAGCACACGGCTCTCAACGTTCGCATCTGGTGTCTCTATAATTGTCCACAAGTTTTGAAACACCACCTCAATCGCCAGATTTTAAACCCAATAGAACATATTTGGAGAGAACTGGAGGTTCGAGTACAAAACATGACATTCACACGAAAAGCGAACTAAAAACAATTATGATGGATGAATGGATGAACATTGATGCAAAAATTACAAAAGAACTAAAGCAATCTATTCCCAGACGTTTAAAGCTGTTGTGATGCTAAAGGATATCCTACTTAATATTAATTTAACGAAAAATTAGAATATTTACTAATATGTAGAGATTTTTTTACAAGTGTACGATGACTTTTGTGGGATAAAGTTTTTGTTACTTTTGGATTATTGGTTTCTTAAAATAAAGTTTTACTATGTTTTCAAAATATTTCATGTAGTTTTGTTAAGAATAGATTATAGATCTTATTGTTAAATACCCATTCCTGAAATATCATTTTAATAAATGGATAGACCCCTATTTCTTTTGAAATTCATAAGTGTACGAACACTTTTGAGAGCCACCTGTATATATATTTAAAAATTACTAAAGTGACACTGCAACTAATTTCAAAATTACTAAAGTGACTTTCCAAACACATAATTGGTTGTTTTAGATTAATGAATAGCTAAATCTGTTGCACTTATTTAAGTAATAAATTTAATAAGTATAATTAAATAAGTTTAAGTTGTAAAATATTATTATTCTTAAGTAATAATAATGAATAATATTTTTATTCTTAAGTAATAATAATTAATAATAATATTTTTACTCTTAAGTTATAATAATAATAATACATAATTAATTTTGGTTTATATGTCCACTAACACAGTCTCCTTTGTAAGTGTATCTGTGTTCCCATTAACTCCATGGTTGCAAGGTTTGTGACGTCAGTCTCCTTGCGGTTTAATTCTCTTAACTTGAATATTCTCTAACGCCAGGTTTGGTGTTCTTTGTTTCAATAGCAACTGTTTATTCATTTCTTCTGATACTATGGATTGTTTCGGTGTCTAAGAATGTATATTGGTTAGATCATACTTATCAGAAACAATCCATTGGTTTTTAGACAGTATCGACCACCGCTGATGAAGAGATGCTGTCTAAAACCTTTTAATTTTTTTTCTTTTCGTGTTTTTGTTACACGCTGCATATTGTAATATGTCTTATGCTGGATTTTCACTTTCAACTCTATCTATCTATCTATCTATCTATCTATCTATCTATCTATCTATCTATATATATATATATATATATATATATATATATATATATATGTGTGTGTGTGTGTGTGTGTGTGTGTGTGTGTGTGTATACAGAGAGTGAGAGAGACAGAGAGATCTAAATATATGTATGTATATTAAAAATGTAAATTTTGTATGTATATTTTAAAAACGAAATTAGCGAGCACTTTTCTTCTAGTAAGATATTTTCCCTGATATAGGGGAACAAACTGTTGTGAAATTTCCTGCAAGGATATGTATAGAAAGATGATAAACTGGATGATTACATAGGTTATGTTAAAAAAATTTAGAAACAAAATAAAGACGTAACGCAATGCTTTGCAAAATTTTGAAATAGATCGAAGCATTCACCTTGGTATTTTCTTTTTAACACCAGTACTTTTACGTGTACTTAGCGCATGTATAATTAATGTTTTTTAACAATTATACATAATTTATGATCGTGGTATAATTGTTTACCATATTCCACGTAAGATTAAAATGATTTCAATAATTTATAATTTTATCATGTAAGTATAAACAATAACAAAATCAATAAAAATTAATTAAAACAAAGTTAATTATTAATAACAGATGAAATACAATGTTTAACCTGATACGACCAGCCAATTATAATCTAAAATACGCGAAATACTAATAAGATATCTCTTATTTCTTATTTAACTGATTTCATCATCTATATTTCGTTATTTTTAGTAATATTTAATGCATAAACTATATTGTTCATGAATAAATAGTAAAATTTTGCTTCTTATAATACGAGAATATTTCATGTTATGGCTATATAAATTTCCTTTTATAATTGAAAACGTAATATTTAATTTATTTTAAAAATGAATATTCAGTTCAAAAAGTTTTCTTTGCATTCTTAAATACATACGAGATATCAATTCTATTTCTATTTGAATATTAAAAACTTCTTCACCTACAAACATATGCAACATCTGTAGGGGAAAAGAATGATCAACAGATTTCTCTATGTTCCTTATTAAAGGATAGCTGGCTGTGGAATTATCCACCTGGAAACAAATACGACTAGGCTGAGTTGATATTTTAAATCACTTTATTACGAACAATTTTGACCTCTCAAATGAAGACCAATTCACTACAACCTGCTCTTTCAGAGCGTATTCCAACGACTGATGAATCACACACGATTCCGAGATAACGAACACCTTATGCGCACAGAAGAAACCTTATACACAGCTCCTGGCGGTTAAAGCGAAGTCTTCAAACCCTGCGGTTAAAGCGAAGTTCGCAGTGGCGCGAACATACCGCCCGCCTTGCCACTGCTATAATTAATACAGTGCAACAATAATCAGTATACACACAATAAGCACTTGAATTACATAGCAGAGTCAAATTATTTAAAATTACAAATGCAATAAATTCAAAGAACTAACTTAGTAAACATGCTAAAACAGCTACAATTCAATAAGTAAACGAAGGTAAAATACATAAAATAACTTCAATTCAAGAATCAAAATCCAAAGGTAAAATACATAATTTGGCAATAGGCCTTTTAAAAATACCAGCTTTGGTTTTCAGATTGCAAACTCTAACCTTTTTATCCTTTCCCAAGAACACCTCACAAATTCTACCCACTAACCATTTTAGGGAGGCAAATTGTCCTCCTTAACAAGAACTAAATATCCAATTCTAATATTATCTTTCTGAATTACCCATTTTGATCTATTTTGTAAATGACTTAAATAGGCGTTTTTCCAACGTTTCCAAACTAGCTGCACAGACTTTGTGACTCTTTGCCATAACCTTAATGTATTTTTGTTAACATCTGTGTAGTCTGGCTCAACTACACTATTTATTGGTCTACCTATTGGAGCACCGACGTGTTTCTCGAATGGGTTTCTGCAATTGTGTGTAAATCTAAAAAGAAAACTTAATATACGAAGCATATTAATATAATTATTACTAACATTAAGAAGACGGTCGACAATTGGGTTCAAAGTAATTAGGTAGCTTTTGAAGTTAAGCATCTTTCACTAAGGGGCTCATCCTGTTTCTTAAGCTCAGAGTTGTACTTGGCCTTGAAATCAGCTGGCAGTATCTCATTGGGAGGAAAATATTCGTTATACAGGAATGAAGGAAATTCGTCTCCTTCGTCATACGCAAGGTGTTGCAAGACTCTAGTCTCAAGATAAGGTGCGCTTAGGGTACCATATGTAATCGTGTTGAGCTCATAAATTTCAATAGGTGCATCAATGCTGTGCTGCCATACAATTCTTTGCAGTTTTCTCTGATCAGGATGAACTAGAATCATTCTAAACATTTTCAGTATATCATGGTGAAAGCATATTCGTGCTTCCGAAATAGAGTAATGATAGCAGACAAATCATCCTTGATAACTCCTCCATTGAGTTGAATTGAATTTAAAGAATTCTTAGCAGTTGTTAAAGCAGATGCGTTGAAAACAACACGTAATTTTGTTGTTTGTTTGTCAGGGCGATATACTCCATGATGTGGCAAGTAATATGCAATAGAAGGCTCCTTTTCCTCAATTACCTCTGACATATCTCCAATGTCTATGTATTCTTTAAAAAATTCTTTATATAGTGATAAATAGCAAGTGTCTTTAAAAAGTCTTTTCAATAGCGATTCTAGTCTTTTCACAGCAACACACTTCGATTCTCCCAAGCAAGCAGGATCTTCGTTCAAGGTATTTTCACTATATATCTTCCAGACTCGTCCCGACTCTCAGTACTTTTAAAATGCTCATTGCTTAATTCCGCTTCACTATGGATTGAGGGAACTGTTTCCACATGTTCCAACACCCAAAAACTCCTAACAGTTTGATTTAAATCATCTACTCTAGTGAGACCACAATAATTTACATTATTACCAACAGAATTATTTATGCTACCACTCACAACAAATCCAAAAACAGTATCTTGTAAATGCAATTGATTATTCACAATTATTTTATCAGGGTAAATAAACTCAAAAAATATCTCTGCTCCTAGTAGGATGTCAATTTGTGAAGACATAAAAATTAGTATCTGCGAAAACAATGTTTTCGGTAAAACAAGATTAGAAATATCCAGAGCTTTAGAAGGACAGTTGTCAGTTATTTTCTGTACTATGAAACATTCGAGGGCTTTTACATAATCATTATTTACATTTGAAATAGTTGCAGTGGTTTTGTGTTTGACAACTGAACTTGAACCATTTAAGGACGAAACCAAAACATTAATTTTACTCGACTTTAGTCGAAGTAACTGTGCACAGTTATGTGAAATATAATTGTCCATACTTCCATTATCAATTAAGGCTCGGCAAGGAATTTTATCGCCGGCCGTATTTTCGACTAAAACAACAACTGTAGCAAGGAGCACTGTTTTTGCGTTCGCGGCCGATAAACAACTCGTTGCTGTCACAGCAGTTCGAATGGCGTCGGCACTTTCTGGGCTATTCGTTCCATCTGGCACCTGTAACCTCACACGTTTGAACTACTAGAAGTCGATTCGATTTCACTTTCCTGTTTTGGAAAATGCAGAAGAGTATGATGGGAGCTTTTTCGGCATATTTCACAGGTTAATTTTGAATAACATTCTGAAACTTTATGGGGCGTTCGCCTCAAACATTTGATGCATATACCCAGTTTTTTATTTTATTGAATCTTTGCCTTACGTCTAACTCTTTAAATTTCAGGCAGTTTTAAATGGAATGAGATTGTTTACACACTTGCAATTACTCGACTCCGAAAGTGGGCGAATCAAAAATTATTTCGCCTTAAACGGCGTCTGCTTTGAAGACGCAAATGACGATGCTTGTGAGTTTAGATTTTGGCACCTTTTCTGTAAAAACTCAATGAAAGTATCCAGCGGGGGAATTTCTGTATTTGACAAGGTTATTTCAAACTGTTTCCGCCATTCGGAATCCAATCTTTGTTCAATCAAGTGAATTAAAATTATATCTGAAAAGGCATTAGGTGCCTATTTTAAAAGTTTAAGAGCTCTTAAATGCCTTAAAGTTTTGTCGATTACTGATCTAAGTTCTTTCGGAGAGCCCGCCTTTACCCTTTCATGGCTTAACAAAACATTCAAATGCGAATTTACAATTAATCTCTTATTTTCAAATCGCCGCTCTAGAGCATTCATTAATTATGAGTAAGTATCGTCTTGTGTTTGAACCTCCTTTTCCAGACCACCCAATGCAGATTGCAAATAATAGAGCTTCTGTTTTTCACTTACTAGTTCATTTGAGTTAATTAAGGTAGTAAACTGAGTTTTAAATGCAAACCAATCTTCAAAATTACCATAAAATTTTGGTAAAGGTATGTCCGGCAGTTTTACTGGAGCATTTAGCGACAAATTTTTGTTATCCCTAGGTGTTACTGCACAATTATTCGTATTAGAGGTATGTAATAAAGTTTTAATGCCTACCTCTAGTTCTGCAATCTCATCATCAACTTCAGTAAGGCTTTCTTCGATTTTTGGTAATTCATCGTCTTTCACCAAGTAGTAATAATCCAATTTAAGAACTTCAAAGTTCTGTTGAATTCGATACAACTGATCCAATTTTGTTTTCAGAATTTCTTCTTTAGCATCAACGTTTTCTTTAAAAACAAAATTCGCCAGTTTTGTTATCTGGCCCTTTAAATTACTCCTCTTCCGATTTAAAATCGTAACTTGTTCCATTTTGGACAATATTGAATTCAAAAGTAATTATCAACCAGCCCTCACGGCAAGACGGACAAATCTCTGTGCTCCTTATTAAAGGATCGCTGGCTGTGGAATTATCCACCTCGAAACAAATGTCGACTGGGCGGAGTTGATATTTTAGAAGTCACTTTATTACGATCAATTTTGACCTCCCAAATGGAGACCAATTCACTACACCTGCTCCTTTCAGAGCGTATTCCAACGACTGATGATCACACCCGATTCCGAGATAACGAACGCCTCAGGCGCACAGAATTTAAACCTATATACAGCTCCCGGCGGTTAAAGCGAAGTCTTCAAACCGGCGTAAAAGCGAAGTTCGCAGTGTCGCGAACAAGATTCACATGAAGTTATTAAGAGGCATGTACAGGAAAATATTTACGAGAAGTTTGATTTTTATTACATTATATAGAATAATCTCAAAAGTCCAGTGTTAAAATCTCATTGTTGTATTGTATTAGGTTGACATTAGATGAAACAATAAAACCGGATTATTTGTTCTTGTACTTTTAAAATATGACTCATCTTATTTTACGTGACAATCCCTGTCCAAATCCACTGACTTAAGGAAGGGCTTCCATTTACACATCGCTAGTGCAATTAAGCATTGAAAAAATACACATAATTAACCCTCAGAGAGTAAAACGTTTAAACAATGGCGTAAAATTTAGAAACACCATACTTTATCCGACGCGTTCTTTTATCCTTGATCCGTGGAATTGACTGTAGATTTATATATATATATATACAATACATACAATATATATATATATATATATATATATATATATATATATGTGTGTGTGTGTGGAGGTCATCGTAGACCCATACATGCCACTCTCAATGGAGTGCGCCCTTGTAAGCTCCGGTGAGCGCCACCTAAGCGGGCACCGCGAAGAAACAGAAGAGAGACTGTGTTATGCCTTCGATGAACGCGCAAGTGTGCCACACTTAAAATAAATGTTAAAATAAATAAATGTGCTTTAAATAAATGTTACTGTGTGCGTGCGTGCGTGCGTGTGTGTGAATTGGACACATCTCTTGCCACAGAGACACGGACACAGGCTCGATATCAACATTTAATGATATCTAAATCTATCTAGGGGCCTAATCTCGCTAAATCTAAGGTTGTCATGATTTTAATTTACCACACCAACACTTTCATACAAATATTTTCAAAACATAGGTTTTATAGTTCAATATAACCACAAATTCTTCCAAATATCACGAACAATTCAATTAAATAGCACAATATTATAATCAGCAGAAACATCAAAATTCTTCAAAATAACACAAACTTTTAAATCTATAAAAACCGAATGTGTTTTCATCAAAATAGGTGCAAGTATTTGTTAATAAGTCCAAATTAGGGGCAAATTCTTTCATCAAGTGCGTTGAAATACATACATATACATCAAACCAAAAGTGATCTCAGAACCGTTCGTAAGTACTTTTAAAAATTTAGCAACGAAAACGAAAGTACTCCAGAACGGAACAGGATACATATCATCATACTAGAGGCATCCAAAGAGCATCAAAACACCAGGACCACAGGAGTATCCATTTGCATAGATGTTGAAGCTCCAATCAGGAGCGAAAGTGCTCGGAAAAAACCGGGGCGAACTCCATGTTGAATTGCCGTTCGCGTTAGACACTGGACTCAACTATTGGCGCAGAGACACGGACACAGGTTCGATATGAAACATTAAATGATATCTAAATCTACTCTAGGAGCAATAGTTCAGAGGGGCAGTATTTACAGTTTGAAATTTAAGGGGGAAGTTCCTCATGGCGGTCGCGTCTCTTGCCTAGTCATATCCTTTCATCTGTTCAGATGCGTTCCTCCATCGCGTCTTCTGGCTAACTCCTCGCTTCGCCACAGAGGGCGCTAACGTTGTGTAGTCGGCACGTGCGACAATCTCCACATCATATATATATATATATACTAGCATTATTTGCCCGGCGTTGCCCGGGTAGATATATAGATGTTAAATACTGGGCTGCACCCCCCCGCTCTTCATGTTCATCTGCCAGACAGAATGCGCTTAGCGCGTTTCTACTGAAATGATATACAAACAATAAGAAAGAAAGAAACTTTGAGCCTGTGGACCTTCGTCTGATTTTATTGAGAATTCTACATCACTTTCCGCATGAAAACGAATCATCAGCAGATTTCACAAAGCAGAGCCAGGAAAGTTGTGCTTATCTGGGGAGCCAGGGCCAAAGGTCATTCCCAACTCTCTTCCTCCCGCGCATTGGAATTTGACCCCCCACCGTCATCCCCAAACCATTCCTTCTGAACGCAGCTATTCTCTCAACGCAGCCCCTCTGAACACAGCTGGTTAGGTGAAGGGGCTATCCACAGGGGGTACGCGCATCTTAGGGGCACAGAAAAACATTAAAAAATAATTTAAAAAAACTAATTGATCTCCAAATTTCGTTTTTTCCTGATTTAAGTTTCTCGGGTCCTAAGCATTAACTGTGCCGAATTTGGACCCGGTGGGTGAAACAGTCTATGATTCTATAGCGGACAAACAAACAGACTAGCTCTTTTATATATATAGATATATATATACAGTGAATCTCGATCGATCGTTTTCGGATCCATCGTTTTTCAGTATGTATCGTTCATTTTATCCCGTCCCAACGATCATATTGCTTTGTTATGTTTCCGCATCTATCGTTCACTTCAATAGGTCCCTTGTAAACGATAGATCGAGATTCCCCTGTATATATATATATATATACTGTATATATATTATATATATATATATATATAGATATATATATATATATATATATATATATATATATATATATACAGTGGAATCTCGATCTATCGTTTCCAAGGGAACCGATTGAAATTAACGATAAATGCGGGAAAACGATAGATGCGGAAACATAACAAAGCAATATAATCGTTGGGACTGGATAAAGGAACGACACATACGGAAAAACGATGGATCCGAACACGATGGATCGAGATTCCACTGTATATATATATATATATATATATATATATATATATATCTATATAATATATATATATATATACAATATATATATATATATATCTATATATATATATATATATATATATATATATATATTTATATATTTATATATATATAAATTGTTTTTCTTGATTGACACAGCTCAGTAAGAATAGTGGACTGTATGGAAATGTTTACTCGATTTATTCAACATCACAAAACTCATGCTTAAAAAAAGCCATTTGTTACACACACATCGGGGAGATACCTCACTCCTCGACTCCATTCTACTTTCTTGGCGTTACCCGCCTTTCACAGTTCCCCCAACCCCTCATCACGTGATCAGTCGCGTGATCGAAGTTACGGTGTGTATATGCCGCCTGGAATTGCAATGTTTTAGATATCATTCAAAAATTGTTACAGTTACACAAAACCACAGGAAAAAATTACGTATTTGCAAACAAGTAATTAATAAAAAATATATATCATAATATTTATACAATCTAGTTACATAATTAATTTCCCAGAGGCAATAAACAAATTTTAGATACAGGTTTCTAGAAAAGACGTCGTTGAGTATTGACATTGACAACTCATACTCTATTATCATTACGTGGAAAAATGGCAGTAATGCTGCCTAGTGGCCAACTACAAATAGGAAAGTTATCTTATTGATAATACTAGATCACCTACCTTAACATTATTTTTCTCAAATTACCAGTTTGTTGCAAAGTACTCAAATAACAATTTTTTCAACCTTTTCCAAATTAATTGAGTTATTTTTGTGGTTCCTTGACACAACTTAAAATTGTTATTGGAATGTCAGTCACGTCAGGCTCAACAGTAGAATTAATTGACCTTCCAGTAAGAAAATGGCCAGGAGTTAAAGCCTTCAAATCATCTATATCAGAAGATATCATCATTAAAGGTCTCATTTAAAACGCCCTTGATCTGAGTAATTACTATTAAAAATGCCTCACAATTTAATTTAGCACTGCCAACAACATATTTTAAATGGTATGTGAAAGATTAAACTCAAGCCTCCCCTAAACCTCCAAAGTTTGGCGCTCTAGGTAGAAAGAATTTGCAGTCAACATTCTCATTACACAAATAGCCAGATTAGATTATCATCTGGGCTGTTGACCAAATTATGCTATCTTTTTAACTCATAATTATTGGCTACAAAATTCTTAGCATTGTCAGAAAATGTGTAAGAGGCTTTCCTGTTCTCGAAAAAAATCTCTTTAGCGTTGCAGTAAACACTTGTGAGGTTAGATCCCTTACAATTTCTAAATGAGCAGCTCGCGTAACAAAACATACAAATATGGCCACATTATATTTTGTGATAAATGTCCTTTCTTTATTGTTTATACTTCACTATAAATGGAACCAATGAAGTCTACATCAGAACAATTAAATGGACAGTTTTCTCTCACTCTCACTTTGGGCAGATTACCCACAAATTGTTGACAAACGATAGTTTTTATTTTGAAACAGGTGATACATTCATGCACTACCTTTCTACACATTGACCTCCAACTCTAAGTAATCCTTTATCGTCGATGAACGGATGAAGGTATCTCACTTGACTCTTGGAATCAACTTTATCTGCTTTCTTTAGGCTTTTATTTTCATCGCGAAATATCTCATTTTGGATGCTCGTTAAAAGAAAAATCTCTGCTTTCTCAATCTCCTTAAGATCCAAGGGACCAACACTCTTATTCTTCTTGTTTCTAGAATTAATTATGAATCTAAAAACGAATGCTAATATACGGGTTAACTTCACATACTAATTACTAAGGTTAATTATATTATGTACAAATGTGTTAACAGGAATATTCACAAAAGACATGCATTTTTTAGAGTTGATAAGCTCACAATTAAAGTCAATTTGCTGGTCTGATACAGCAATCACTTTCCTGGGATAGTCATTTTGGCTCAGGAACAGGGGTCCATTCCACCAGAGCTCGTTCTGACGCAGCTCTGCTGGGTCTCGTTCTTGAATTGAGGTCAGCCGGAATTTGCTCAGATGAGACATGGTGCTATTGCTCTATGGATGTTAGTTCTTGAATTGTAACGGCTCTGTTAGCCACAAATGTATGTAGACTTATGGGCTCTTTCTGGATCTATGCTACAACTATCATGGAGTAACTTCACATGTTGATGTCGGAAACTTCTAGTTTTAAATGCAGCTAGGACTTTCTTCATCAGCTTTGCTAGAAGGAGGGCTGCACACAACTTCAAGCTCGGAGTGGTAAACTGTTTGACTGGAGAAACTCTTGATTTGCTAGTAATCAATTCAACTGTCACTTTTCCAGAATTTGTAATTGATTTGGTGTAGATGACAGCTCCGTAAGCTCGTTCGGAGGCGTCTGAGAAGCTATGAAACTCGATCATCTTTGGTTTCTCGGTGAAGATGCATCTTTCGATGTCTATGTTGTTTATTTTACTTAAAGATTCGACGAATATCTGCTACTCTTTCGCTGGGCGTTGCTCATTCTAGTCAATCTTCAACTACCATAATTGCTACATAAAAATCTTTGCTTTGGCTACAACAGGCCCTAGCGATCCGATTGGGTCAAAAATTTTAGTAATTGTGGAAGCACATATCTTTTATTACGAAAACCATTTATATTTACACCCACTTCAAATGTGAAGTAATCTTTCTTATGCTTCCCCGAAATTCCAAAAGCTTTCGTTTCACTAGGGTTTGAGAAACTATAATCGGCTTCTGGACTAGGATTAGGGTCTTATATGCTTATGCACAACTTGTGCAGATTCATACCTGTAGAATCTAAAATATTACTTAACTGACGCTGAATTTTCTTAGTTTCTTCCAGAATCTCCGCTCCAGAGAGCACGTCGACCATGTAAAAATCGTTTAGCAGTATTGGTGATGGTACAGGAAAACGCTCCTTCTGATCCATGGACAATAAAATTTTCAGACTCCTCTTAGCTAGATATGGTGCACTAACAGTACCATATGCTACCGTTAAAAACTCGCAGATCTCTACCGGCTCATTTTTTCCTTCCCTCAACAGTATCCGTTAAAGGTGTCTTTGACTCGGATGTATAAGGATCATCCTATACATTTTTTGAAAGTCAGCAGTAAAGGCTACCAGATGTTTTCGAAATATAATCATGATAGAAACAAATCATCCTTAATTACTAATTATATTGCAGTGAGTTTAAAGAATTGCCTTTACCGTTTAAACTGGAAGCATTGAACACAGTTCTAAGCTTCGTGGTGTCCTTTTGAGGTCGATACACACCATGGTGTGGCATGAAATACACTACGTCATGTTCTGTATCTTCAGTGATTTCCCTCATATGGCTCAATTCTTCATACTCCTTTAAAAAACCTTTATATAAAGCTAAGTATTCAACATCTTTTTCAAGACGATTCCACAGTGAATTCAGTCTTTTTGTGCTATCTCATTAGATTTTCCTAGGCTCTCTTGGTGGCATTGTTACCACTTACCTACCCTCATGATTTCTCCTGTGCATTCGCAAATAATATTTCTCACAGATTTTATTTTCTTTACTTTTTACTAACTACTCCTCAATATTTTCTTCTTCCCAAAGTCTTTTTAGATTTTTATCTCAATTATCTTCAATAACTACTCCACAATGAATATGCGTATCTTTTTTTAAAGGTCTGTGCACTACCACTCACGATGTGTCCAAACACTGTATTTTGTAATATTAAATTATAACTTTGAGGATAGATTTGTCCGGGCCTTAATAACTCGTAAAACAATTCTGCATCTAACACTATGCCTATATTACCAAGGACATTAAATTCTGAATCTGCCAATCGTATATTTTGGAAGCGACTAAAAATTCTAAATCTCTCTCAGGATTTTTTTCTTTATTAGAAATTGTAGTAGAAAAACAAATTTTGATTGTCATTGATGCTTCATTTAAACAAGATAATACTATATCAATTTTCTCCCTTTTTAAATTAAGTTTTTCTGAACAATCCTTTGTAATGAAATTTGACATAGACCTTCCGTCAAGAAGGCAACGGCACTTCAAAAAATCACCCACACAACATTTTATCAAACACTTAGCGGTACTCGGCAAAACCGCTCTTGTTCTCTTATCAACGTTTTTATAGGAAGCGAAGGAATGCGCTAAACCAGAATTCAACAATTGGGGGAGGAGGGGTTCTGACTCACCAATTTCCCCTGACCGTCGGAAATTTGAGACGTCGTTGACGGTCAATCTCTTCGAAAGTGCAACGTCCCGTTATGCCTTATCCCCAACTCAGTGCAAGAAAATTTAGATTTGCAATATATTACAGAGTGATTAGGAGAAAATCAATTGACACAAAGGTTGTGATTTTCCCAATACATACTCTCTCATTAACATATTTCTCGATAAAATTAGTACATTCATACAGCCTTGTGGCGGATCTGTGATACAGCGCACTGGTTTTCGGTGCTGAGTGTGCTCGGATCGAATCCCGGTGTCGCGCAATGAAAAATGCCTCCGTCGTCTCTTCATAGGGGGTAATGCTGTATGTCTATATGGTGCCTCCATACTAAAATGGACAGTAACCTGCGGCGTAGTGTAGGCGAAAGTTTGATGACAAGTGCATCCGCAAAAAAAATAAAGTACATTCATGCAAATAATGACTTTCAGAATCACGCAAAATGCATTAGAATTTTTTACTTTAGATAAAAATGAGTTTTAAGAATTTTTCGAGCACTTAGAATTAACGTTATTCCAATTTGGAAAATAACTACTAGTACCTTCGTATATATATATATATATACTCGTACAGTCAATAAATTCTGGGACTTTATTTACTAAAACAACGAATACACTTACAAAGTCTTCTGAACACAATTGCCTTCAAAATAATGTCATTTCGCAACTATACACTTCTGCCAGCGTTCATACAGCTTCTGGAAACAGTCCTGGAAACCGTTGTGTGAGAGCTGTCGTAAAGCGGTTGTTGTTGTTGCCCTCACTTCTTCGGCATTTGCAAACCGCTTGCCCTTGAAGCGATCTTTCAGTTTCGGGACAACTAGAAATCGCAAGGAGTGAGGTCTGGGGAATACGGGGGAAGTGGCAGAACTGTGGTGCCGTGTTTAGCAAGGGCTTGTTGCACCATCAGGGATTGGTGCGATGGGACACTGTCATGCAACAACATCCACATGTTGGATTTCCAAACGTGTGGACGTTTACCACGGATTTCCTCCCGGAGACGAGGAAGAACCTGTACATACCATTTGTTGACGATGTTACCTTGTGTTTGGCGCAGCTTGTCCTTTCTGGACTATGCGCCAATAAACCTCAACCTACCAAACAACCACTGTTCCTACCTGTTGGATGTTCGCCTCCGTTTGTGGGGTCACTGGCCACCCACTTCGTGGATCATCTGCAACAGCGTCTCTCCCATTTTTAAACAAGATGCACCATTTGAAAACTTTCGATCTGCACATAGCTACGTCTCGATACGCTTTTTGCAGTAACCGTAACGTTTCTGCAGTGGTTTTTCCTAATTTGTAGTAGAATTTAATGGTGGAACGTTGCTCCAAAAAGGACATTTTGCTACATGGACATCATAGGCTGACAGTCTGCAGACAAATGGTGAGCTGCGCGCCTTAGCAGTTTTGCAAAGCGTCATGTGACGTCTCACGCGTACGCAGATAACCAGACTTGCAAACCACATCGTTATTTCGGTTCCCCCACACACCGGGCATGAGGGGAGAGGGTAGTCCCAGTCCCCGAACTTATTGACTATACTGGTATATATATATACACTGGTGAAATAAATTAAGAGAATTTGCATATTTTATCGAATTTCATGAAAAGAACTGAACTGAATGTAAAACCACTGCTTCTAGACAAAAATGCAAATCTTGTACGTCAAATACTTAAGCATACACGTCTGTGTAGACGGAGCCAGTAGAGAAACAGGCTTTATAAGCGCGCGCAAGTTAAGACGCATTTCGTTCGCTAGCACACCTCGGAGAATTTCTTGGTGTTATTTTGCAGCAATCGGTTAATTTCAAATTGTAACAATAAAAATGAGTAACCACCAACGTTTAGATGATGTAATGAGGTGGCGAATTGTGGGGAGGCTAGAAGCAGGCCAATCTCAAGTCCAAATTTGTAGAGAGTTCAATTTAACACCCAGTGTCATGTGTAACTTATGGAAACAGTTCCAGGATACCGGATCTATCGAGAGGAAGCCTAGGCAAGGTCGTCCAAGAGCCACGACGGCCAGAGAAGATCGCCATTTGTCAATTATAGCGAGGCGTATCCAATGATTTTTTTCCCTTTCTAGTAATGTGTACATTTAAAAATAAAATCTAAAAATTATTTATGGCTTTACAAGTTCTATTTTTGTATCAAATACAACTGAAGACTTGTAATTTTGATATAAAACAAAAAAAAATTATATATAAATTAATATTATTGGAGTTTCAGTAGCTCGAATTTGATCATGTTTAGGGTCATTTCGCAGTAGTCAAAGGTTGTGTGCCCCCTGAAATCACGCTGCAAGACCTGTATATCTGTAAGAGGGAACCATACCCCCTATTAACCCATCTATTTACCCATTTTTTTTTTATATTTTGCAACCGCTGTTTCATACCATCCGACTCTAACGAGTGTTACGCACGATCATGCGTGTGTATTACAATTATTGAATGGTTATTTGTTTTGTATTGTATCAATGTATGTACATGTCAAATTTCATTAAAATCGGTACAGTAGTTCTAGAGATAATCGACCAAGTCTGCAAATTCTCTTAATTTATTACACCAGTATATATATATATATATGTATGCATGTATCTATAATTTTCGTTTTTAACTGATTGGAATACTTTAAAAAAGTATCCGAAACTCAATTTTGAAAATTAAAATGGAGATTGATAGTTTTGATTCTACCCATTCAATGCATTCCTCAATGAATTAAACTCAATAGATTGTATAAATAATGGCATAAAATTTAGAAACGCGTTCTTTTACCTCTGATCCATGGAACTGACTATAGATTTGTTACCTATAAAAGTATCCGCATACTCGCAAAATGAAAACGGTTACCAATAGAAAGCTTTCTGTTTCAACAAGTAAGAGAACATGAAAAATAAGGAGCAGGAGAGACTGGAATCGGAGATACAATTGTTAAAAAACGTGAATATTTTTTTCTTACTTTGAGGTAAAACAAAAATGCACGCTCTAACTCCTTATATGAAACAGAAGCTACCCCAGTAATGCTCATTTCTTCGACTAGTCGTTAGCGAAGATATTCTTTGTACGAATTTTTTTATTGCCTTTTATCTCAACATCCTCGGTAGTTATATATTCTAGAACATTTTTCTACTAACAGTCAAATATACTTGGCTTCAGACTCAATGCTTTATGCCTTTCATGTGAGTTTTTCGAAAAAGACGCTCCTCGAGTTTCTTCGAAATATATATACAATAAGCAGCATTGTGTATATACAAATATATATATACAACTCCATTTAAGTAAATTTATTCCAACCCCTATCCAAAACGCTCACCCGCCGAACGCGGCACGTCTTACTCAATAGGTGATCACATTGCCTGTGACGTTTCAATTCTTTGTCTCAAGCTTCTAGAATACTGCGCATGCTCACAAGGTGGTCTGACGCTTGCACCCAAGATGAGGCTAGGGAGGAGTTATCTCCTGTCAATCAAATCTAACCATATTATCTATTTTCCCCGCTATTCTTCTTTTCCGATACTTCGTAAATTAGTAGTATATAATTGATAATTTCCATTTTCTCTAGAAAAACCCCCTGTTAAAGTTTCTTACGGTTAGCCCCCATAATAAATCCTTTTCTTCCCCCCCGTCCCTCTGAAGGCGTGCACACACAAAGAATGACAGTTCACATGTGGCAAGTCTCGACAAGAGAAACAAACTATATTTATATTAAAAATCTAAAGGACTATCATCTGAAAAGAATGCTGAATAGGGACGTCTCCCCACACACAAAAAAAATCTCAGCAGAGAACCCATTAATTAATTCCTAAGGACAACTTGAGTCAACTAAATTTAAAACTAAAACTAAATTCCCATTGCTATTAATGTGCACCTAACCCCATGGAGCTGCGATGATTACATGTTACAAAAAAGTCTCCATTTGAGACAGAATTTTACATAATAAACTTTTATTTTTATAACAATGACACATCATTAAATATCAAAATCAAAATATTAATTATAAAAAGAACATTATTTCAAAATATCATTACAGAAAATCACTAAAATATCAATATCTAAAATGCAAAACACTTTTAAAAACACATTAATTAAAGAGATGTTAAAAGTTTAAGTAGGACTTTTATGTGAAGAATATAGTTGATAAACAAAAGTCTATGCCTGAAAAGTCTGCACTTTTTGATTCTCTCAGTTCTTGAGTGGCAACCATTCAGTCCACAGTCTTTGTGACACTAAGTCACATCAAAAATTTTATTTAATATTTTCTTTTCTTCTAAAACAGTTTCTCTCTAGTGATTCAAACACAGTAAACAAAATAAAATCAGTTATAAAATAATATCAATTCACATTTTTTTTATTATCAACCCTTTAAATTTCTCTTCATTTTCAAAACCTCTCTCTCATTTTTCAATATGATATATTATTCTAATTAACCTGAGCTCTATAACCTGAGAAAGCATGTAATATACATTCATGCTTATTAAAAAATTTAAATTCGCTTCCAGCATCATCAACAAAATATTATTAAGGATCCAACTTAAATGTTTTAAAATGCACAACAATAAAAGAATTACCAAATAAATAAACTAAGAATTCACAATAATTATTAAAATATAAAGCAAATTAGATTATAAAGGTAACTTTCAACTTTGTATCATAAAATTCAAAACACTTCGTTTTCATTTTCAAATGCTTTTTACAACTGTTCAGGGACCATTATAAAAGATTGTGACCATATATGAATTGAGAAGACATGTGAAAAAGGCTCATGACTGGTCAAACATAAAATCATTCTCTTTAATTGACAAAATATGTTAAATAATTCCCACTTTTTCAATTTTCTATCACAATTCTTTCATTACCAAAATTAAAATATATTTTAAACCTTCAAACTTTATCAATGAAAAATAACCTACAAATTCCATGCCTCACTTTATAAAATTACACAATATCAATACAATTTATTTCAATACAGTAAAAATATTTAGCACAATATTTATCAAAAATGTGTAGCAACCAAAAAGTACCTTATAAAATCAAAATATAAACACGCTATTATAATTAATTAACTAAATTCAAAAATATTTACAAAATTATAACGAGATAGCCAACAGCAAACACCAAAATACATAAATTTAACTTTAACATGTTTTAAATTTATCTAAATTTAATCAAAACTTGTCAATTTCCAATAATTAATGAAATTAAACTTTCAAAATTTAAAACTGTTTGGCAGTAATTCTCTGTTACCTAGATCCCCCCCCCCCCCAAATTGACTGAAAAACAAAACAAGGTTGACTGGGGGTGATCAATTCCCCAGAAAACAATTTCCAAAATGTACTTAATTAATTCAACAACATTAAAAACTTACATTTCTTATTACAACTAATTTAAAATTGTGTCAGAAAATTTTATTATTAATTTTGAATTGTCACCAAAGTTTCCAAAATTTTACACATAATAGTTTCGAATAGAAAGTTTAAGCAAGATAATTTCAATTTTTCAAACCTTAAATTTCAAAAACTTCAAACACTTCAAATATTTTAACAATTTCAACTTCAACTAGTACATCAATTAATTTCACTATACTGATTATATTGAATAACAACTCTTCAAAAACCATATCTTATTAATTTACTCTGACACTATCATCAACAACAATATCATTAAAAATTTGCTCATTAAACATTACATTTCAAAAGTTATTTCGTAACCTTTTTCATTTTGTAATTTTGAACCAAAACCGCTTACCTTTAACATTTTATTCCATATCAAAACATTTTAAAACTTTACCCATTTAATTTAAATTTCAGCAGACACAAAAAATTTTCTTCATAAAATCCTTTGTTTTCGGTGCAATCACCAAGCAGTCCTGGAGAGACAATGTTGACACCCACAAAAAAATTTTCTTTACTTTTACACATCTCTTAAACTCTGGAAAGTTCACTTGAAGTCACACTGGATAGTAAATTTTGATACGAAACACTGTCCCTGATAAGCTCACACATACACAAAATTTTGTTTTAATCTAAAGCCGGCACACTTGCTTCCTGATGACGCGCAATCAGATTTGCTGCAGAAGCACCGAAGCACAAACCTCTCGATCCCACAAATTTCTGAAAATGACGAACCGCGGTCATGGTAAAATGATGAATATACAAAAATTAAATTTTTTACGTTGAGCACATATATGTTGTTAAACGGTCATATATGTTGTTAACATGATGAAATTTTTCTTGGGTTTCCATGCGACAGGTAGATATCATGGGCGACTTATATCGGACTTGATATTCCCGTCCATATTTTAAACTTCTCCGAACTCCTTTTTATCCAATATGGTAGTCGATGGTGGTCCGATGGCTAGGAATTATGTAGAATCTTACCAGTAGTTGCAGACATCTCACTTCTCAATAGAATGACGAGAAATTCAGTATTTTTTAATAATATTTACTATATCCTTTCAAAACTCTCAGCTCCGTAATTAAATTTATTCCCATCCCTTTCCAAAACGCGTCCCCGCTAAGCGCGGCACGTCATTCCTAGTCGGGAATCACATTGTCTCTGACGTATCAATTCTTTGTCTCAAGCTTCTAGAATACTACGCATGCACACAAGGTGGTCTGACGCTTGCACCCAAGATGAGGCTGGGGAGGAGTTATCTCCTGTCAATCAAATCCAACCCTATTATCTATTTTCCCCGCGATTCTTCTTTTCCGATACTTCGTAAATTAGTAGTATATAATTGATAATTCCCATTTTTTTTCTAGAAAACCCCCCTTTTAAAGTTTCTTACGGTTAGTCCCTCCATAATAAATCCTTACAACTCCCCTCCCCCGTCCATCTGAAGGCGTGCATATACAAAGAATGACAGTTTCAATTCCTAGCAGCTTTCAATTTTAGTTGGACCAACAACATTTTGTAATTATTGACCCAACATCTCCATATATGTACATAAAGATATCGCGAGCAAGTTTGCAGCATCTTTCCCTCTCACATTTAAGAAGTTTCTGAACTCATTTGCGTACATAATGTCATCCTCATTGTATAGAGCAGGCCTGGCCAACCGAAATGGTTTCACGGGCAATTTGATGATGAGTGACGTTACGGAGGGCTGCACTTTATGTAAACATGCTTTTAAAAAATATAATACAAATACAAAATGAATAAAACTTTATTGTTATACTATGATTCTACTATAATGAACTCTCGAGTCTTAATTAATGAGATATTTGTTTATCTTTTCCTTCACTTAATTTTTGCAAATCTATTTTTATGTTCGACGTTGCACATCTTAGCTGGTTTTCTAAATTTGCATCAGTTAATGAAGCCCGTGATGAACTCTTTGTTTTATCTTCGAAAATTTTTTTTCACAAACATATGTGGATCTAAAAGCACTTACAACTCGTTGTGCAAAATATCTTAAGTTGGAATATCTCTCGGATGTAATATAAGTATTGTAGAATTTAATTTTTGACGTGGACGCAAAAATTTGTTTCATTTCATTGTTGCACTGTAACTCAATTAACTCCATTTGCAGATTTGCAGGAACACTATTCACGTCAACATGAAATGGGCATGAAAATATTTTAAACATTTTATCATATTTTGCTAATTCTGAAAAACGATTATCGAATGCAGTTATAAGTTTCTTTATTTCATTAGCATATTTCGAGAAATTCTTAGGTTGACTTTTTGGGAAGTTACTTAACAGAGGAAAATCTTGAGCATTATTATTTCTAAGTTGGCACTCAAATAGCAATAATTTCTTATTAAAAGCTTTGATGAAATTACAAGCATCGATTATTAAATTATCTTGGCCTTGCAAGTCCTTATTTAGCTGATTAAGTTTTTCTGTTATAGCCACTAAAAAACACAGGTCTAACAACCAATCATCATCCCTTAATGCAGGAACAGATTCTTGTTTCTCGTTCATAAACATATCTATTTCCTCCCGTAAATTGAAAAAAAATTTTAACATTTTCCACGACTTAGTCATCTAACATTGGTAAAATATACGATATCACCATATTCAGAAGATAATTCGCTAAGGAATTCTTTGAATTGCCGATGCTGAAGAACATGTGAACGAATGTAATTTACTTTTTTTATAACTACTTTCATAACGTGATTCATGGATAATACTCGAGCACATAAATTTTGTTGATGTATCAAACAGTGAATATTAAAAATATCATTGGTTTTAATGCCTCTGAAACCTAGTTTATCCATAAGTAATTTTATAGCTCCCTTATTTTTACCTACCAAACAGGTGCTCCATCTGCTGTTAATTCGGAAAGAGCCTCAAAATTTAAGCTATTTTCAGCTAAACATTTTTCAATCGCCTGGAAAACATCTTCTCTAGTTGTGCCTTTTAAATTTAAAAGATTTAACATTTCGTCTGTCACTTGGAATGAATCATTCACACCTTGAATAAATATCACAAGTTGAGATGTGACTGAGATATCTGTACTTTCATCAAATGCCAAAGAATATGCTTTGAATTGGTTGATTTTATCTCGCAAAGATATTACGATTTCAGCTGAAATGTCATCAGTGCGACGACATATAGTTTGACGTGAAAGACTGATGCTTGAAAATAATTTGCTTTTATCGGGCAAAACATCTTTTATAACTGCTTCCAAACAGTCCTTTACCAGTTCACCATCCGAAAATGGTTTCATTTTCTTTGCAATCAACATGGCAACAGAATGACTTGCTTTCACAATGGTAGATGGTTGTTGTAATAATGAATCAAACATCGTTTCCTGAGCTTTCAGTTGCGATTTAAGCGCAGTTAACTTAAAACTTTTTACTTCTTCACTGAAATTTACATAATCAATATGTTTTGTCTCATGATGCCTTTTAACGTTATGTTCCTTAAATACAGCGACCGTCTCTCTACAAATCAAACACATTAATTTTGAATTCTGCTTTGGGAAAAAATTATTTTTTCCCAACGATCATTAAATTTCCTGTTTTCATTAACAACTTTTCTTTTCTTTGAATACATCCTTGTTATGGACAACCCCCCCCCCCAAAAAAAAAAAGAAATTCAAATAAAAGTTTGTTGGAGAATATTGGTACACTCATGGACAAAAAAATTAGCGCACCAAGAAATAATTGCGGGATCGTAACGAAACTTGCAATGAAGGTACATGTCGGAGAGGTATGCAAATGATTAGAAATGCAGCTTGATTGCGCATTACGTATAGCCGGTAGAGGGCGTTGAACATCGTACTCTGTGGAGTATAAAACAGGTAACCAAAGCTTGTTTGAGTGTGCTGAATCATTTACAAAGTAAGAGATGAGATAGACATGCCATTACACCGTGTTCGAAGACAATATAAGCAGTTGTCGCAGTTTGAGAGGGGGAGAATCGTCGGGATGAAGGAAGCTGGGTGGTCAGCTAGGCGAGTAGCTCGTCAATTAAGCCGCTCTGATTGTGTTGTGAAGAGGTGTTGGGACCAGTGGACCCGAGAGATGTCATGTACACGAAGACCAGGCTCAGGACGCCCTCGACAGACCAGTCGTCGAGAAGACCGCCACATCATAAGAAATGCACGCGTACAGCCAACTGCTTCATCGGCCGCCATCAAGGCACAGGTAGCACCTTCACTAGGGTCCTCTGTGTCTTCTCGAACCATACGAAGGCGCCTGGCTGAAGGACAGTTGGTATCGCGGCGCCCATTACGTGTGCTGCCCTTGACGCCCACCCATCGACGCCTCCGTTTGGAGTTTTGCTGCGCACGAGGAAACTGGACTGCAGCGGAATGGAACCAGGTCGTCTTTAGCGACGAATCCAGATTCAATCTCGGCAGTGATGACAATCGTGTTCGTGTGTGGAGAGCTCGAGGTGGACGCTTCAATCCTGCCTTTGCTGTACAGCGACACATCGCTCCCACAGCTGGTGTCATGGTATGGGGTGCCATTGCCTACAATACACGGTCACCCCTAGTATTGTTCCGTGGCACCGTGACAGCCCAGCGGTATGTTCATGAAATCCTGCAACCACATGTGTTGCGTCTCATGAAACGGCTCACAGGAGCCATTTTTCAACAAGACAATGATCGGCCTCATACGGCAAGGGTGTCACAAGACTGTCCTCGCACTGTTACTATCCTTCCTTGGCCTGCCCGATCCCCAGATTTGTCTCCAATCGAGCATGTCTGGGATCATTTGGGACGAAGAGTTGGGCATCCCACGGGTTTGAACGAACTAGAGGCAAGGTTACAGCAAATATGGAACGAAATGTCTCAAGACATCATACAGAACTTGTATGACTCAATGCCCGATCGTATCGCATCGTGCATTCGCGCTAGAGGGGGTCCAACGGAGTATTAACTCCTCCGTTCTTTTGCCTTTTTCTCTGAAATAAATTATCCTTTTTCTTTGATTTTCTTATAATTTACTTATATCAAAGTAGTCATTACGTATGTAAAATTTCGTTTCATTTTGACGACTCCTTCTTGGTGCGCTAATTTGTTTGTCCATGAGTGTATATTACACAGAGCAAAAAAATTTACGTGTTTAAGTAAATTTAGTATTCTTTTGTTCTATTTATGCATTATAATTATGTAAAAATCAGGGCTTCGAACCGTAATTTTTTCCATTCCAGTTTTCGTTCTATTAACTAATTTTTTTTTAAATTCGGTTCTGCTCCTGTTCGCGTCATCAGTTGTGCGTAAACCAGTTTAAGTATATTCGAACAGTTTTAAAGTAGGATTACGTTCCTCCATAACAGTCCTTCGGAAAGCAAAATTTCACATGCTAAAACCGTCCGTCCATCCGTTCTCGCGAGTTATAATTCTGGCAGCTTGCAAAATCCAGTCTGTATCGCTTCGACAATCAGTAAACAGTTAAACAGAAAAGTACCAAAATGAGTTAAAATTTTGACATACATATACGTATATCTATACATACGTACATATATATAGATACATATAGACATAACACATACATACCTATACACATATAAAAGTGGTAAGCAACGATAAGTAGTCGTTCGTTAATAACCTGCGGTCGTTTCGTTAGAAGAGACTACTTGACTTTTTTTTTCTTTCCGACTGAATTCGATTCACATTAAAATGTTGTCGGCTAAGGGTCATGAAAGTCTCTTAAAGAGATGTTTTTAAAATGTTCATAAAATTTTAATTTGTGAAATAAATTATCATGAATTAAATTTATAATATTCCCTTGTACCTTAGATTTCCTTACCTGGCATTCAACTTATAGCGGAAAATACTTGCACTTAACCTGATAATCACTTTATGTAAATGATAAAGTATGTAATACTTTTATTATAAATTATTATCTATACTTATATATAAAGAGAGAGCGATTTTGTACGTGGAGGGTAATCTCCAGAACCACTGCACCTATTTGAAAAATTCTCTCACTGTTTGAAAGGTACATTATTCCAGATGGACATAAGCTATATATTATGTATATCTGATCAGTAGAAATAAAGTTAGGGGCTTAATCCTAACACTCTCCATTGTTACCGCTACTGTCCTCTACCGCTTTTTGTGCCGAAGTCTTCAACGATCCTTAGCGTGGTGCTATCGCGGTGGGCTTCTTTTCTGTCGATAGTTGTTCGAACCTAGCCGTTCTCCGGCACGCCTTTTTCTTTTAAAAAATTAACTTTAATTATTTACTAACGTAATATTAATTTGAATATTATTTTAGGAATATTATTTGAAAAAAATTTAATATTATTTTAAAAAAAAAACGTTCTTTACTTAAAATCCTTTTTTTATTTTTGTATTTTTATTTCATCTCTTAACATCTCTCTTTTAAAAAATTAACTTTAATTAATAACTAACGTAATATTAATTTGAATACTATTTTAGGTGCTTAAAATAATTAAAAATGCATTCTTTACTTAAAATCCTTTTTTATTTTTGAATAAAACTACGGTCTCAAGCACACCTCTTTCTTTTAAAAAATTAACTTTAATTAATAAATAACGTAATATTAATTTGAATATTATTTTAGGTGCTTAAAATAATTAAAAATTCTTTACTTAAAATCCTTTTTATTTTTGTATTTTTATTTCATCTCTTATTCTAATTTTGGGATACCAATGTGTATCTATACTTCTATAATAATATACAAAGAGAGAGAGCAGATTTTGTATGTGGAGGGTAATGTACAACTTTTGTACATTAAAATGTACCTTACATCTTTTACTTTGTCAACCGCAGTCAAGTAACCATAGCAACACACTTTAGCTTACGGGTTTCGTTTTCGAAATCGCTCTTTACAACGGGAAAATGTTATCTACTTCCTATCTCCATTTTACGTGGGGGACATTCAGCGTGGGGGGTCAGGGGAAAGAGTGGTTAATTGTTTTCTTATTGCTTTCTTACTATTGAAGAAGAATTTCAAAAGTAGTTCATCGGCACTCCGTGCCTCTTTCATCTCTTAAAAGGCTGAAAATGGATGAACCGCGGGTGAAGCGCCCTTCTGATGTCTCTCGCCTGAAAAGAAATAGCCTCTAGCTAGAACGACAAAAGATTATTATTCAGTCCTTTTCGGCAAGATTGACCCTACGTTCCCAGAATGTCACCCAATTGTTCTTTGGGGGCAAAGACGTTAGGAAAGTCAAAACGAAGTGGAATTCAAGACTATATCTCTGCCGACATCACACCGTATTTTTCGTGAGTATGTGCTTCGGATATATGCTATCCCACCCCGTAAGGAAAAGGTATAATATTTTTAAGATTCAAGTAGAGGAGGTATTGATAAATGATTTTTGAAACTGGCAACGTTAAAGGGTTTATTGAAGAAAACTACATTTGGTACTACGCTTTTTATTGGACATTTAAGGTAAAAAAATATTTACAATTTATTGGCTATCAACTGGAAATTTATTGGTATAATATTTTGTTCAACCCGGGCAAAGTCGGGACGGGCCGCTAGTATATATATATATATATATATATATATATATATATATATATATATATATATATATATATATATATATATATATATATATATATATATATATATATATATATGTATATAGGCCTTTTAATTTGTCGTTTCATCAATCTTTTGTCATCTACTACGACTAAAAGTTGAAGAAATAGGTTACTGGAATAGGGGGGAAGGGATTTAAATTTCAATGATTAAAAGACCATAAGCTTACATAAAAAGCTGAAAACGTGCGTGCGACATTATCTACATTAAAAAAATCTGAGTGTCATTTATTTTATTAATAGTTGTCAAACATTTTACTACTAAAATAATAAAGTGTTATGAACGTTACTTCTCTAAAAATTTATAATAACTCAAAAAGAAGTCAGCTCTCAGAAATTAAAACTATTCCAAAAATAATAGGATCGGAAAATCCCCAGAAAAAATGCATATTTCGAAAAAGGGAGAATCCCTCAGTTCGATTGGCAAGATTTTTGAAATGTTCGCAATTTGTGCCGTGTTGCTGATTTTTAATGCGGATTTATTCGTGGATAAGGAAATCTACTAATATCACCCACTTTGTTACCCAAATATTAAAGCTATTAAGTAAAGTTAACATCTATTATTGTCCATTTCAACGTTTTACCTAGACCTTTTGGTGTTTTGTTGTAATATATTATAATTATTCTTATTTTTATCTTTGCCGAAAAATGACAAATAATAAACTGCTATTCGATAAAATTGCAATATCAATAAAGACTGAAATTTATTTGTGAAACATTGTGCAGGTACCATGAACAGTCCGTGGTACATTAGAGAGGTCTTGGATCTAGAATACATTAGAGAGGTCTTGGATCTTTTCCTTTGTCAACCGCAGTCAAGTATCCATAGCAACATCCTTTAGCTTACGGGGTCCGTTTTTCGAAATTGCTCTTTACAACGGGAAAATGTTATCTACTTCCTATCCCCATTTTACGTGGGGGACATTCAGCGTTTGTGGTCAGGGGATAGAGTGGTTAATTGCTTTCTTACTATTGAAAAAGAATTTCAATAGTAGTTCATCGGCACTCCGTGCCTCTTTCATCTCTCAAAAGGCTGAAAATGGATGAACCGCGGGTGAACCGCCCTTCTGATGTCTCTCGCCTGAAAAGAAATAGCCTCTAGCTAGAACGACAAAAGATTATTATTCAGTCCTTTTCGGCAAGATTGACCCTCCGTTCCCAGAATGTCACCCAATTGTTCTTTGGGGGCAAAGACGTTAGGAAAGTCACAACGAAGTGGAATTCGAGACTTTATCTCTGCCGGCATCACACCGTATTTTTCGAGAGTATGTGCTTCGGATATATGCTATTCCACCCCATAAGGAAGAGGTTTAATATTTTTAAGATTCAAGTAGAGGAGGTATTGATAAATACAAAAAGGATTTTTGAAACTGGCAACGTTAAAGGGTTTATTGAAGAAAACTAGATATGGAACTACGCATTTTATTGGACATTTAAGGTAAAAAAAGATTTACAATTTATTGGCTATCAACTGGAAATTTATTGGTATAATATTTTGTTCAACCCGGACAAAGTTGGGATGGGCCGCTAGTTGACTATAAAGTTGATAATCCTTTTTGAATTCTCGCAGGGAACGTGTTGTCGTGTTGTAAGAAAGAACTGTCAATGTTTTATGCCAGTTTGAGAATTCAGAGGAATTTTGCTTACAATGCAATAAATAGTACTTGAAAGCGCACGCAGTCAGCTACTCTTTGCTATATTTGAGCGGCAGATAGAAAAGATAATTTATCTTAGAGTCTTTAAGTTAAAAATTTGTGTCTGAACCGAAATAAGTGTAAATTAACTGAATACCGGTACAAAAAAAATAATAAATAAATAACGTTTTCAATTTCGAATCGGGTTTAGGGGTGGCTTATTTTTGGGGTTCGTTTTACGTTTAACGAACCGCATTTTTTCAATTTTTTTCGGTTCAGTTCTGGTTCGAAGTCCTGGTAAAAATAACAATACCGTCAACCCGGGTTACTTTCCCAATTTTAAATTTCTAGTAAAAGATCCGTGTACTTCTCTATCAGTTGGAGAGGGGAAAATTTTTCTAGGCTTGGTGGAGGGCTTATAGAGGTAATTTATGGTGTTTAAATATATTTTCATTGCTTTCTCTTTCAGTAATAATTCAAAAACCCAGTGGGTAAAGTTACCTAGACAACAGGGGTACACCAGATGTTTTCTATTAAAAACTGCCTCTAAAGTCACATCTGGGCAATGTTACCTTTACCGGGGGTAAATGAACCAAAATAAAAATAAGAACAGTTAAAACTTTTAAATTTATTATTTATTATTTTTATAAATCATATTTATCTAGGCACTCGTTGAATTGTTAGATTTTCGCTATAAAATTTTAGTAGATAACTGTTAGTATACTAATGAGTAAAAAGGGAACATATGTAGGTAATATCACTCATACTATTGTAAAAAATCTTGAGAAATCTTCTTCAAAAAAGAATTTGCCTCGTCGTTCTCTTGGAGATGGAGTTCTGAAAACAACTCACGGAGATTTTTACATTCCAAATCCGATATGTCCATGCCGTCAAAAATTATTTTTGCTAAAGCTGTTTTGGTCAATAAATGACCTCGGACGGCCCTAGCGTATGCATGGCCAGGCAACATTTTTTCTACTGACGTAGGTGCATAAATCAAAGTGAGTATTTCTTTTAACCCACTTCCAGCCATTATGTACCCAATGCAGCCTAAGAATGACATTAAAAGATGGAATCCACCAAGCCTCACAATAGAACTTGATAATAATGGATTGGATGTTGCTGAGACTATCTCTCGAGCTTTAATATACAGTGGTTGGTCAAACGTGAGTATGCAAGACTTTTGGTGCATTTTAGTTTGGTGCATTTTGGTGGAATGTAAAAATCTCCGTGAGTTGTTTCGAGATTTTGTTACTGAACCACCATCGCAAGAAACCTTAAACACACACACTCAAATACGAGCCATCGAAATTAAAATGAGGAAGTCTTTGGAGCACTTGAAAAAGACAGGCCCAACTGCCTGTGGGGCTGGAAGCGTCAAGAGAAAATTCTTGTGCCATCACAACTATGGATGCAGTAGCTCCCGATTCAGTTTTAAACATAGTGTTTTGCAACTGTAAGACTCACTGTCAAGTAAGATGCGGATGTCGGAAAGCAGGCATCAACTGCACAACGGCCTGCAATAATTGCAATGGGGTATGTCAGAATGGCATCAGCCCGGTTGATGATGACGATCGAATGAAAGAAGTTGATGGATGGGCCGATGCTAGCGGATCCATAGACGATCTATACATGCCTGACGAAGGGGAGAATCCCGTACCGAAAAAAGCACGTAAATCCTGAAGTAGGTAAGCTTTAACAATTATTCGCAATGGAAATCTGATAGTGAATACCCCCAAGTTAACTACATTCATGTATAAAATTAATAATGATTAATTCTCTACATAGCCAAAAACATTAAAGTCTATTTTCTTGTGTTTAAAGAATGCCGAAATGTGGGAGAGGTTAGAAATTCAGGTTAGAAGAGCGCCTGCAACGATACTTTAAAGCTACCTCCATTATCAACGCGCATTTTATAGTCAATATCTTCGTTCCTGTTAGGTTTGCGACAAAAATGTATGAAATCGTTTTTGTACATAATTTAATGTTTTTTCATTTTTGAAATAAACTTTTTTTACGTAAAGTTAATATTTCCCTAGTTATTTGAAAAAATACAAAAAACCTTCCCATTTAGTGTAAAACTAATTTGGCTAATTATGGTAAGCACATGCGCGGGTATTCCCCCCCACCGCGATGGGGAACCGCGCTTGCGCGTCCCAGGTGTGATAGTGCGCTCTTTTCAAAGTCAATTATCTTTGTTCCTGTTAGAAATATAAAAAATGTTATGAATGATTTTTGTTCATAAATTAATGCTCTTTAATTTTTGTATTTAATTATTTTTTATAAAATCAATATTTTTAAAGATATTTCCAAAAAACCAAAAAAGCGTACACCTTTTCCAAGATGGCGGCGAAAGCTGAAGTCTGATCGGTGGGGACTTTTAGTATGTTCATTAGCATGCCTAAACAAACATCTCCACCAAATTTCAAAACTGTCATATTTTTTTAGCCATTCGTCAATATCGGGTCTATTTTGACTGGGGTAACTGTGACGAGAAGTGGAGGGACCATCATTGTTTGGCTTAGGAATAGGACTAGAATAGAAACTTATCAGCTATCCTTATGGGCTTCACGGATCAAAGTTGCTAAGGTACTCAAATTGCTTGCTCCCAGTCACTTTACAAATTGATTAGTTTCACACTGATGAGCTATCACTAAATGGAAAAACTCCTGCCTCACTCCTGCCAACATTACAACTAACAGCGCTGATTATTTGCAGACCACTCAATGCCGTTTGAGTAACCGCTGTTTGGAGAGCAAACTTTTCTTTTAAGAATGGGCAAAGTAACCACGGTTGACGGTGTTTAATAACTTTTTTAAACTTAATTCAAATAGTGATCACTTGACACTTGAAAATTTTTAATAACTTTTATCAATTTAACATTTTATTAAATTCTTAATAATTTTTAAATTTACTTGCATTAGTAAAAATATACTCACTTGAAAAAAATTCAAACTTTCTTTGGATGTCTTCAGATGTTACTTTTATTCAACTATCAGCACCACACACAAAATATTAGTAAACAAGCCAGTAAGTCAAATACAAACCTAACACTTAAACATATATTCACTTGAAATAATAACTTCGTTCGTGCTGTGGATAAAGAAACGATGACGGACCCAAGCGTGCTGTGTCGTACTATCTCATCCCGAAGTCCATGCGTGGGCGTCTGCTAAGTCCCCAGATATTTCTTAGAACACTAGGCACATGCGTCCAGAAGAAAGTTATTTTTGAGGGGAAAAGTTTTCCAGTGGTGAGAGGAGTCGTTGACCCGCGAGAGGGGACCCTCGGGTTAAGAGCGAAAATTTTGTGTTGTCTTCTGTTCTTGTATGTGGGTGTTGTGTGCAGTAAATAAACGAAGAAAAACGCTACCTCATGTCTTTCCCAATGTGAATGTTTTGTTTTATTGGCCACGTTACGGTACAATGTGTAGACCAGTGTCTCGAGTCAGTCTTGACTGCCGGTTTCCATACACAACCAAGATTAACCTTTGGCGAAATTTTCCCTTTCTAGGGCAATTTATATTAATTTTTTTACGTGGTTTTTCCATCGTTAACTTAAAATTTAATTTTTTATCGTTATTTCAAATTTTCATTTATTTAATATTTTATGTATACATGCAACGAAAAACAAAAGTTTCAATAGAAATATAAAATTGCCCAGCGGGCCGCACAATTTAACGTGGAGGGCCGTGTGTTGGCCAGGCCTGGTATAGAGCAAGCTCCCTGAGCTTGAATCACAGACAAATCATAGATGTTTCTCTGCTGCCTCCTCATAGAGAATAAATAAAATAAATTCCTCCACTGTGTAACTTTTTTTTACATTTTGCAGCCATTTATATGCAGTTGCTCCATATTCGGAAATAAATTTGGTCCCAAAAAATATTTCAGAATTCTGTATTCTGGAGAATGATATATTTATCTTAAATACAGCGTTATCAGGAAAGAATCATCCGATTACAAAATTTAATATTTTCCCTAATTACAAACACAAAATTATATTTAATATGTCATTGTAAAGGAAAAATGTTAAATTGTGTTTCCCCGCAGGTGTTTGGTATGACTTCCTTTAGTCACCCGTATAATACCATTGCGATATGCCATCTCTTGCTAAACACGTTGTAATATTTCACTATTAATTGTCAAACATCACAAATTGTAAATCATCACAAATTTGTTGTTTAAGTTCGGACAAATATGTAGGCAAAGGTGGTACGAACACAAGAACTTTGGAATATCCCCAAAGGAAGAAGTCGCATGGGGTTAAGTTCGGTGATCTAGGAGGGTAGTAGCCCAGTCAAAATAGGTTTCATGGCTAAAAAAATATGAAAGTTTTGAAAATTGGTGGAGATGTTTGTTTGGACATACTGTTGAACATACTAAAAGTCCCCCCCGATCAGACTTGAGCTTTCGTCGCCATCTTGGAAAATGTGTACACTTTTTTGGTTTTTCGCAAGTAACTTGAGAAATATTGATTTTAAGTAAAAAATTTGAATACAAAAATTGAAGAGCATTAAATTGTGAATAAAAGCATTATTTATATTTTTTTATAAGTCAAACACGAACAAAGATAATTGACTTTGAAAGGAGTGAACCATCACACCTGGGACGCGGATGCGCCGGTCATCCCCATCGCTATGGGGGAATGACCCGCGCATGTGCGCCAAAAGTCTTGCATACTCACGTTTGTCAAATCTCTGCATATCAAAGCTCAAGAGAAAGTTGCAACAACATCCAATCCATTGTTATCAGGTTGTATTTTGAGACTTGGTGGATTCTATGTTTTTATGTCATACTCAGGCTGCATTGGATACATAATGGCTGGAGGTGGTATAAAATATATACTAACTTTGATGTACGTAACCACGGCAGTAGAAGAAATGTTGCCTGGCATGCATAAGCTAGAAAAAATATTGACTATTAAATGCGCGTTGATTATGGAGGTAGCGTCCAAGTCTCGTTGCAGACGCTTTCCTTTGAATTATCTCCACTCCCTCATTGCGGCCTTCTTTAAACACAAGAAAATAGACTTTAATGAATGGGGTATATCGTTGGAATTCAATGGGGTATATCGTTGTGACATACCCCATTGCAGTTATTGCAGGCCGTTGTGCAGTTGATGCCTGATTTCCTTCACACGCATCTTTCTCCCCAGTCAGTCTTAAAGTTGCAAAACACTATGCTTAAAACTGAATCGGGAGCCACTGTATCCATAGTTGTGGTGGGTACGAGGGTTTTCTCTTGACGTTTCCAGCCCCACACTTCAGGTTTCAACTCATTCCCAAACCACTTATGCACTTGGTGATGCAACCGAAAGGAATGTAGCCTGGCTTCCTCTTCAGTTGAGGGAAGAGACGAAATACTATATGGTTTTATTTTAGTGCCAAAGTTTGCGAATCATTTTTACCTAAACTTATTTAGAGACTGTTCACTGGAATGTGCTCCATACCAGATCAGAAAAAAAGCATTCTCCTGCTTGAACCATCATTGTGCGATGAGTTGCATTTATTAACTACTGTCATGTTGTGTTCCATATCTTTAATTTGGAACATTTTTATGCAAAGTTTTTTTCCTTTGTTGAATACTGCAGAAGTAGTATCGCATCCACTGAATGCATGTAGAAAAAGAATACTTTGGTAAGTCCCGATGATTGTACTTCATTTGATGAATATATTTTTTTCTTTGATTTCCCTTTGCGTGGTTTGACAGGGAAAATGTATTTTTTCTGTAGGAGTGAGAGGTGTTAATAGAACCAGGTGGTCAACATCTTCACCGATGATTACTACGATAGTGTTATCAGAACATGCTTCATTAATTGCAGTATTTACAATGAGAATGTCGGCGTCGTCATTACTTTGTCGGAATCGAATCCCATTGTTTTCCAGGTCAGCTGATAGAATGCTGATCAATTCGCTCTTGTTGTTTTCATTTGAAAGGAACTATTCTTGTTGAACAGTAACTCGAATATTTCCATCAAAATTTATGTGTACAGGTTTTTTCACAATAGACCGTATATGTTGTTCAATTTTTTTTGTACTGTTAGTGCTGTTGGATTAGCCATTAAAAACAACTATATAGCTGGTACCATAATGATTTTATTTTAGTTAACTTAATTTGTGCAAGCAGTCGAAAAAGTTAATTGTGTTCCCCATTTGACTCGGTGTAGGAGAAAACCACTGTCCACAATGTTGATGCAGTTCAGGAGGTTAAGGTCTTTGTTTGGAACTTCAAAAACGTCTTACATGGCCAACGTCGTTGTCTCTCGCATACCAGCTTCATTAAACAGAGCCAACGGAAAAGGAACTAACTCATATTCTAAATAAAATGCTAGGTCTTCGTCGCATTGTTTAGCAATCGCTATCCTCTGAAACAGCAACAACGGGTTTACTACTATATTGAAACAGTTTACTTTCACCGTACAATTGATGGTGATCGAGCTTTCATCAGGTTTACCATTTCAAAGTACTGAACCCAGAGTGCTGCAGTGGGGCCATTCTTTTTCAACTGCTTCAAAGTCATCCTGATTTTAATCTCATATACGATGGCTCGTATATGAGTATATCTGTTTATGGTATCTAGCGATAGTAGTTAAGTAGCAAAATCTCTAAACAGCTCATGGAGATTATTGCTTTTGAAATCGGATATATCCATGGCGTCAAAAATTATTTTTGCTAAAGCTGTTTGGGTACTTAAATTAGCTAGGATTTTTCTAGAGTATGCATGGCCAGGCAACATTTTTTCTACTGACGTAGCTGCATACAGCAAAGTTAGTATTTACTTTTACCCACCTCCAGCCATTATGTACCCAATGCAGCCTAAGCATGACATAAAAATATAGAATCCACCAAATCTCAAAGTACAACCTGATAACAATGGATTGTATGTTGCTGAAACTTTCTTTCGAGCTTTGATATGCAGAGGTTTGACAAACGTGAGTATGCAAGACTTTTAGTGCACATGCGTGAGTCAACCCACTATCGAGATGGGGATGACCCGCGCATCCGCGTCCCAGGTGTGATAGTTCGCTCCTTTCAAAGTCAATTATCTTTGTTCGTGTTAGACTTATTAAAAAAAGTAAATAATGTTTTTGTTCACAAATTAATGCTCTTCAATTTTTGTACTGAAATTTTTTACATAAAATCAATATTTCTCAAGTTACTTGCAAAAAATCAAAAAGTGTACACATTTTCCAAGATGGCGGCGAAAGCTCAAGTCTGATCGGTGAGGACTTTTAGTATGTTCATTAGCATGCTTAAACAAACATCTCCACCAATTTTCAAAACTTTCATATTTTTTTTAGCCATTCGTCAAAATTGGGTCTATTTTGCCTGGGGTATAGCTGTGTAAAACCAAATCGTCGGCTGTCCTGCGACCAATCCAGTGGTGTGGTAGTTTGTGTTTTGAATGTCACAAATGTTACAAACTAAAAATTTAACATTTTTCCTGTACAATGACATATTAAGTATAATTTTCTGTTTCTAATTATGGAAAATATTAAATTTTGTAATGGGAGTATTCTTTCCTGATAACCCTGTATATTGCCTAGAATATAAAAATTTATTTATTCTACGTGATATATTAACGATTTGAATATTTTTATGCCTCATTGCAACTGTAATTATCATCTTTTATAGAGTAAAAAAAATTAATCCTGCTGATTTTTCCAATTCACTTCTTTTATTTTGAAATCAGTTAATCGTTCAGAAATGCTTTAAACTCTAAGGTATTAGTTTTTCTTTTCTTCCCTTGGAGCAATCTGCTATATTCACTGTCAGCCTTAATTTTCTTTCGCTTCCTTAAAGGTGTTAAATTCGATTATGAGCTTTATTTATTTACACATAAAAAGGATGTCAAAAGACTTGAAATTAGCTCAAATCTCAAACAGTTTTATGGCTAAAAAAAGTCAATTATTTATCTCTTTTTTATTGTTATTTCTAAATAACGCTTATTTAATTTTCAAGGAAAGTAGTAAACATTTTTGAAACTGCATAAATATATTTTATTATACCTTTATTTGTTTTTCAAGCTAAATGCAAATATTCAGATTTCATTTAACACCTTAAATTGAAGATAAATCCAATTCTAGCTTGGTTATAAAATGAAATGGAAGTCAGGAGTGCTTTCAAAATCAGATTAAAAAAATAGTCATGGAATTTCAATCTCGTTATTCAAGAGATAAAATCAAATAATTTTACAGTAAATTTATATTCTCCAATAATTTAGGAGTCTTTAAAGATATAAAAAAAATTTACAGTTTTCTGATTTCATTTATTTTTTTTAATATTCTATGAAACTAAATTAAGGAAAATATTTTATAGAAAAATCCATCATTTGAAAGAACTTTAATAGGGTTGCAAATTTATAAATTTGTTGTTATTGCTAATATATTGTACAAAAAAGATAAAAACCAATATAATAACCGCTCAATTTCAATCACATGGAACATAGTACAATTCACTGATCTACCATTAATATTCAAAAACCTATCATGTTTCTTTACAAAATGTTTTACAGTGTTTCTAACATCTGGTGTCACAACTTTTGCTTTGTGACACCACCTTTATTGTTTATGGCATGCTCTCCATCAAATTTTCTCTTGCTTACCTTTAAAACCGCCTCTCCGAATCTAAGAGGCGCTTTATGTCCTATTTTGGATCTTGCGCCATAAAACCCTAACCAACCGAATCTAAGCAAACCTATTTTAAAGAGAGTCTGGAAATTTTCTATCCGGATATCATATATATATATATATATATATATATATATATATATATATATATATATATATACAGTCGAACCTCCATATATCGAACTTCCCTATATCGAAATTTTCTATATATCGAACTCTTAGCAAATCTCCATGTTCATTACATAGAAAAATTGTTTCTATATATCGAAAAAATGTCTATATATCGAAATTTTTTTCAAGACAAATTTGGAGATTTTATTCCACTTTAGAATAAAATCTCCCAATTTTTGGCATTTGAAACAATGCGTCGTGGACTTCAATTCGCGGAAAATGTCCCTGATGAAGTTTTTAGTGGACTGAATAAATACGAACATTTCTTTCAACTTTCCGCAAAACTAAATGTTCAGCAAGATATTCGTAGTTTTTTCTTTAAAGAATGTAATTGTGATCATTGTAACCACTTTCTGCATTATTGTTCTTTTTTAAAGATATGTAGTATTCAATAAATCTTCATTTTTTAGTTATTAACTTTCATTTAATGGGATTCGCATATAAATTAGAAATAGAGTTTCGTATACGAAAATTAGTTTTAATTTTTTTTTAGGAGGATTATGATAAGACTAAGCTGAATTCGATATATCGAAATTTCTATATATCGAAATTTTTTCGCGCAATTTGCTACTTCGATATATGGAGGTTCGACTGTATATATATATATATATATATATATATATATATATATATATATATATATATATATATATATATATATATATATATATATATATATATATAAATATATATATATATATATATATAAATATATATATATATATATATATATATATATATATAAGACATCGCAAGCAGGTTTGCAGCATCTTTCCCAATCACATTTTGCTTTGTTATCAGGTCTCCGAACTCTTTTGCGTACATAATGTCACCCACATTGTATAGGGCAAGTTACGTACGCTTGAATCACAGAAAAATCATGGATGTTTCTGTGCTGCCCCTTCATAGAGAATAAATAAAATAAATCCATCCATTGGGTAACTTTTTACATTTTGCAGCCATTTATATGCAGTTGCTCCATATTCGGAAATAAATTTCATCAAAAAAAAATAATGCATTCATTATTTTCTATAAAATCACATATTTTTACTGATTTATTACTGATTAAAATTAAAATTTTACTGATAGAGTCATCGACATGCTATGTAAGCCAAACTTGTAAAACAAATATTTTAATAATTTAGTATTTTGAAGAAAAAATATTGTTTTTTTACGAAATACAACTTATTTATTTATTTTATGTTGACTATTTAAATTATTGATTTCAATCTATTACTCATTGAAATTTCTTTAACTAATTTGCTCTATTTGCCGGCTAATTCTATTTCCCTAATTGGCCTCTGCTTTTAGAAGATTAAGGAAAATATGACATATTACAGCCAGTGCAACAATTGAACTTCATAAGCATTATAAATTAAAAATACATGCTAATGAGTTTACACTAAATTTTTCTTATTATCTATTTTTCTTTAAATAACCGAACACGATTATCAGTATGTGTATGCATAAGGATAACTAATTTAAATAGCAGCTGTTGTACTTTTATATACTGTAAATACAAACACCAAGTCCTCGGAAAATTTAACATGCGTTATATTATCTATTAATTATTTAAATTCTTTAAGAATGCCTAATTTTGAGAACTTACTCCGTGAGATTATGTGTTACTAATTATGAGTCAAGTTTTAATTTTCTTGTTTAAATGCATAATGTTGTTGCACGAAGTCAAGTTTTAAGGTTCTGACTTAATTACTCTTTTCACTTATAGGAGATTTCACCTCAATTCTTGGTATTTATTATTAAAACGTCAATTTTATTCAAATGTTCTTACTGATTGACAACACATTTAGGGTTGCTTCAAAAAGTATGGTTAGTACCTTCTATTTAAATATTTTATATCTTCTGGATAAGTTAAAATAACAGTTTTAAATACTTTTGGGTTATATATATATATATATATATATATATATATATATATATATATATATAAAAGGGACCACGGGAAAATAATTAATTAAAAACAACGAATATAGGTATTTCAACCGATTTTGTTTTTAATAAGGGATATGTAATCCTGTTTTTAGTTAATTCCTTTCCCGAGGTCATTTTTTTTTATTTTCGACCAGTTCCGGACATCAAACAACCATTTCTTCACCCATACGCGGGGAGGAGAAGGTAACTTCTCTCCGGGGGTTGGGGAAGCAAAAGAATTTTTCAGGAAAACAATGTTGCGACTGTTTGCAGGACGTGGGATGCGTATCCACAAAATTGAAATACCTCTATTCGTTATTTTTTAGTGTTTCCATTTTCTGACGATGATTGCTGAAGGGAGCGAGTCCCTAAACCGACCGGCTAGACGTACGAAGCCCGGATAGTATCACATATATATTAAAATATCGAGTATAGACTACATCAATCACAACAATAAATAGCTCAAAGATAATGTGTCACACTGGATACAGCGTATATTGTATCACTCTTGACATATCCCATAGGGCCATCTAGCAGACTTAGCGCAAATGGAACCAAATATTGCATAAAAAAAGAATAACAATTTTTCTAGAATATAATTGAAAATTTGGGCTTCGATTTGCACTTACTTATCGCCTGCACTACCTGTGTGCCAAATTGTATGGCTGTAAGTGACATAGATTCGCCTGGAGGCCGAACATAGAGAAACACATACTTATATTTATATATATATATATATATATATATATATATATATATATATATATATATATATATATATATATATACAGTCGAATCTCCATATATCGAAGTAGCAAAATACCGGAAAAAATTTCGATATATAGAATTGATCTTAGTATTATCCATTTGTAATTTATATGCGAATCGCATTAAATGAAAGTTAATAACTGAAAAATGAATTAATATGGAAGATTTATTGAGTACTATATACCTTAAAAAAATCCGGACAGTGGTTACAGTGATCCCAGTTACATTCTTCTAAAAAAAATACGAATATCTTGCTAAACAGCCACTTGTGCGGAAAGTTCATCAAAGAAATGCTCGCATTTATTCAGTCCACTAAAAACTTCATCAGGGACATTTTCCGCGAATTGAAGTCTACGACGTATTATTTCAAAAGCCAAAATTTGGGAGATTTTATTCTAAAGTGGACTAAAATCTCCCAATATGTCGGGAAAAAAATTTTCGATATATAGAGATTTTTTCGATATATAGAAACAGTTTTTCTATATTGCTAGAGTTCGATAGACTAGAATTTGAGATTTGCTAAGAGTTCGATATATAGAAAATTTCGATATGGGGAAGTTCGATATATGGAGGTTCGACTGTGTATATATATATATATATATATATATATATATATATATATATATATATATATAACTAAATTATTAACACATAGTTATTGTGATAATTGCAAACGTATACGTAATTCTTGATCACTGAAAAATATTGATGTTAATTTTAGATCAAAGAATAATCAATATTGTACTAATTGAGGGTATAGGAATGCAATATTAAGTTCATAACAACAGCGTTTAGGGAAAAAAATGTATTTTTTCATAATGAATGTTTATTATAGTAAACTGACATTTCTATACTTTACGTGTCTTGAGAGTAAAAGAAGGTGTGCTCGAAATAAATGAGAATTTCACCAGGAAACTATCACTCAGTTTATAAAGCACAAACGGTTTCCGATGTTGTTTACTAGAAGTTTTGATTGATTCGTGGCACCAAGAATAAGGAAAAGGATTCAAAGAAACATTTGTTTCCAATCGTGAACTATTTTTTTCTTAGTTCACATTGCAGCTAAAACATATTCTGACGGCTCTCTCAAAACATTAGACATAAGGTTCAGGAAGAGTGGCTGTCAATTGCAGCAGTTAATCGAAGGGTACAGAATAGAAATTTTTTCAATAGAGACATAGATATCCATTACAGATTTTGAAGGAAAGATACATTCTGTAGATGTCCCTTACAGATTTTATCTTTCCTTCGAAAATATCGGGTGTCGTGCAATGATTTGTATGCTGCATTAGCGATTATCTAGAAGTGTATTTTGAAGAAGTGGTTTGTTTTACAGGTTTTCCGTTTTGTCTAAGTATAACATTTCAAAGATTTAACACCATCCTCGAATAAAATGCTATTACAAGGATTCCTTACCTCTTTAACCAGCCGGACTCATGCACATCTATTGTTTAATGAAAACGCTCTCTTGGAAGGTTTGTTGGGAAATTATAACCATTCTCCATCTTTTAACTAAATGCAAAGGTTTTAAACGTTTTTATCAAAAATATTTTAATTCTTTCTCACCTAGTCTCAATGCTTTATTGGGGGAATCTCCCCATTCTTCCCCTTTTAACTTTTTTTTGGCACAGTGGCATGCTTTATCAAATTTAATAACATTTCTTTTGCCTTATGTGTTGTTTTTAACTTCTGATGGGGTTTTCCCAATAGGTCACCGTGACTATTTCTATCATCCCTTATATTTGAATGTTTTATCACCTTTTATGTATGACTTTTATTCATTTTTGTCCTCTTATACATCTCACCGTTTTTGTCACATTTTATGTTGTTTCCTATACCGTTTTTTGGTATGTTAGTTTTTTATACATGCATTGTGGTTCTGCTTTTAACATGTGTTTGGGGCAGATTGTCTTTTCAGGACCTTGCACAATTACATCACAACCGACCAACTAACCAATTTTACCTCTTTACGTTTGTGGAACCTTAGGGATGATGTTAGAAATTTGGGGCATCATTTTTAGAATTATAGTTTTATATATTAAATCCCATAAGTGGAATATATATCAGTGACATATTAAATTTATACGAATACTTACTCACTGCTGATTTTATTCATTTATTAACCTTTTCCTTACGGGGTGGGATATCATGTATCCCAAGAATACGGGCCCAAGAATGAGTATATATATATATATATATATATATATATATATATATATGAAATACGGCGGGCGTGAAGAGATAGAAATAAAGGCGGAGTGGATGAACGTTGCCCGGCCGCATCACAAGCATTTAAATTTACTTCCCGCAAAGATCTCCCATCTAAGACACAGGAACCACAGCCGATTCGTTTAACCAAAGATTTATTAAGTTCAGCGGCTCATCCGCCGGGAGTTACATGGCGAGATGATTTTTACACAGTGCGTCTAATTTTAGACGACAAATAGTTTTATTAATTCACCTCATTACGTGACAGAGAGGTGGACTTAATAGTTGATTGGTTAAAAGTTATTGTTTTTGCGCTGAACTGATCTATTTAGGTAGCCACGCGGCGCACCCTTTAATTTCGTTAAAAAGTCAGCCATCTTGAATAAAATCGCAAGGGGTTTTTATCTAAGTTTTAATGGGACGACAATACTGGAATTTGGAAATATATTTTGGAATTTAACACGAATGCCCAAGGGGAATTAAATAACTTGAGGGTTTAAAATGGGGTATGTAATTTTGAATGCTAAATTGAAGAATTAATAGTTTTTTAATGTTAAAGAGTATTGAATTGAAAAATTACTAGTTTTTTAATATTATATATATATATATATATATATATATATATATATATATATATATATATATATATATATATATAATCCTCTTAATGGTCGTTTTTACAAAGGGGCTATGAAATTTCCCTTTCTAAAGAGGGAATCAAAAAAATGGGCCCCGTAAGCTGAAGGTTAAAAGATATAAGAAATAAAAATTAGAATAGCATATATTAATACAGTTTCAAAAAATAGCCATGGGATTTAGTATTGTATTACATTAGAGATCTACAATTGAAATCTCTAAAAAGTGTTTTGCTTTATTAACGTGAGATTTCGGATTGATGCTTAGAGCACAAATATTTGATATCAGGCCTAACAGTTGTGGGTATGAAAGTAAATTATTTATCCTCAACAACGAGTGTGTCCATCTTTGCCACAATCTATCAGGCGTGAGAGAAATTCAGCTTATATTTATCTTGTTGTTTCTAATCCCCTTGTTGTAGGAAAGCGTACACCAAGTCCAAAGGACCTAGGTCCTCACATCCTAGGTCCATGGCGAAGGGTATTAAGCAGCTTCACTTGTTGCGAGGTACCACTAGGGCTGAAGTCTGACGTGACCTCGAAGAACATCGGTCCCGTAATTTTGAACCGAGTCAAGTGACGAGACCGGAACACTTGACCCCGCACCTCCAGAGGTAAATTTGAGAACTTGGAGGACATTGTAGCCAAGACCTATTTTACGTTCCCCGGCCACCATTAATGAATACAGTGATGGATTTCCAGCTTCGAGCATCGAACCTGGGATGTGCAGATCACTGGCCCGCTGCTCTTGCCAACTGCTCCACCACGCTCCTAGCTTATATTTATTTTAAGTACCTTACTAATAGTATTTTGTTTATTCCCTCCAAAAAATATCTCACGGCTCCTAAAGTGCCATGTCATACTGGATGGGAATCACTGTACTAACAGAACACAACGCTGAGCGTTTAAAATTATTTAATATGGAAACAGGTGGTTTCAACGAGTGAGACGACACCCACGCTCGGTAAAGCCAAATCTAAAGCCCAGAAAATTCGAATTGATTCTCAAAAGCTTTATTCACACACATATACTTCGGAACTAAAAGCGTATTATTTTAGCCATTCAAGGCAGAGCGATGAACGAAAAATATCTGTTTCCAGACCAAAGAAATTCATGCGCCTACATAAAAGACTGAATACGCATAAGAATTCTTCCGATTCGGCAAGAAGAGAACGTTCGAGCAAAAGAAGTAAGTAAACTTTGTATTTAGTAATTGACGAAGTACCGGACGAGGATAAAGGGTAAAACTAAAAGATTTGGACCTATGCTGAAAAAAGGTATGGAAATGGGCTCAACTGATAATATAGGAAAGAAAATTAAAGCTTTTAAAGACAGAAACATGAGTCACTTGAAATTATTTAAAATTTCATATAAGATGCTAAATAGTCAGATCAAGAGAAATTTATTTCTGGAATTATTAGACATGCGATTGCAAATATGGAGAATAAAGATCTCTTGGGGTTTTTTAATTGGATGAAGAATGGGATTGTGACGATATGGGCAGTTTCTCCCAGATAGCTGAACATAGATTAATTCAAAAATACGGAGTTTAGGATTTTAAATAAAGTATTTAATCATATACAATATTTACACACTTCAATTAGTACATGAAATATTACAGTCATAACTGCTCTAAAGCACCGGGGAGTTAGGATTCTTCCCCAAACAGTCAGAGTCCACTGACTACGTGAAACGGCACTAAGCCCGGGATTCAATTTCCCAAAAAATGTAATCTGGCCCAAGGCCGCAGGTCAATCACCTTCTGAGAATAGATCTCGAGTCTATCTGACTATGTTTCTGTCCGAGGTTCTCCACGAAATTTCTAAGCACCTCCCTCTCAAACATATTCCGTCCTATCATGCGTTGGTTCATTTGCTTGGACGCTGATTTGTTGAAATAGGGACTTCAGCTACTTCCAACGTTCGAGAATTTCTCCCGCAGAGGAATGAACAGACCCCTTTGTACTTTAAGAATGCTCGACTCTCGGTATATGGCCTTTGTCGAAGGGTGACACCCTCTTGCCAGTGGACAAGGAGAGAAGCTCCGCCCCTCAGCCCGGCTATGACCATCAGTCACTTAGTTGACACCAGAGGTCAACCCTCTTCACGCTCCCCTCTGTTGCCAAGGGCAGGCAGCTCTCTTGTGACAAAGACACATCGCATATATTCCCCTGCTGACTGCTTGAAGAATTTCCTATTCTTCACAGGGTTGTAGGGTTCGCGTGTTGCTCAGATGCAAATTGCTGGTAGCTGCGCAGTGCAGGCCAGTCGAAGTGAGTTCGGAGCAGGTGTCTGGTCTATTTAAGTGACGCACGCTGAGTTGGCAAGAGCCCAAGAAGGGAGTGGAGATTTGTATGGTAGTACGTTACGCTATTAGTAGAGATACGAAAGAGTCGAGAAAAGTTAGATTGAAGGTGATAGCGGTATTTAACTGATAGAGTACGTATTAGTATTTAGCCTAGGTGGCTGTACGATTTCCATAGTTATTTCAGAGCCCGATGGTTACGGGTATTGCTAGTGAACGTATATTCTGTCTGAAAGGGTTCATTACGACTTCAAAGTTCAGTTTCTTAGTACCGCAAGTTGCGATACTGTTGTGTTAACATTTGAAGCCCCAAGTCGGTCTATGTTAGTTTACTTCTACGTAGAAAATAAAGGAATTATTTATATTTATGCCTATTACTTTATACTGTGCCTGGACCATTAGAGGATTCGCAGGGTACATAAGAAACAGAACCATATAAGGTAAAGGATTTAAACAGGTGTTATGATGCTTTTCCTTTGAAAATATATTTAATACTTATAGATAATCTTCTTTTATAAATTTAGTAGAATTTTAAAAGTTTGTAATACTTTAATGTCACGACAATGAGTACATTTACTCGTCCTCATTCTTAAAAAGGCTTTCATTTTTATCAAATGTTTATTACAAAAATACTAATGTAAGAAATCCAGTCGATAAACTTACCTGGTCACTGAAAATGCGTCAGTTACTTATTTTCTCTAATAACTCCCCTTACATAAAGAAAATTGTAGTAATTTGTCATTAATTGGATAAGTTAATTCATTCCCCTTAATTTATTTTTCTTATTTCTTAGTGATGAGTAACGTAGTTTCTGTATTAGCGCTTTTTATTTAGAATGTATTGTAATATTTCAGTTTATAATGTATTATGTTTTGAGTTAATTCAATTCGATTTAATTTGTGTTACTTATTCTTAGTGATAAATTACATTTTATCTATATCAGCGTAATTTATACAGAAAAAAATGTAATATTATAATTTCTCAATTTTTTTGTGTGTGTTTTGAGTTAACTCAGTTCCATCTAATTTGTGTTACTTATTTCTTAGTGGCAAATTACATTGTACCTCTATCAGCGTAATTTATATTGAAAAAATGTAATACCGCAATTTCCCATTTTTTGTGTTTTGAGTTAATTCAGTTCCATTTAATTTGTGTTACATATTTCTTAGGATCAATTTCATTTTCACTCTATCAATCAAATTTATATAGAAAAATGTAAACATTGTAAATTCGCATTTTCTTGTGTTTTGAGTTAATTTAGTTTTATTTAATTTGTACCACTTATTTGTTAGTACGATGAAAAAGTAAATTTGTTATAAGCCTCTCCCAAAGAAGGAGCTTACTTTATATCCCTAATTCTGGACATCATAGCAAAAAAAGTTTGAAATTAGGGTCCTTTACCTGAGAACTGAAACATGCTTCTCAAATAATTAATTTGTGAAGCTAAAGACAGAAGTTTCAGAGAACAGCTTGGTGAAGTAATATTGCAGAACATATGTCTGGAAAACTGAAATTTTTCTGCTCAAATTCTTGGCATGCTTTTCAAGCGCGAGAGCATAATTGTAAAATGTAGTACCGTCAACTGGAGTAACTTTGGCCCTTGCGAGCCTGACAAACGAAAAAAGATTGTATGTGCTGTATCTAGACAAAGAGAATGATTATCACTTATTTATTGCAAGGGCCAATGGGTGGCAGTACTGCCATGAGTTTCTCATAGTTTTATCTTGTAGTTCCTCAATTTACAACAACTACAGTGCTGCTCCACTTTGGTATCACTAAAACGTATATTGTTGTTGTCTTCCAACTTTTCCTTGTAAATGCGATGGAGTGCGTAATTCAGAGCAGATAAGCGAATTGCCTCAGTTTATTATTAATTATTTCAACTATTTTCACTGTAATTATCCTGATTTATTTTGTGGTTTGCCAACTAATGAATATTTACTACATTAGGCAAACTTTGTCCCAGGTCTTGGGGTAACTTTGGCCCAACATGGCAGTTGGGCCTAAGTTACTCTAACTACTCCTTCTACTTCTAAAAAGGGTCCAGTTTGAAAGAGGCGAAAGCGACAATGCTCCAGCTCGTCAGAAAGTAAGAAACAAAACATTACAAACAAGCAAGTAAATCTGAAAGACATGCAGACTCTGAATTTGTACATATATGCTCTGAACTTGTACATGTATGATGTAAATTATTTTGTTATTGAAGTACGATGGTGTTAAATATCCTGGAAAGATTTAAAGTTTAACAGATATCAACCGACTATTGAATGTATGAAAAAAAACTCAAATTTTGGGGTTGGCCAGAAAGACAAGACTGTATAAATTATGAGTGGGGAGAAGTGTGTGAGAAAATCAATCCTCCGAAAATCGAGTCAAAGAGGAATCAGTTTATTGTTCCAGAACAGGATTATGTTTCTTCTCCATAGTTTGGACTATCAATTCATCAAAACATATAAGACTGTTAAATTGCCGTTTACTGTTTATCTATAATTGTTTTCTTTTCTTTGAAAATTCCACTTGTAATTTAAAAATAAAATCAGTTTTGCATAGAAAAAATGTTGATTTATTGATTTTTTTCCCAATTTAAGATTGAGATTAACTTGGATTAGATAAGCTATTATTGATAGATAATTTTGAAATAATTGTACATGGTCTAACATTGGCCTTAGCTATCGCAACAATTTAAATGTTTGGTTTTAAAGAGCTGGGCCAAAGTTGCCCTAATTCAAGATAACATTAGAGGTACCACTCCAAAAATTTTAAAAAATTTAAAAATTGTTTAAAGTTTGTATATATACTTTAACAATGGTTCATATTACAGTTAAATATGTTCAAAATAATACAAACCACTTAGCATATGAAATTTTAATTAGTTTGCAACTATTATTTGCTTTTCCTGTGAAATAAACATGAAAAATGGGACAAAGTTACACATGTTGACGGTAGCAGAAAATTGAAGGTTATGTATATACCGAAAAAGATTTAGGCTCAATCACGACATTTCATGATTGTAATAAGATTAAAACAAAATGTTATCCTAAAATAAATACTTTTCATAAAACATTGCAATGGATTTATGTAATTTTTATTAATAAAATATCTTTCTTTTATCGTCTTCTTCAATGACGTGGTAGTAATATATGTATAAAATACAAAAGTATTCTACCTATAATTAAATTAAAAATTTGAAATACAATTAGTTAGTCCGTGTTGGCAACGATTTGAAAATATTTGAAAATAATTACCTAATCACTTGCAACGGAGCCACACCATTACTGATATAAGTGTTAAAACGAGGGATTCTGTATACGTTTCAAAGGAATATCTTACCCAATTGTTCTATAAACGTGAAATAAAAAATATATTCCTAAACGTATGACTGTGTCTTGCACATCTTCTCAACAAATAGTCCTTCATTCTTCAACTGGAATTTATTTGACATAAAACTGCATTTAAAACTGATTTCGATCTTTAAATAATGAGAAAGGATTTAGAAACCATTTACCGTAATTAATATTTAAAGTGCAATACATTTCAGTTTTCATTTTTGTGCCGGATCTTTGATGTTTTCAAATCTTACCCTTTTCACCGGCCTACATACATGTCTCTGTTCTGGACTAATTTTTTATCATCAGTATTTGCAAAAACGGACTGAAAAATCACGCAATTAGAATTTTTAATGTACCTAGCAAGCACGCAGAAATTAGTACAGAGGCTGTTCACACATTTTTTAGACGATGTATATTGTATTCACTAAACTAAATTACATAAAATTCTTGTGTTTTAAATGTTCTATTTGACATCCCTTATTCTGAACTATCTTTCGAAAGGCAATTTCCAGGATAATAATGCCTTTTGAAGTGCCAGAAGAGGTATTCTATCCCATTGCTCCTGAACAGCTTTCCAGAGTCCTGTAAGGGTTTTAGGACGACGTTTGGATAATGCAGATTTTAAAAGTCCGAAAGCACAAAAATCCATAGGTGATACATCGGGAGATTTAGTAGGGATATCAGTGAAGGGTATGGCCTTGATACCAGTTTTTTGTTCCATTTCTTTCAGGAAATTTACAGTGGATTTTGATGTGTGACTGCTAGCTTTGTCCTGATGGAGTCTCACAGATTGATGGCACTGTGGGTAAAGCGATGGTATTTCATTCAGAAAAATTGGCGATAAAATATGTTCCTGATAGTATTTGGAGTTAATCTTGACATTTTTTCCATTCTCTTTATTTTTAACTTGCCATTATAAGAAAAACCAGCAACAATCATGAATCCCTTAGAAAAACTTTCTTTCGATTCTTTGAACCATGTACTTAAATTTTTTTCTCCCCTTTTATGATAATAAATGGATCTTTTTTTTGTTGCAATTATTTAAATACACCCATAATTCATCTATTGTGACAATTGTTTTCCATTTTTCTTTGGGTAAGTGTTTCTCATATAGAATTCTGCAGCGTGTCCTGCGTTCAGTGATATGATTTGGAAGAAGACGATGCACATTGCGTTTTTTTGCTTTCTTAAGATTTAAATCAACGTTTATCATTTTGTTTACAGTGGACACCGGGCGTTTTAATGATTTTGGAACTGTCCTTTGACTAGGGGGATTTTCTTTTAACATGAAACAACCTACCTTTGCAATAGTCGAAGATGTCCGTTTTTTCCTTGGATACTTGATTGGAATTTTTGTCCCACTTGAGGCTCCAATTTGACGTATTTTTCCTTTCTTGTTGACGATATTACCTATCGACGCTTTAGATATCACAAAACCATGACTCTCACATCGTTATTGGATAACGGAGTATGCATATTTCTCTTCGGAAAGAGCATAAATGAAGCCTTCGAACCACTGCTTTGTTAAAAACGCCATTTTGAATAAAAACAAAACTTTCAAGCCGCAGACGATAATTCTCACTTTTAAAAATATAGTACAATTGCAATTATTTCTTTTGCAGCAAACGATTTTTTATTACCGCTTACCAAAATCGTCTAAAAAATGTGCGAACAGCCTCTGTATTAGTTTACTGAAGTTTAGCTAGTTAAAGCGCTGAGAGAATTCGCTGTATTTCTCTTAGAATTTTAGACTACAACTTCAGAGAACTCAGACAAACATAAAAAAGGCCAACGAAAAATGACTTTTTGAAAACTTTTTTAACGTTAATAGCTGATTCTTGTGTAATGTGTGGTGCTGAATCCGTATCTGAACTCAGTTTTTTTCTGTCACCCACAGTTTCGTCACGATGGGATTTCGTAGGAGACTAAAAAATTAGCCGAGCATACCATAGAAAATAAAAATAAATAAATGTTACCATATGAATAAACTTTTATTCAAGTATAAACATGAAAATACCTTTTCATTACGTAGGTTTTATGCGTGCATTGGCTTATATTTCGTTTCCCTCTTCTCCTTAAAGCTCCTGATATTGCTTTTTCGCTTGTGAATCGCTTGCTCAACTTCTCGGTGAAGTGACCAACAGTAATCTCCCACGATATTGGTATTTATGGGATTGAGTGGCTGTGATACCGTCTATCCATAAATTTAATATCTTAATGAAATCGCTCACCTTGCTCCTCACTGACATCACCCAAATTATACGGGAAAAAATCAAGGTGACTGTTATAAAAGTGAATCTTGAGGCTCATCAAACAGCCTCCCTTTTTGAACTTTTCCAGCATGTTGGCTACAATAGAAATACACTGCTCAAAACAATTAGTGGAGCACATGGTTTTAACGAAATTACGGAAATACCTACACCGATAAGCAACATAAAATAAATTATCCATAATTTAAAGCCTAGCAGGAAACAGAAGAAGAAAACTTGATATGCAAATCAAAGTTCATGGTGTCAAAATCCAGAAAAAGAACATAAGGGCGGAAATCGGGATGTTGCAGAAACGTCTGTTTCACTGCCTTAACTGTGAAATTCGATTGATCAGTTATTCTTTTTGAGAAAAGGTGACTTGAAAATGTCTCAAAAACGTGATTTACCGGAATCCATGGCATGGCGTATTACAGGCAGACTTGAATCCGGGCAAACACAATGTAGTGTCGCGGACGCTGTTGGAGTCGCCAGGAGTGTCATTGTAAAGCTGTGGAATCGATTCCAAGAAACAGGGAATGTTAGACGTCGACCAGGGCAAGGTCGGCCACTACAGCAACTGATGACCGGTATATACTGTTAACACCTCGTCAAAACAGAACAGACAATGCTACTCAGCTACAAAGACAGTTGCTCTTGGCAACAGGACGAATTTTGTCCAGCCAAACAGTACGTAATAGGTTTCATCAGGGAGGTCTCTATGCACGTAGGCCAATGGTCTGCATTCCGTTGACCTCTCCCACCTTGCGGCCCGAAGATGATGGGCTGTTGAACATCGAGATTGGGAGCAACATGATTGGAGCCAAGTGCTTTTTACAGACGAGTCCCGATTCAGTCTGGAGTGTGACACCAGACGTGTTTTGGTATGGAGGGAAAGGGACACTCGAAATAACCCCCTATTCATTCGTGAAAGGTCAAATATAGACGAACTGGTTTTATGGTATGGTGTAGAATCAGCATAAGTGGACGTACGGACCTGCATATTATTCGGAATGGTACTTTGACGGCCCGAAGGTATGCAGACGAGATACCGAGACCTCGTGTCATACCTTACGCTGCAGCCATTGGAGATTCCTTTGTTTTCCAGCATGATAATGCCAGACCGCATACAGCTCGTCTTGAGGAGAACATGCTTGAAGCTGAAAAAATACAGAGTATGAAATGGCCAGCGTGCTCTCCTGACCTGAATCCAATGGAGCATGTTTGGGACATGCTCGGACGACGCATTGCTGCGAGACAAAGCCCTCCTTTTACTCTCCGACACTTAGAGATTGCACTCCTTGAGGAGTTGATCAGTATTCCCCAAAGCCTTATCGATAACATGATCGCATCCATGGAAAACAGGTGTGCAGCAGCCTTAGCTGTTCGAGGAGACCACACGCCATATTAAAAATCTTGCATCATTTCTAATCAATACTTTTTTTATCGTTTACATGTAACCAAATTGTTGCCCTAAATCATCTTTTCATGCTTTTTCCATATTTTCACAGAATTAAAGCTTAATTACAATTCTTTTACGTCTTTTTCTCTGTATTGCGCATTGATACGCGTGTATTATTCATTTTATGGCAATATGTGGATGTCTCGCACGGTTTTCTTAACTTATTTGTTTGCTCCCCTAATTTTTTTGAGCAGTGTATAATGTGGGTCCTTTTTGTTGCCCAAGAACTTGGTCACATTCTTCTTGAATGATACCCAAGCCTCCCTCTCTTTTAAAGTCATTTTTGATTCAAAGTTGGGATCGAACATCATTTTCCGGATGTCAGGCCCAACAAACATGCCTTCTTCCAATTTTGCTTCTGATAGATGAGGAAACTTCTGGCAGAGATACTTGAAACATTCTCTATGTTTGGGTAAGGCTTTCACAAACTGTTTCATTAGGCCTAATTTGATGTGTAGAAGTGGTAGCAAAATTTTTTCCGGGTCCACGAGGTACTTGCGCAGAATGTTCTTCTCTCCAGGCTTTAAAGATCTTTTTGCAGGCCAGATTTTTCTGTATCAGTGTTGATCCCTTGCCTCACAGTCCTGTTCACATAAGAAACATGGGAATGTGGTAAAGCCACATTGCTGGTGGTTAGCTTAAGGCGCTGAATTCGTTAAAAATGTCATTTCTTTAAATATTGAGTGCTGAAATGTGAAAAAATGGTGCGTTATACGGCTTTTTTATTGTCATATTCGGTTTCAGTACACAGAAAACCACAAGAATGAGGAAAATTTATTCAAAAATTTTTTCATCGTTGGCCTGTGTAATCTGGCATTTAATATTTTTCTCTCAACTTAATACGAAATTAGTTATTTCTGACATCTCTCTGCTTGAACGAGACCCAGGCCGTTATTCATCGTCGAGTTTACTTACTGTGTTCGGATGCCATAATAACGATCATTCTGCCCCATTTCCTTACATAGTTTTTTTCCTTCTAAAACAAAGAATTTCAACAAAGTGGGAATTCTTTCCGTGGGGGAATTTTAGGGCTTCAGGAGGACAATACGAACTACTATTCAAAAAAATGGATTGACTTATAGATTATGTACAGTCTGCAAAATTGCAGTTTGTTAATTGAAGCTGTGAAATTCAATAAAGTTGTTGAATGTCACAGGTTAAAATCAGTTATTGAACATGCAGCATTGCTTTTAGTCTGTTGTCATTAACTTTAGTGTGTTAAGTAATTGATTCTGAATATAAAAAACTAAATTTATTCAAGATTTGAAAACTATCAGCATTTTCTATTGCTACACAATTTGTAAAATTCTATTATAAAAATAATCCAAATAAATTTTTATATACTAATATAGAAAATAAAAAAAATTCAGTATCATATGTATATTATTTGGAATGCATATTTTTAGTTACGCAGTCTTGGAAAGGGATGGATGATATTCTGATGTATGGTTAAAGGAGGGGGATGGAGTAAAATAATTAATTTTCAGGTAGTCTCTTTTAACGAAACTACTGCGGGTTATTAATGTAGGATTACTTTTCGTTGTGTACCTCATTTGTATGCATATATGTATGTATGTGTTATGTATATATGTATCTGTAAATATGTACTTATGTATATACTCGTATATACATATATGTATGTCAAAATTTTAACGCATTTTGGTACTTTTCTGTTTAACTGTTTATTCCTTGTCGAAGCGATACAGACTGAGTTTGGCACGCTACCAAAATTATAACTTGCGAGGACTGATGGACAGACGGTTTTAGCGTCTGAAATTTTGCTTTCCCAAGGTCCGTTATGGAGGAACGTAATCCTACGTTAAAAGGTTTAGAACCACTGTTCTTAAACAACTTGCTATCCCAAGAGTCGTAACCGCCATCTTTTTTTCTACGAGCCACAATTACTGAATACCTCACCTTTAAACGCTATATGATCCCCAAGAATATGATTAAAAAACATTGATGTAAATTATCTATAGTGTAAGATTATTTTCATCTAACGTCTAAAAGATCTAAAAAAATGTAATTCTAAGCGATCAATATTTTCCACTACAACTGGTCCAAAAATATATCAAACAACTCCTTGTAGTGTTCCTTAAGTTCTGATTGATTACAGCATTAAAAAAGCGAAAAAAACAGAAAAGGAGGCAAGGTGCAAATCCATCATTTCCTACCAAGTATGAAAATTGTCTTTCCTTATTCTGGATGTAGCAAAAACGCAGATTTTGGGCGCTGGCTAACAATCGTTATTCCTGGTATACACATCGGGTGGCTGTCATTTGCAGCAGTTTCGCTACAAGTGATAAATGGACTTTTCTTTATTAGAAATTTCATATCAGATTTTATCGCCTCGACGGAATACTCAGGGCAATTGTTTACCTTAACAACTGGATATTAACTGGTAAATATGGAAGAAAACGTATTTTTTATGCCTTTTATAGTTTCTCTTTCTTAGAAAGAAGGTACGAGTAAAACTTACCTTTTTTCCCGCAAGCAATTTCAAAAAAATTTTCTTCGAAAAGAATTGGAAAATTTCTGCAAGGCATAATTCATTTTCACGATTATGGTGAAACAAGAGCAGAAATTTAACATGTACACAAATGTAAAGAATACATCTGAATTTGCCTTTTTTTGTTACTGGCAATACTTAAAAAAATTGTGTAGTATTGCTATCTTTTTAAGGTAACAAAAAGCTGATATGGTGAGTTTTTTCTATTTTAATTTATACAAATGCTTTCATAGTTTTTTTAGAAAGGGGGTACGAGTAAAATTTTGTCTTTTTCCCCGTACAAGCACTTAGAAAATTTCTGTAAGTCATAATCCATTTTTTCATGCCCTGATTATGGTGAAATAAGAACACAAAGCAAACAGCTGCGTAAATTTATGGCCTACACCCGGATTTTCTGGGGTTTGATTTAAAATAACGAGCAATACTTAATAGAAATTGGGCTGAATTGTTAACTTTTCAATACAACAAAAGTCTGATGTAGTGAATTTTTCCTATTGAAATTTTACAAATTCTTTTGTAGACTTCATACCACTCTCGCCCATGCGTAAGATAAAACCGTAGCAGATATTTTAGGGAACGTATAACAAGGGATTTTTTCTGCATCTATACTTTACGTCCATTCATATCGCGATGTAATATTCATCATTTGCCATCGTTAAAAGAATACATCTAATATTCCTTCCTAAAAATATAGATAACATTTTTCGTATACTCGCTCTGTTTTATTTTCATAAAACTATCATCCGATTTTTAATTGCAATGTAAACACTCTAAAAAACTTTCTCTGCAGCAAAACTAACTTTTGACTTTTCAATTGATCAAAAATTTTTAAAATGAAAGTTTTAATATTTCTGAGAAAATTTGTTTTCCATGTACAAAATTGAAAGCAATATGCTGATAAATAGCGATATTCACCCAGCAGATGTGAAAACTTCAGCCTGATTTAATATTTGAATTTTGAATATTTATTTCAAAATTGCCGGTAAAATATAAGTATAAAATTCTGCATAACGTCCCTTAGATTTATATTCAGCAGACCAGCTTCAAAGTTTTTGATTTAAACTAAAAGTTCTGAAAATATTTTTCCCAAGAGCAAAATTTACTCTAAAAAAGGTTTTTCCGTTTGAATGAAGGTTTAAAAAATAAACATTTTTTATAAATGTTCAGGAAAAATCATTTTGAAAACTTTTCCATAAAAAAAAATCAAAAGTATGCAAATAGAACTATTGTCTCTCTCTCTCTCTCTCTCTCTCTCTCTCTCTATATATATATATATATATATATATATATATATATATATATATATATATATATATATATATATAACTGAAAAGGAAGTATTTTTTTAACTATTTCAAAAATTTCTTGAATAGTAAAGCTCAGATTGCTTCATCTTACTTATAAAATTTAAGCAGAAATCCAAACAGACTATGGCTCTCGTTTCAACTTTATATATATGTATATATATAATCAAAATTCAGTGCTATTGTACTGCTCAAGAATACTGAATATGTATAATAATTTTCATTTGCAACATTTATATACATTTGCTATTTTTATAAATATTCTGATATACACTGAAGTGCCACTGATTTAGGGATAGCAAAGCCTATGCAAATTGTGTAGCGCAGCGCATCATGTATGCGCAAGTGAGGGCGCTGTGGTAACTGCATATATAGCGCGTACTGTGTTTGTTCTGAATTAGTTGTTGGAGTTGCCAGTATGGGTAAACTGCCTGATTTAGACGCCTTCGATCGCGGACAAATTGTAGGTGCGCGACGCATGGGCCATTCAATTTCCGAAATCGTCAGACAGCTAGGATTTTCAAGGTCGACAGTGTCAAGAGTATACCAAGACTACATGGATGTTGGAAAAAAACTAGCGATCGGGCAAACTGCAAAGGACAATTAGCTTTGACAGTGCGTGGTGAGAGACTGCTCAGGCGTATTGTACGTAGCCAGCGAAGCCAAACATTCGCTCAAATTACCACCCAGTTTGATGACGGTGCCAGTCGTACAGTCAGTAAACGGACTGTGCAGCGCTCGCTTCACCGTATGGGTTTCGGGAGCCGTTGACCTACGAGAATACCATTGCTCTATACTCGCCATCGGGCTGCACGTCTTGCCTGGGAAAGAGAGCACAGAGACTGGAGTGTAGAGGACTGGAAACGAGTATCATGGAGTGATGAGTCTCGATTCCGACTACTTAACGCCGACGGGAGGCTGAGAATAGGGCGTCAGGCTCATGAAGCCATGGATCCTGCATGCCTGGCTGGAACTGTACAATGGAATGGTGGCTCAATCATGGTCTGGGGTGTTTTTTAGTGGCACAGTTTAGGATCTTTGGTGCGTGTACCAACCTCCCTCAATGTAATTCGGTATGTAGAGTTGCTGGATGATCACCTCCATCCGTTTATGCTGTTCGGTTATCCGCACGGTAATGGAGTTTTCCAGCAAGACAACTGTACATCTCACAAGTCCCGGTTGGCTACTGGCTGGTTGGATGAGCATTCCTCTGACTTCTCTGTCATGAATTGGCCACCTAGAAGCCCAGACCTAAATCCTATTGAGCATCTTTGGGATGTTTTGGAACAAGGCGTGAAAGGCCATCAAACAGCACCAAAAAACCTTACTGAATTATAGACAGCTTTAGCCAATATTTGGCAAGCTATTCCCGTGGAACGCTTCCAGAAACTTGTTGAATCTATGCCTCGTCGTGTGGCAGCCGTTATCAAGTCCAGAGGAGGCCCAACTCGTTACTAGGTAGGTATCCCTAATTCAGTGGCACTTTAGTGTATAATGATTTTTATATAAAGATTCATTTGATGAAAAAATTTCTAATCTGTTGGGCATAAAATAAAAAAATGTCACCCGAAATTTAGTTAAATGAAAAATAAAATTATTTTTACTAGATAAATTCTCCTCAGATTTTCTTCCATGAAAAAAAAATGTATTCTTTTATTTTCAACCATTACCACGTAAGCTTCAATAGTTAGTGCAGACTGGTAGTGTGTTAATTTGAAGAGAAACGTAATTGGCTTTGCACAATAAATGAATGTATTACAGGTACTCTGGTTTCGCTAAATTGTCTAAAATGCACAACTTACATGAACCTTGTGGAAAACGCACATTTTGCAAGAACCTTATGCAGAAAGCGCAAAAAGAGCACACAGACTCCCAATACCAGAAACAAAAAATATAAGGTTTGTAACTTATTTGGAGCAAGTTTTTTTTTAAGTTAAAGAGCATCAGGTATGTCTGTTTATATGGACAAGGCCCAAATTCGAAGATCTACAAACTTAAATGTAAGTCACGGAGACAACTGAAAATTCCATATGAACGGTGTAAGAGGTGGTATTTGATGAGACCACGCTAAATGGGGAACGCTTATAGAGGAAACAAGGAGGTGAAATTTTATGACCAACAAGCTTACACAATGGAAACACAACTTCACAAGGAAAATAAATATAGTTGTAAATTGGGGAGTAAGCCAAAAAAATAGAACCGGGAAGGCGGAATTATTAAATGAAGTTAAGAAACAAGGGATTAATATAAAATTATTCGGGATAATGCATGAACGAATTTGCTCATAATTCACGGTTTCATAATTCAGTATTTTCTAGGAACAGATAAAAATAATGTAAACAGGGCATTGATTGAAAGAGAGATGTTTCTCGATTTAGATTTTAAATATTAGAATGCAAAAATGAAGGACGAGAAAGATTTTCCCATGTAACTACGCACAGCCTACAAATCATGCGTACAATCAGTGTACAAATCCTAATGTGTACAAATCATGTTATAAGACCATCGTGAAGTATGAATATGATGAAGGTCAACAGTGATGACCAAAAACAGAATGCAAGGGATTCAATGGGACTTTATTAAACAGTTGGCTCATGGCACTGGTCGAAGTTTATATAGATTCACCTCTCATAAGTTGGAACGCAGGAAATACGTAAGTCTTCCGTAGAGGATATGGCATCCCCGAACTCTTAGTCCACTCTGCTCAAACTTCAAGCTTCTCTATGATGTAAGTTCAGGTAAATTTCTCCACTTGTTCTTTAAGGGTCTTTCGGTCACCCATGTCACACTGCAGTATCAATTCAGCGTCTTTACCAAAGATTTGCTTCTCTCACTATCTCCCACTCCAACGATGTGCGTAGACTGCACTCGTACTCTTATGTTCACCCGACGCGTATACAGTAAGGGCCCGTTCACATAGGAGTCCGTTGCGTTGCGTTAAGGAAAATATGACTTTGAGACGAAAATAAACCAATCATATGCCTCTAAACGATTAGCAATGAAATTTTTATCGCCTATGATTGGTTTATTTTCGTCTCAACGTCATATTTTCCTTAACGCAACGCAACGGACTCCTATGTGAACAGGCCCTAAGTCATGCTGGGTACATGCACTTGGTGGTATACCTGACTTTAGGCTGTGTCTTATTCGTCTTTCGTTCGGTTCTGCCCGATATTTCCGCTGTGATGTTAATTTCTCCATGTCGTCCTTAATTTTTGCACACCAGTGTGGAAAAATATCTTTGTGCTTATTATAAAGATGTGTTAATCTATAATTTATAAAACAAATTTTATAATTCTTTTTTTAAATAAACGCACATTTTTCTAGTCTAACCAAGAAATATTTCCCTACTGAAGATATTTTTATATGTTTTTTATTAACCCTCGGTAATAAAATCCCTCGGTAAGGTACGGTGCGGGTCGGATCCGACCCAAGGGCGTGTCTGTCCCCTCCCGTACTCTCCCCTCTCATTGTAAGTGATCGAGTTGACAATGAACCCTACCAGATAGACCTACTAGACCCCCTATTAGATATAGGAGTAAGTAAATGTGAGTGTCTTTGCTGAAAACCATTATTCATGATCAATAGTCATTTTTAAAATTGTTTCATTTTATATATTTTTATATTTTTTATATCGATTTTGAAGGCCAAAAATGTCAGCATATGTTATTTTTAACATTTTTGTGCTCGGAAACTTGGTTTCACTAACTTCTAAAACTAGGTAGACAAAATCACATATTTGACCTTATATATACAACAATCTATGTAAATGCCAAAGACATTTTCTTTGTTTAGCAAAATTACAATCCGTTTTTCATTTTTTCTTCAAAAAGGGTTTTATTTCATGTAAAATATTATCAATAAATGTTATTATACAACAAAAATGCTTATTGTGTACTTATTTCTACCAAAAACCTCATGAAAAAAGAGATCGGGTAGGATCCGACCCTACCGTTAACTAACAAAAATGAAAATTTCTGTTTTAAATTCAGAACTTTCCTTTGGTTTTAAAATTTTACTGTTTGTTTATCGCTATCAAATGCATAAACTGTAAATGGAAAAAATAGATTAAAATATCGTTGTGCAGTACAAAAAAAACTAATATTTTAATTATTCTATAAATTCCTAGGAACTCTTAAGTGGTTTCAGTGCTACAAAAGCTAGAACATTCCTTAAGTTAAAAAAGATTTTTTGGAATACATACACTTAAATCTTCCCATTGAATAATGTTTTCCTTACTTTCAAAATGTAGGAACTCTATTTAAAAAAAAGTGTTAAATATAAGCCGCTCGTATTCCTGTATTCAATTTGTCTCGAAAAGAAACTCTGTTTGCGAACATCGTTCATTTTCTTTTGCTACCTTACGGTGTTAAAGTTGATTGTTAGCCTTATTTATTTGCATACCACTTCACTACCGAAGATAGGCTTTGAAAAAATGTTAAATCTCAGAAATTCAGGGCTTCAAGTTAAATCAATTTTTTTTTTGCTATTTTTTGCTAGTCTTTTGATACGTTTGTTCTGATTTTCTTTTTCGATAAAGGAACAAGGATGAAAAATTAGATTATTTTTTCAAAGATCTTTGACTTTGTAAACCATACTCAAAAATTTAGAATAGATTTAAATTGAGTTAAGTTTTGTTTCGTAAATTTTTTTTCTCGAATTCTTATTCTTCAAAAAGGAATTAAAAGAATTTCATATCAAGAATTTTAATTATAGGCAACACATGGAATTACATTCTGAGATCTTTTAAATATCACAGGCTGATATTAGTTTAGTTTTATCTGATTTTACTAAAATGTTTGAAAGTATAAGTGAAAAATCAATATATACTTATTTTCGTATGATTACAAACAAATGAATAAAAAATTAGTTCTGTTAAAGTTTTCCCCAATTTCCAATATAATAAGTTATTTCCCATATAAGGAGCATGCAGTATAGAACTACTCGAAGGCTAGTTGAACACTTACAGTGTTAGATACAGTGTTACATGTATTATAAAATATGGCCATATTTTTATTTACATACATATTTTTTTTACATGTCTGATAAATAGACTGGAGTAACTTAGTTTTAGACACTCAGAAACATAAGCAAAAACAGTTTAGTATTCTACATCCATTAATAATGTAAACATAGCTTTTACGTCCCTCGCTGCTATAAATCTTTGACTAAGGGGAATAGTTTTTATAGACTACATAAATGAGAATATCGTCTCACTTAGCTAAGTATTTAAATATTTCAGTTTTAAACTAAGTACACAATTTCATAATTTTCGGGATTATTTATATTACTTGATCTGACAGTTATAACTAGTAAAATTTAAATTATTCAACAGAAGAAAAAATAATAAATAACTGAAAGAATGCAATGACAGGCAAGCGAAATAAACAGAAATCCTGCACTTAGAGCTAAACGTCCCATAAATGAAAGATTCTATAGAAGTATAAAAATTCTACCATATAATGAAGCAACCGATAGGTCTCTTCACTAGGAGACCAAATCTAATCAGTTACCTCAAGGGGGAACTATCTGAATAGGATGCAGGTCTAAATAAAAGATATCCCAAGAAATCCTGCATATATTTGGATCATGTTCTTACATGTATGAGTAAACGCACCATATATGCAAGATTCTGTAGCAGTAAAAAGAAAATATACAATCCTAAAAGAACACAAATGAAAAGACAGGAATACAAAAGGCACACTCACCGTATCTCAGTAAATAGTGAATTAATGGTTATATCTAAAAAACAGCAATTTTAACCTTACTAAATTACGTCACTGTAGCATAACTAGAGCGCCACACACCAATTGAAATATTGTTTAGCTGTATATGCCTTCTTTATGTTTTTTAATTTCTTATTTTTTGTTGAATTATTAACAATGAATAAGTTGATGTTTTGCAGACTGATTTTTTTTTGAGATACATAAAACATAAAAGGTGAATATTAAAAAAAATAATTTATCAATTTAACAAATTGCTATTTCTTTACTAGGCCAGCTACCCCTGAAGTGTGTTTGGAGCTGTTTCATCTGCCCAGTCAGAATTCCAACAGCTTTACTACATGCGAAAATTAGACAGGATACTTTTTGCCTAGTTTTTTCCATTTTGTACTTATTAAACGTTTTAGTGGGTAAATAAGGAGTTGTTAAGTTAAATTTAACAATTTAACCTTTACCCTTATTATCGTAAATCACTCACACATAAATACATTTACACATATGAATATACTATATCCATCTTATCAAAGACGCCGAAGCTTAACAATTATATACATATATATATATATATATATATATATATATATATATATATATATATATATATATATATATATATATATGTATATATATATATATATATATATATATACATATATATAATATATATATATTTATAGTATATATATATATATATATATATATATATATATATATATATATATATATATATATATATATATATATATGAGTGCAAAATGGCATATGTTTGTATGTTTTTTGTTTATATTGAAACATGGGGACATAAATAACAACAGATAGTCTGAATGAGATAAAATTAATGACAAAAGGTGGTGCTTAAAAAGACATAAATCAACAGTATTAAAGCTTGAAATTAAGAACGGCCCCCGAAAAGTCAGAAAAACGGCTTAAAATATTATCGTAATATTTATCTTAAGAAGTAGGAGTTATAAGCCCCTTGAGCTTAATAATTTATCTCCGTGCTCCACAAAGCCGAAGTATATATCCACGTGAACTGCGGCAGTGCTTTGTAATTTATTAGTAATGCTGTTCAACGTACAAGGTACGATAAATCAAACGATAATGAGTATGCCAGGAATTTAAATTTATATCGCAGCGGGCACGTAAGGTAACGAACTTTTTGGATTAATATATTTTTATCGTGGAAGGAGGAGATATTTGCAGAGAAGAAAGAGGAAGTTTTTTTTTAATATTCATTAGTTATCTCAAATTGCATAATTTACTTTTTTTCTCTCTAAACTGAAGATAAAGTTTCTTTTCCAACTTTTGAGTGTGCTCGGAATTCATTTCGAGGCTGCACTAAGGAAATGTATACGCGCAGAGCAAATTATATATTTCTAGTTTGTTTAAACTGTAGTTCTTTCTAAAAATTTTTGGATCGCATTTTGAACGCTAGAAATAAATGAACTTTTTTTTTCGTCAGTGCTTGCTTTATTTTAAAACAAAGTAGTTTCTGGAATAAAGAACCATAACTCATCTTGTTTTGAGATCTTTTTCTCCCTGCAGTGTTAGCCGAATACGTAGTCGCAATTGTACAAAAAAAAATAACAATTTTTCAGTGAATGTTTCCCTTGCAGAATGAGTTATCATTTTAGTTTGCATAAAATATTACCGGAATAAAAAGTAATTTTGACACCGAGAACAATAAGTTTATAAAGGGTGTTTGTAGGGGATTCAGTTACAGGCTTTTGTTCGTAACAAGATTTCATTAATCCTCTAAGAGTCTCACGGATTTTTTCCGTCATTTATTTTCATTTGAAAACTGCTTGCGACGAACTTGTTACATATTGTGTTTTGGTGTTAAAAAGTGTCCGTTACGGAAAACTCCGTATTGCTTTTTTTCATAGCGATTTGGCAACTTAAATTTGTTCCTTTTCTTTTCTCTTTATAAATTGCATGATTCACACTTTGATAGATTATTTTTACAAGAGTAAACACTCTAAAAGTCACATTTAATACAAACCCATCATCGATGTAGTAAATTTCGCTAAAGGCGTAGTAAATATCTGCTTACTAAGCTTGTTTACTTCTGTACGTTGATATAATCACCACACTGCCCAGAATTTGATACGGGGGCAGAGCTCTATATTCTACAGCTTTTAAATTAACCTACTCCAAAAGATAATTTTTGTAAGGAATTCAGAGATTGGGATAAAAACAATAATATAAAATATGATATTTTATTAAAACATACTATTTCATTCGTAAAATATAACATTTAACTAGTTCCGTTATAAAACAATCCACATCAAGTATTAATATGGGACTAAGATGATATTATTAGTCTCAGATCTATAGAATATACTTTTAAAGAGTTTTTTAGCACTTCCTAATTTTAATCAGTAGAATGTTGCAGTAGTAGAACAAAACGTCTTCTCAGAGAGTTTGCTTTAATGCTGGAAGCAACTCATAGGAATAAATTCCCGTTCCGAGATTTTCCGAAAAACCTGTTAGTAAAAACATTGCTTGTTTTATAATTATGTGATTCAAATTCAATAAAAATTTTCCGAGCACTTCAGAACACGATATACAAACTAAAATGGTAATCAGCCTAAACAAATAATTACAAGATAAAAAGAACTTTTTATATACCATGATTTTAAATTTTCTGTTGAATCATATAGACTTGACAATTCTATATATTAATAAAGACTTTTTAAAAATTTTTTTGATGAATTATCCCATCAACTTGAAAGAAAATGAAGTTAATTGGAAGTTAACTTGCGATTGACTTTTCGTCCCCGTACCGGTCGATAGATGGCTGCACCAGTCTAGAAAACAAAATTAACTGAAAATAAATGAAAATTTATTTAATTCTGCTTAAAGATGGCTAAAAGCATTAAAATAATGCGTTGTCATCGTTTTCTGAGCTATTCTAAAAGTTTCAAATGTCTAGCTAGTCGGGAAGTTAGTTAAAAATCGATTGCAAGATTTGAACTGGACAAACACACAAACAAACAAGAAAGCGAGTTAATAAAAACATGTAAAAGATGTAATATCTTATGGGAAAAGAACTGAATCAATTTAAATTTCCCTCGCCGATACCAAATAAGTTAAGCATCTCAAAGAATTGGAAACATTATCACCTGTTATATGGAACGTCGAGACCTGTCAGAAATCTGCTAGAAAGCAAGTTCTAATTTTGATTGTCCTGGTGCTGCTTGTACATGAGAATGCAATAATACTGAGGAGAATTTCTATATTAAAGTAAGGTTTCATTAGGTGGTATGACCTGTCAAGAAACTCGTAGAATTTCCACCTGTTGCTTATGCGACATTTGTATAAAATTCCTACGTAACTATAATTAGTAATAATTAGCAGTAGCGGAATCAAACACTTTTATGCATCAAATACTGTAACATAAAGAAATTTGTTTTATATAAAATAACATTCTTAGAACAGTTCTTAAAAAGCTAACAAAGGTAGGCCAAAATTTCAATTTATTCTAGTAATTTTATATCATTTCAATAGTAGTTGTAGTTTCTGAAAGTATATTTCTTAATGGAACAATATGAAAATTACCTTATTTGAGAGTAATAATAAAAATCCTGGTGTACTGAAGAATATTTAGGTGGAGTTGAGCCATCTATTAGGTTGTAGAAATTAGACGAGGAACAGGCATCTATCTATAATGTTGACTAAATTGGTGGAGTCATTGATCAGTCTAAATGGACGCTGAAAGTCTTAATGAAGAAACGGGATCACTCAAGTTCGAAGAAACAATATTGCTGAGACATCAGTCTATAATGTAGAATAATGAAGAATTGTCCCGAAGATATCTGGAGAAGTACAACTTCGGACAAAAGTTCTATACGGCACGATAGACTGCAGCACGACAAAAGTTTCGTCCACGGAAGAAGGAGACCGACAGTTCGGCAGGATGATAAGAGTCTTCCAGTAAAAAATCAAAGGTGCTAGAAGATGATTCCTCCGTTCATCAATCAGTAGGAATGGAATATGAGCGTAACGGCCTATTCGGTATAGTACACACTTTGCATTGATCGTAAAAGATGGAAGTATAAGGCGTATGTGGCGATAACGAAGTTCAGACTAGCACGTCAACGTCTGATATTATTGTACAAGCTGGTACAAGAAAGATTTATAAAAACATTTCAAATTAAAAAAAAATATTTATTTTCCTGTCTGGATTATCATATATAAGTTCACAAAAATAGCTCGAAGCTTACATCAGCTTCTAATCAAAAAATGACCGTTCAGATCTAAAATTCAGACATCAAGATAAGCTAACACAATTTTATTACCCATAGCTTCCCAAGACAGAAAATTGGCAAAGCCAAGTCTGCCCGGGAGCTTTTTAAAGCCAGTTTTTAAGAGATCCTACTCTCAGGCGAAAAATATGGCTAACTCTGTATTTTTTCCACCGAGGAAGCAGGAGAAGACATGATAGAGGGGTTACAGGAACACTAGAAAAATCGCCAAGCCACACAAACATAGGGAAAAGTAGCTGAAAGACAGCGTACAGGATCGGCGAACAGTTTTTGCTCCTACCGTACCAACAACCGGTAGAACAGGGTAGAGCGATTTATCACCAAAAACGGAACAAGACAAACGCCAACGGCGAAGAGCGCGAATGGTGCAAACACCCTATTGGCCAAGCCTTCAAGTGACGTAGAAGGCGCATTTTTTGATTGGGAGAGAGAAGGAAAGAACTAGCAAGCGCCTTCTCTTACCCACGTGGCCAGATTCCCACGGCTAGCAAGTGCCAGGAAGCTTTTTAACAGATGGATACAGGCTGTCGGTGATTTAACAAGGTAACAGTCGATCGGCAAATTTAAATTAATGAACAGCTTTAAATTGACGGCGGTTTTAAATGGCAATAAAAGTGCAATTTAAGCGTACTGCCGGAAGTCTAAATATCCGCTCTTTAGAAACTTAGCCGATACATAAAAAAAATCCAATTCTAAAGATCCACAGGGCATTTTCAAAAGAAACGGACTGATTTTAATGGGCTATTTTCCCAGATGTGGCGATTGTAAAGAATGTTCCCAGAACACTAAAATAGCTTAAGCTTAGAAATAACCATCGAGATTCCCACACTTTGGGGGGGACCAAAAAAATTAAACTGTACTATTTTTCAAACAATTTTACAAAGTTAAAGTAAGCAAGTGACTATTAGGAAAACTAGCAAATTGAGGTATTTAATTAATTTAACTAAGATTTAACGCTAATTTAGTAACCTAAAAGGAATATAACGAAATTCTTCGCTATACCTAGGTTTAGCTAGATAAGTACAAACAATAAAATTAAAGACAATCCCAAACACTTTAAATTAATGAAAACACCTTTCACCATATCAAGTTCTCAAACTATGACCCTTGCTCTTGAGATATCCAGCTTTGAATTCTACATTTAAACATCACCATTTCTTTGCCGTCTTCTCTTTTGGGAAATCAAAATAATATTTATTCAAACTATCAGATGAGAGATAGATGCGATACTTTAAAAATATGAGATTTCATCATTTAATCTCTTAATGCTCATCCTCGGCAGTCATAGAAATGATAATAATGATAATAATAATAATAATAATGATAATAGGATAATAACGTTTATAACAGCTTAGAGATAAAGTGATAAAGGCGAAAGTCAGTTCCCTTGAGACTCTTAAAAAGGATTTTTTGCATAAGCAGGCCCTTTTTGGTTAAAATTAGAATATACTTTCGAATGATTTTGTTAAGCATACCATTATTACACTCGTTCGTAAAAAAAAACACTTAAACAGCACTCGCTTTTAAACAAATAGGCTTTTAAACAAATCGCTTTTAAATAAAATGTTTAATGCTATAAGCAACCTGATAATGGGCAACCTTAAAAGGTCTGGTTCTTTAATTTGGTTTTACAGATTACAGAGATGACATGATTTTCGTGTACTTCTGTGTCAATAAAACATTCTCCCACGGCACATGTCTGCATAATGAAATCGCGTTAAATCCCATCAACAGTAGATTCGTTTACGTCGAAGTTTTTATGCAGCCATGTTGTGTACTATTGCAATTCAGTGTTATATTTGTGCAATGGGATAGTGCAGTGTTATATTTGTGCAATAAGGATGATGAAAAACGGCACAGTCAAATATATTCTGGAATTTGGAATGTCAAAAAAAGTGATTTTTTGAAAGTGAAAGCTTGATTCCGAGGGCTTAGATTAATGATGGGGACAAATTACAATCGAAACTTCATCAGATTGTATTTTTTTAGGAAGGATGAAATTCAGCACAGAAAGATTACTCTTGAAGCTGTCAAATTCTATAAATCTTGACATCAATATGAATGCGAGGGAGTTTCTGGATAAACTGTTTTTTTTCGGATCTATATATTTTGTGTTATACCTAGACTGTCAATGAATTCAAAGGGGGAATATGATAATGATTTAGGAAAGAGTAAGAAACAGATGATTTATACTTCACAACTGTGACGAAACAGCTGCAGCAGGACTGTAAGAATAAGACTAAAAGAGCAAAAGCAGTGCAAGCAAATGCTTATCTGTGTGCTCACAAACAGTAAACGATTTTGTAACAGGCACAAGACAATAATAAAAAGATGTAATAATAACTTTTCTTTCTCAATGATAAAATTTTCTGTATTTAAAATATTACAAGCTGTATCATTAACTTGAAAAGGATGCATATATTTTAAGTGTTATATAATCATTCAACGAAGAATTTTGGTTTTTATCGTATGTCAAACTTACACTGAGTTGAATTTTTGTGCCCTTCCGACAGTTTCAAATTATGACAAGTTATCTAATTACATGTATCTTAATCAAATGGAGAACACATTTGCTAACGGTTTCAGCTCAAAATGTCAGTAAATATGATAATTTTATACAAGTCTTTCATTTATTTGACTAGTTTGTTGGTAGATTAAAAAGTATAAAATTTGTTCTGCGTATATAATTTCGATTATTTTGTGACTTGAATTCGGTAACTTGTGCCTTTGGTATTCATTTTCCACTTTTCGCAAGTAGTTGATATTAGTGAAAGGACTGTATCATATTATTAACTAACTCATGGCACAACAGTCCGAAATACGTTTCAGCAATGTGAACCAAGGCCTGCGGTAACCATCTCCGTTTTCATGACAGTGGGCTTGGGGTGTCATACAGCATATGTCTCGGTCAGGTGGTCAATCTGACGAGGGACCCCAGAGTTAGTTCCCAAGCATGCTTGGTCCTCATTTTATCGACCCACTCAAGGGATGAAAGGCATGAGTCGACCTTGCCCAGTCGCAGGGTCGAACCCTTGACCTGGGGCGAGGCAGGTTGACCCTTATAACCACTTCGCCACCGGGCGTCGTATCACATTATTAATAATGATAAATATCACAAAACCTAGCGGAAAATTTCAAACATCAGGGAAATTCAAAGCTGAGCAAAGGCGAACTGTGTTATGGAGGCTAATTTTAACTTCTACTGCAAGAGATTCCAAGTGCATCATATCTCGAATAATCATATTTCTTAATATTTTTTTCTGGATTTAAATAAATTCTCATTTTGACCTCAGAATTTACTACTAAGATCCACCCTAACAATGACTTTTTTCAATTTCCTCCTACTTTCATTTACTGTCTAGGAAGCAAAATAAAATGTTCTTAACCATAAGCAAGTTACTTCATATCCATTTCAATATCGTGTTCGAACTCTGTTGCATATTTTACATGTACAGAAGACTTTATTGGGAATTACATTGTAAAAGACTCTCAAATGAGTTTAAAATGAATTTTATAAAGAAAACTAAATTAAATTTTGTCATTTAAGATAAGAAAATCTCTTTTATACAAAATATAACGGAAATAATTACGAACTCCAAAAAAGTTAAAAGATCCGGGAGCAAAATTCTCAAAGGACTCTAATTTTGGTTAATTCTGCACCATAAAGTTTCTGCAGAATAACAAGCTGAGAAAAAAAAGGGAACTTGTTTAAAAAATTGGTAAGTAATTAAATAATTGCATTAGAATTAATAGCGTACCATAAAAAACCTTTTTCCTCAATACACTAAAAGCTATTAAAACAAAATAGGTTTTACACATTATAAAAGAAACTATTCCCGTGAGACAAACAAGAAAATTTTCAATCAGGTTTCTTACATTTCCGCCTTAAGCTTTTCCTAGGTAGGATAGTCTCATGATAGTTCTTGGAAAAAGAATACTTCCGTTATATATGGCTTGTTGCTTTGTATTAAATATATATTATATATAATGGGAAAAAGTATACTGCTACTTTCATTAAAAATAAAATATTCCAACCAATTTAATGAATTTTCTCTAAAAAAACAAGTAAAAAGTACCTTTATTATGATCACAAATTCACGGTACTCAATTATGATATACAAGATATTAACTACTTATGCTTTACTTAAAAAAATTTTTAAAAATTAAATTTTGTCAATACTTTTACTTTAAATTTTTTTTTAATATTGGGCTATACTAATGAAAAAAGTATATTCTTTAGATTAAATTGTTACAGTTATATATTTTTATGTTATGAGCTTTCATATTAGTTTGTACTTTTTATATAAATTAACATCTACATGCGCAAATAAAGAAAATTACTTCATTGCGTGCTTTAAGCGGTGTGAACTGCATGATGTGTATTGTCTCTTGTATAAAGATGCCAAGTTAGTTGTAAAGTATCAAATTAGTAGATGGACTTTTAATTAAGTTGTCTCTGTAAACAATTTGAGTTCCTTTTCCACGAAAATTACGCACCGCACCAAAATGTTTGCGAAGGAAATTAGATAGGAAGGAAGATTTAACCAAACTTAGTTGAAAAGTATCAAGTATATTTGTCACGAACATCTTACAAGTTTACGAATTTATTTGCTACAGAATTAGCAAATATTTTAATGTTTAATTAAGACACACAACGTTAATTACAATGCATTAATTATTATTTTTTTACCAAATATTAGGATTTTCTTAAAATTGAAAACTGTACTTTTTTATTAACATGACAGAAAATATTTTATATTGAGTTTATGTAATCAGTCAAGTTTACTGTAACTCAGTATTTTTTCGTCTGACAGTTTCGACTTCTCTCGAATTATTTCATTCCATATGTGTAAGTCAAACACGGAATATTCTCTTAAATTCAATGAATCTATAAGTCTCATGAATTATATAAGTCGTTTACTCATTTATTTGAATAATTTATTGATATATTACTATGATTAAATTTTTTCTCAATGGATTTGTGGGTCTTATTAAATTAAGACATAGGTAGTCTACTCATTTATGTGAAAAATTTATTGGTATATTAGTTTAATTAAATTTAGTCTCTATAGGTCTACGAGTCTCATGAGTTTAAGACATAAGTTGTTTAGTCATTTATTTGAATAATTTATTGGTAGATTAGCATAATTAAATTTAGTCTCAATGGATCTATGGGGTCTCATAATTTTAACACATAAGTAATTTACTCATTTATTCGAGTAATTTATTGGTAGATTGGTATAATTAAATTTAGATGCACATGTATAAATAAAATTACTTTTTTGTAATATGGAATGAAATTAGTGTTTGCATCCTTCCTTGTTTATCTTTTATTTATCGTACGTTACATATATTTGTGTAAAGCTTGCATCCAATTATTATTCACAAAAATTACGAAACTTACCGGAAAATTCCGAGACAGAAGTAAATTCCAGGCTGGTAAAATGTAAACTGTTTTAAACAGTGGAATATGAGTTCTACAGGATGTGAATCCAGGAGGTTAATAATTCTGTCATATAATTTCCTTTTCTCGAAGTGTTTAAGTGTTGAGTTTCTAAACAGTATAAGCTTCGATGTTCTTATATCGATACTATACTTTTTTCGTATAGGAGATAAAGAGGCAAAATTTATCACAAAGGTACTCTAGAAAGCCAATATTTGCCTGTCTTAACTTAGTAGATAATAGACTCTTTCTATTAGTGTATAAAAGAAGCTTCTTCCGGTGATACAATGCATAGCTACTCCACTAAGATAAAAACCTTGACACTTACATGGTTAAATGAAATAAATGCGCGATGCAAACCGACGATGAATTTTTACAACATCAGAATATGTGGTTTCATTTAAAAACAAAAGTTTCATTATTTAGAACAAAAATTTTATAATTATAAGAGAGTTACACAACTTTGATTTCTAGTATGTGTTTTAGCCATGAAGTATTTCTTGAATCTACAGAAATTTTTTAGGTTAGTTTAAAAGGTTCTCAACCGAATTTAATTTGAATAACTTTAATAAATCGATATGAAGTTTTATCATTAAGAAAAAGAAAATCTCTTTAAGCAGAATAAAACTCAAGAACTTATGAATATATAAAACAAAAAGTTAAGTTAAAAGATACGAGAACCAAGATGTCTAAGGAATATCTTTAAAGTCTAATTGCGATTTAATCTCCTCCATAAAATTTTTTTAGAATAATAAGCTGCGAAAAAAGGGAACTTGCTTAAAAAATTGGTAGGTAATTCCCAGCAAATTAAATAACTGCAGTTAGAATATATAGCACACCATGGAAAAATATTACTATAAGAGCAATAAAAACTAACTAGATTTACACATCATAAAAGAAATTATTCCTCTGGGACAAATATAAGAATTTTCATACGAGTTATTTACATTTCGTATTTAAGCATTTTCTAGCTAGTTTAGTCACATATTAGTTCTTCAACAAAAGGATATTTCCATGATATGGAGCTCATCACCATTTATTATGTATATATACATATATATATATATATATATATATATAAACGGTGTAGGTGGTAAAAACAATAGGATCTTGTTGAAAATCTTCTACCGTTAATAGCACCCAGTAATAGAAGTTGCTGCTTACTGATTCGTCATAAAACCAATCATCTCCAAATGGTTTCTCAACTATACACACACACACACACACACACACACACATATATATATATATATATATATATATATATATATATATATATATATATATATATATATATATATGTATATATATATATGTATATATATATATGTATATATATATATATATATAGATATATATATATATATATATATATATATATATATATATATATATATATATATATATATATATATATATATATATATATATATATATACTGCTAGCCACCCAAATTGCAACACCAAGAAAGACAAGAGATATCACAACAAAATTCATTTTGTAGATAACATGTTGACCAAGTGTCAACTGATTAAATTTATAGACTTCTGTGAAGTGTGGTTCCTGCCAGAATCAGTAGCCAGAGTAGCCGCCATTGTTGGAGATCACCGCTGCCACACGCCTCGGCATTGATTCAAAGAGACTTTGGATGAGTTCTTGGGGTACAGCAAACCAAGCTGCTTCCACACGTTGCCAAAGTTGATTTGCTGTAGCAGCTGGCGATGGAATCTGGGTCAATCGTAGAGCAACCATGGACCACATGTTTTCTATCGGCTGAAGATCTGGAGAGCGAGGCGGCCAGGGAAGCAATTCAATCTGGCGATTGACGAAAAACCGTTGGACAATGCTTGCCACCTGTGGTCGCGCATTATCCTGTTGAAATATGGCTGTGGGCAAGCCCTGAAGGTAAGGAAGGACAACTGGCTCCAACATCTCGGAGATGTAGCGCTGGCTGTTTAAAGTACCGGCAATGCGTACTAGAGGTGTGCGAGAGTGATATCCAATACCGCCCCATACCATAATTCCCGGTGCAGGACCAGTGTGGCGGTGCATAACGCAGCTGTTCAGAATCCTCTCTTCACGGTGTCTCCAGACTCGAATGCGACTATCGTGGTGTTGCAGACAGAAGCGTGACTCGTTAGTAAAGACAATTTCATTCCATTCTGCCGTCCACATCCTTCTGTCATCGCACCATTGGCGGCGGAGACGTCTGTGGTTATGCGTCAAGGGTAGACAAAGTAATGGACGTCTTGCGGACAGACCACTCTGCTGTAAACGGCGTCGAATGGTACGCGCAGACACTGGATGATGCGTTACAGACAGCATGTGCTGTGCTATGGTTCGTGATGTGACTGAGCGATCCGTCACTGCCATGCGCACAATTTGCCTGTCATCACGTGAAGTGGTGCGCTGAGGTGGATGCGATCGAACACGCCGGTCCGTCGTACCCTCCTGCATCCAACGATCACATATCTGCATTACAGTTGTTTGGTTTCGTCCAACACGACTACCGATTTCCCTGAAAGATAATCCACAATCTCTGTAGGCCACTATCCTTCCTCTGTCGAACTCGGATACTTGATCAAAAGATGATCGCTGTTTTCGAAGAGGCATAATTGATCGTTTTTTGAAAAAACCACAAGAAAAACACAATTGCCGAACTTGAAATCGTCGAAATCTCCAAGCCTTAAATATCGCTTTGAAGTGGCGCCACCGGCGCGCGTGATGTGCGTCTGCGCTGAAATTCTAACCATTTGCATATCTTACCTCCGCTAATGCATGTTGTAAATTTCATGTTATTTGCATGTTTCCTTCAGGGTGTTGCATTTACAGTGGCCAGCAGTGTATATTAGGGCGGAGCGTAAAAAAAAAGTTTTCGATTTTGTTTTTGCCCTAGTGCTGAAAAGTTGTGTACTGGTGGGTAGGTCACGTATGCAAAGTTTTGGGAAAAACAAAAATTATCTTCCGTCTCCATTTCGGCCGTGATTTTTAGCAGAATTTTACCATACAGTTAAAAATGTGTATTTCCATTGTTTTGCATGCAGCTTTTCGCTTTTTCTGAAATAAAATTCAGAAAAAACCCAGAACTCACTACGGGGAGGTAGCTGCATTGCAAGTTCCACCCGTGCCCACCTATCCACCCAACCATACCTTTGCCCTTGCAGTTATTCCGGTTTTACTTGGTACTCGCATTTGGTTTCAAATGGTGGCATAGCTTTTCTCGACTCTGTTCGGGTTCTAACTAAACCGTCACGCTTATTTTCTCCACACACAGCCGCAGAAACCTCTGTTACTAGTTTCACGATACTTTCAACACTTTGGGTGTGGCAAGGAAATTTTAGGCTTCCCAGGCGTTGAGCTACAGACTCTCACTGGAAATCAAATTTCTCAAATCATCTTCTGTCAATTGGGGGTTCCGTCAAATTACATTTATGCCAATCAATGAGGTCTATATATGAAACTGCCTCGAAGTTGAGTGACGGAATGTTGTAGTGTCTGATTCTTTCCTTTTTTCATTTCTTGCTCGTAAAATCCTACGCAGTCCAAGTTCTGCAATGGACTGTCTGTCGTCTGTGATCATTGACAAGATTATTGCTTCCGGGTGGCCGAAATGGCCATTTCTCTGGATAATGGGATCGACCACAGTCTTTAAATCGTTTTTAAGATAGCATGAGACGTTTATTGTCTGCCACAAATTTCGTGGACCATACGTGCAACATGGATTTAATTTGACTGTAAACCACATAGGTGGACACACTTTCATGATGAACTCTGCCAGAGTTTGAAGTTGGTTTGAAGGCTCTGACGAGCTAATGTATAAACACTTTATTCGATTTGCAGTTGTTAGCCAACGTGCATGAGTCATTTTCCCAGGGTGCTTTTGTGACAAACTTGATGAGCAGTTTCTATTTGTGACAGCTTGACAAATATCCCAAAGCTATCGCTTGTGTGTGCTAAGATCATTTATGTCGATTTTCGGAAATTCGCTCGAAATGTCTACAAATTTCACAACTGGGAGGTTTTTACAATTTGCCAATGCTTTTCCAGTAGGACCAGAAAATGCATTAGGGTCACTCGTTCCACCATCCAAATGCTGCACTAAATGTCGGAGTGGCAACTTATTAACGTGTAACTGGCAGATAAACCAGTGCAAGGGTTTCCCAATGGCTTCCCCAGAAAGGCGAATCACGCCGATTGTATAGCCAGTATTAACAATTGTTCCATCGCACCCTATTGTTACTAGTTGATGAATGTCTATATTCTTATTCTCCATGAATTGCAGCATCATTTGAGAAATACTCAAAGCTGATGATGAAGTTAGTGCTATGTCTCCAAGGTACTTGCTTCCAGTTTTCTTAATCATTGTAACGTGTTCTTCCAGGACTGTTTTTTTGTACATCTTTCCACCTACGCTCTCTTGCATTAGAGTTTTGTCCTTCCTTCCGTCAAAATAAAGTCCCTTCAGTGGTTCCAGCTGTCTTTCATTTCCTTGCTGATATTCTTTCCGATTTTTTTTCCTCTCTCTTCTTATTATGTCTATCAATTACATTAAAAGTGTCTTTTTTGGTAATCATCCCCAAATCTTCCAAAACAGCGCTTGCAATGATGGCTCCAGCCCGATCTGAAACTCCGGTTCTGTCACAAGCTGTAGCTACCGCTGGTTATCGGCTTGATCTTAACGTCTTTTTCCCTTCAGATTGAGTCATCCTGGATTCGGATGGGGAAGGCTTCAAGTCATCTGTGTCACTATCGAAGTTATGTGGATCCACGTAAGAATCTGGATCAGGAAATGTGAGCCTAGATGGCGTATCAGATGGCGAAATGTTTATTTTAAGACTTACTGCTTCTGTCTCTTTCTGCTTCCTATCCGCTCGTTTCCTCAGCTTTCAGTTTCTTTTAAGTCAACTGCGCCTATGGGCATTTGCCTAATTGCCCATTGGTCTATAAGAAAAGTTCTTTCCATTTTAGGGATTTTTTTATGCTTTGGGAAAGAACATTTGTTAAAAGAAACAAACTTACATGAAAAAATGTCGAACAATTTCCGTGAGTCTTTCACGAAGGTTTTAAGCTTCGTTTCTAAAGTTGTTGTTGACAATGTTTACATGCCAAAATATTTCTTTACCTTTCTGCACGCGGTGTGTCCGCTGCTGCCTTTCTGTATTAAGTTTCGAATTACCCCTGTATTTTATTTAAGAACAAAATGACGAGATGAATACAAAACAATGGAAATACACATATTTAACTATATGGTAAAAATCTGCTAAAAATCACGGCCGAAATGGAGACGGAAGATATTTTTTGTTTTTCCCAAAACTTTGCATACGTGACCTACCCACCAGTACCCAACTTTTCCGCACTAGGGCAAAAACGAAATCGAAAACTTTTTTTTTACGCTCCGCCCTAGTGTATATATATATATATATATATATTGGTTGTAATATAGCCTTATTAGCACCAGAATAACCATAAGATTTCTCTGCATTTAGATTTTAAACAATTCTCATTTAAATTGTAACAGCTTTTGTTTTTATTCTAACCATTTACACTCAAAGTTGTGTATAATAATTATCAAGAAACTGAACGGGTGCCTCAGTCTTCATCTTTTCACACTAACCAATTAAGTTTCGTCAGTACTTTAACTTTCATTGCTTTTTATTTAAAATATTATTCTATTATAATGAAAATGGTCTGTTCTGTAACAATGGGTTTCTGCTCATTGTGGCATTCATGGGAATGAAGTTGCCGACAGATTGGCCAAATTATCCCTCAACACAGGCCCGATTCACTCTTCTGCCTGTAATCTTTCCAACCACACTTGCAGGGCTCAAATGTAGACAAATGCCAACTGTTACGATTTAGTGAAACACTGGAAGTCAAAAGATCTTTTAAGTTTTCTTAAAGAACCTGATAATTCTCTGTATTTCGAAAGGGTTCCCTGACGGATTGCCCATTTCACAGCCAGGAATTCGATAGAACTTGCCATGTTGTTACGGAATCGTACTTGCACCGCTTCCACCATGCAGCTATTGATACTTGTCCTGTATACTTTGAAGATCATGAGATTCTGGAATATATTCTACATTTCTGTACCGGAATGAACTGTTTTAATAATTTAATGAATGGTTTCAGAGAATCTCAAGCTATCTTTACTATTTTTCAGATGTGTTTTGCTTGTTTGTTGCTTTTAATGTTTACAAATTAGATCGTGAAATCAGCGCTTTTTCGTCGGACACATAAGTTGAACTGTATTAAGAAGAGTTTTGTATGACATACATTGCTGTTTTTTAAATATTTATAATTATTCTTTCGTTTTTTGTGTGAATCATCTTATAAATACGTAAATAAAAAAATACTTTGCCACTTTTTATAAGGAGTGGGAGTTTCAGACTTCTCTTTTGTGTTAAATACGCAGGCGTGTTGTAAAGTATCAAGTCAGTGTGTGAATTTTTAATTAAGTTGTCTCCGTAAACAATATGACTTCCTTTTCCATGAAAATTACGCACCGTAGCAAAAAGTTTGCGAAAGATATTAGATCCTAAGTAAGATTTATCTAAACTAAGTAGAAAAGTATCAAGTATATTTGTCACGAAGGACTAGCAAGTTTAGAAATTTATTTGCTGAAGAATGAGTAAAGAGTTAAATGTTTGAGACTAGAATCTTAATGTTAAGGCTCTTAGAAATCAAATTTTGTCTTATGAAAATAATCGGTATATGTTAAACATCAAAACATTATTTTTTTCTTATGAGAAAATTTATATTTTATAGAGATGGTTTATGTGTTTGAAATACATACATTCATACATATATATATATATATATATATATATATACATAGTCATGATAATGACACAAAATTATAGCATGCATTCAATTTCTTTTCAAGTTTTGTCGCCTGACCGTCATTGTAAAAGTTAACTTTTGAAGCTGTATTTGCTGAGGAGTTGCTTACTCACACGGTTCCTTATTAATAAATGTATTTGCAAGTTCGTTCGTTTAGTTCATAAATTATAATTTCTTTAGAAAATTGATTTAAAAACCCATATGGTACGGGCTTATAAACGGCAGGAATTAATGTGAAGTTAGATTTAACCTCTTAATCAGCTGGAGAAACAGACATATTAAATTTTGAGTCAAAATGAGTGCAGCTTATAAATCAGCAAGAAAGGCGAATTTTATTTAAGTTCTATTAAAGTCAGATTCAACCAATTTTGAAAATTAAAATATGCCTTTTAAGAGGATGATTATGGTTCTTATAGGGTTCCAATTAATGGCAAAATTATTAACCTCCACCGTGTCGGTTTAGTTTATCCAGGAAAGAGGATCTTAAACTGAGTAGATCTTGTCATATGCGGATTAAAAAAAAAACTAAAGGAAGTTTACATTTTTTTACCACAAACGCAAATTATAGTCGATACCGAGATAGTATAAAAAGCTCTGCTTATTTTATTTATTTATTTATTTTTACTTAAAGATATGTTTACTTAAATTTTTTTTTTTTTACTTTTATCTATTTTTACTTAAAAGATATTTTTACTTAAAAGCCTGAAAAAGAAAAAAAAGGTCTGGCTCTTAAGTTTTGGGGTGTTTATAAATTGAAAAGAGTTTATCAAGATACTTGAAAACAAAATTATGCAATATAAGCTCTAGAGAAGGTGGACATCGATGTATCAAAATCTCCGCCTGAAACTGTGTAACCTAAAACGAGGTTTGAAACTATAGCACAGCAGCTGCATAATTTAGAATACTTGAGAAACGATTTTTGAAGACGTAAATACCCGGGACAGGTTCATCCCAACAAGTGAAACAAGAGGACACGTGTCTTTAAACTTAAAACAAATAAAAGAAAATGCATTCAAAGCATGAAAGATCAAAAGACGAATTTCTGCTTAATTTTGTTTTTGTAATGTGTTTGTTATTAGATTAAACGCTTAATTGAAAATAAAAGAAATACTGATAACCATTCGAAAGCTAATAATTATATTTATTAGAGTAAATAGTTTATTAAAATTTACAAATGTTTCTTACTAATTATTCCATCATCTAGTTTGGTATTCAAAAGTATCAAAACTGTACCATCTGAGGCACTCATGAATACCAAATTAAGGATTGAATAATCCGTAACACACACTTTTCGAGTTAAAAGTATCTGACGAAAAAATACGTGTCAAACGCTTTGAAGATCATATTATAGAGCTTTTAAAATATAATAATTTACCTCATAATTCTATAACGATTAGAATGTCAGATACTCTTGTACGCTCTTCCTCCAATGCGTAACTGCTGTTCATGTGCACTTTAAATCTATTGACTCACAAAAGAAATATTTTTATGTATGCAATCCGTATATGATCGCTTTAAATATATCTAAAATTCCTTTCAATGTATCTCTGTGATATTTAGTACAGGAATACTTTTTTCTTTCGTGTCATTTTGGCAATCAGTGTTTCTTTATTTTAAGTAAAAACACTAAAAACAATAAAAATTCTAAAAACTCTTCAATAAGAATTACTCAAAAAATATGATATTTTTTTTACCTTTAAAGTATTAAAAGCATTAATAATATTTTTATTAAATTCCGAAGTAATATCGTACAGAAAACCTCCCCTGTCCACAAAAGAGACAAACATTATGAATATAGCACATAAATAAAAATCTAATCCTACATTAAATTGTAAATAATGAAATTGTCAGAGTATTTTCTACATATATAATGGCTTATAAGTATAATTCATTTCTTCAGGAAAAATCCTTAAAATTTTTTATCATTCACAACTGATAAAATTCATATAATTCTCAAAATTGTACACATGTGGAAAGCAAAATTTTATTGTCATTTACATTTTAAAGGATAATTAAATTAGAGAGAGAAATCAATTTTAAAATTTTTCGTTTTAGATCCTCTTAAAATTGAATACTGTGTGTGTTGCAAATAAAATAAATATTTATTGATCAAAACAATTTGGTTACTTGTTCAGATATCACTGAGTATTAGATTTCTCTTAAATTCTTTTAAATTAAAATTTTTCTTTTGTCTATAAGAATAGATTTTAGAAATGATTCATCTCCTCCTAAGACAACAGAAAAATAACAGAAGCTCGATATTCCATAAAGTGTATATTTAAAAAATAAAATAAGTAAAAAAAACTGAATTCATTTTTCCGAAATGAACAAGTCTCGTTCTCATGTAGATGTCATCCTTGAAGCTCTTCATATTGAATATATATATATATCAATATATATAAAACAGAAAACAGTTCCGTTACTGACTGACTGACTGACAGATAACGCACAGACCAAACCTTTGGACCTAAAGGGCTGAAATTTTGCATAGCGATTCTTCTTATAGTATAGGGGTGCACTAAGAAAGATTTTGAAAAATTCTTTTTGGATTTTTTTTAAAAGTTAAATTTTTCAGCTGTTTTGTGACTTTGTTTAAGTTTGCATTTAAAATTATAATCTGAGGGTTATAAAATTTATATCACGAGAAAGATCATAAAAATTCCTTTCAAATAAAATCTTTTTCGAATCTTTACCTCCATTTTCTGATTGTTAGTGAATTTTTAAAGATTAATTTCTAGAATTTAATTTATTAAATGCTGATCACGTGGTTTTTTTTCTTTTTGTGATACTTTAAATTAATTTTCGTTATGTGCATAACAACGAAATAAATTGAAAAATAAATATTAAAATGCGGTATTTTAAACACTAGACTAATTGGACTAGATGGAAGTTTTTAAAGAATCTAATTCAAATTAGTATGTTTTATGGATATTAAACATACAAATTTATTGCATGCATTGACCGTTGTATTTAATTTGAATATTTTCTTCTACATTATTTTGTCTATAAAAATATCCATTACGATTTTTAATATATATATATATATATATATATATATATATAGTTATTTATTTACTTTACATTAATTGCATACATTGATAGTTGTATTTATTATAAAATATTTTTTCGGCATTAACTGCATACATTGACAGTTGTATTTAATTTGAATGTACTCAGTAGCGAAGTACGGGTATTCAGTCAGTATCATATAAGTTTAAATTATAACGAAAAGTAAATTAATTTTATAAAAAGAGACTTAAAAAACAAATGTATATTCAAAGTGTGAACAAGCGCTTTAGTTTGAAAACTCTGAGCACATATTACCATTAATACGACTAAATTTTCATTCGTGTTTAAAATGCTCCACCAGTTTACATTTAAAAATTATTCTTCTCCCATTTCAAAATTACAGGGTATTTTAAGTTCGTTTACCTTATTTCCCTTGCCATATTAAAAGCATTCGGATAAGCTTCTGACAAATCCTAACATATATATGTGCCACTCGCAGACGTATTCCAGAACAGAGTGAGAAAAACAAGGCAACTTGTTACAGAAATACTTTGAGACGCAATTATCGTATAGCATAATATATCACTGTTTTAGCAGACGGCAGCTGCTGGGAATGACACAGATCCTTCGTTATCTCCCTTAAGAGGAAAGAACTCTTAGCGCATATCTTCCAACAAGCCGTCAGAATCAAGGATTTTGTTTATCATTCTGTTTTCTCGTGAACATATATCGCATGAATTTGATTTCGCCTCTATTCCTCAAACTACAGCACGTTAATCGTAAGTTATGTAGCATAACAGACAGTTGAAAGAGCATGAAACCGTTCACATGAAAACCATATCACTCCTCACTTCATCCACAAATTAATGAATACTGTTTTAAATAAATATCTACAAGGTAAGTGATTTAATTGTGTATAACTTCTTTAAATAGTTACTCATTTTAAAGAAAGAATATTGTAAAAGACTACCCCTTTTAAAATGATTATTCTGATTTTATTGATAATTTTGATAAGACTGTTAACTAAAGAATTAACAAGAAAACATGGATCACTGAAAACGTAAGAAATTTATTATCAATTTATAAACTTCAGAAAATTGAAAATAAATTGTACTTTATTAAATTTATTTTGTACTTTATTTAACTATCGATATTATTACTGGATATTATCGAAGATTAGACCACTTAGTCAAAACTATTCATAGCTCTAACAAAATAAACAAGAAATTTATATTACAAATAATTTAGTGAAATTAATCAATCTTATCTCTTCTATTCTTTATCCCAAAATGAGAATTAATTATTTATCGTTATTTTCCGAACTTCCTTTTCCGTATTTATCAAAGAATACCTCATTATTCTTGGTGACATTATTCTTGGTTGTTTTGCTATTTTTTCAAAGTATTTGAACATTTAAATTGTTTTAGCTTAGAATCACATCACTAAATGAATGCATTTTACCGAAAATTATGTAGTTTCCAGTGTAACAAAGGATTTTTTTCTCCCGGCAGTAAGGTAATGGAATCCACTATTGAGCCTCTAAATTCTATAAATGACACTCTATAGAATTATAACAAAAATACATAATATTCGGTAATTCATGGCCACATTTTACTCGTAGTGAAACTTGATTTGTTTTCTTTCTTTTGATAATACTAGGACCAAATGTAACAGTACTTTATGCCCCATTAACTATGTTAAATTACGAACTAAAATAAGTTTTCACACGTAGATAGTATGTAAAACAATGATAAATAGTATGTAAAACAATGATAAATAGTATGTAAAACATTTGAAAATCCTGTCTCAATATTTACAGCATCCTAAAGATTATACAGCCCTTACTTTGATAAAACCGTAAAAGTCTGTCTCGCAATTTTTTTAAGTAAACAGAATCATTAGACTAACTACAAAATCTGTTGTACGTAATTTGTTAAGCTTGTAATTTTATTGTGTTAATGCAATATATTGACATTCACAAAGTACTCAGAATGGAAATTTAATTTACAGCAGCATGATGTAATGCAAATTTGTGCCAGTGAGTTCCAATTTAATACATTAAGGTAGGTAAAGAAGATGACTGCAGTCTTTTAATCATAACAGCACGGTCGATCCCAACAAATGAGGATTAGCGACTTCAGAGATTCAGTACCATACAAAGATATCTTAATTGAATGCTTGGCTTGTTTTTAGTTAGAATGCGATTCACTTTGAAGTCTTTGCATGAATATATATAAAAGCACATAATTACTCAAGAAGAATCCTAAGAAGATAAAAAAACCTTTAAAGACTTATTATGAAACACTAATGTATAGCTATTTTACTTCGTAACATTTGAGATTTTTTCTGGTCTCATTTGATTAGACTGAGTCTGTGTACTCAAGTTAAGAAAAAGATAAAAGCTTTTTGTTGTATTAACGTTTCGGGAGATTTTCATGAAGTAAGGAACGTTCTCCAAAAAATAATAAATATTTTTTTCTAATAAGTACCATATTTTGATCTCTTTTATTTTTAACACCCACACTAACATTCCTGTTTAATCCTCATATAACGTAGGCACTACATTTACACAATAAAAATTTACTCTCATTTTAGATTCATTTATATTATTTAAATTCGGTGCATTTCCGTTTTAAAAAGAAATTTTATGCATTCATGCTAGAGCCTTATACATAAATTTTTAAGGAAATTTGTGATTAGGATTACTATTCCTTAAACTTTTCCTTTTCAATTATCAGAATACTTGGCAAATAAGTTTTTATGTCAGTTTAATGATACGTTTTATATTTTAATTTAGAAATTTTTTCATTGATTCCGTGTTTAATATTTTGTCTAAATACGTGATTACGAAAAAAATTCGCGCAAAATTTAATTTTTTCTAATGCCATTTTATTATTTCAGTAAATTGATTAACGATAAATTCCAAACTTCGCTATCAATTATTAACTCAAAAACACTGCTTATATTTAACTTTCCGAAAGTTTCCTTTTGCCCAAATTTCAGATTTAAATTTATTCAATTCAGGACTGTACCCTTAGCATATTTTTTATTGTTTATATTGCACAGCATTAGTATCTAAACCATTAAATAAAGTCATTAGTATTTCAGTCGTTAACTACTCTGAAAATTTATGCTATAAATTCTGTAAAATGTTTTAGTGACCTTTGAAATTTGGATTTTTACCATCTAATTAATTTTGATTTCAAAGTTTTAAATAAACATCACTAGAAATTATTTTTCACTAATTGCGTATTGTTAACTACAGGAATATGTGCTGGTAATTTCTAGCTAATTCTAAATTTAATATCCTAAAAAAATCGCTCAAATATTATGTACTGAAAGAGATTTCCAGACCTTTTATTAAACTTCATAATAAAGTTATTTGATACCCAACGAGATGAAAGTTAGATTTTGTGTAGTTGGTTAGTTTGGTGCCTAATCTAAGTATTTTTACGGTTTTAAAATTTTAGGCTTTCGATAGAACAAATTATGGAGGCATATTTTATCTCCTTGAGCGACTAATTTTGTGAATTTGACAACGTAAAATTTACAGTAACAGAACGAAATCCATTTCAACTCCGTACATAAAACTCGTGTTAAAAAAATCGCCAAAATGCTCATTCCAAAAATTTACAAAGGAATCATTATAAGAAAAACTTTTAATAAATCAACAATACAATTGTCTCAAATACATAGAACAGTATACATAGCACATTCAAATTTACCTCTGGAGGTGCGGGGTCAAGTGTTCCGGTCTCGTCACTTGACTCGGTTCAAAATTACGGGACCGGCCCATAGGGGGTAATGCTGTTCCACCTATACGATGATCCCAGAAAAGTGGCCAGCAATACCGCGGTGTCATATGAAGGTAAGGATAATGTCCAAGTGACCGTCTGCCGCATTGGAGAAGAAGTATACATAACACCGTATCACTTGCTTGGAAGGAAACTATCTTTCCCATATCATTGACCATAGAAGCAATCAAATGAATTGTCGAAACAGAGAATTTAGTTTATTTTATATCAATGTTTTATTTTGTTGCATTTCTTCCAACAACGACACAAAAGTTTCCACCCAAAACTGGAAAACTTCCTTCGGAGGAAATTCTTCGCTCCATCATCGTAAACCAGCAAACCTATAAAACACAGAGTTCACAGTCAGGATTTATAGAGTTTTCTATCTGTTTTATTTTAATGCACAAACAGTAACACAAAAAACAGCATCACCTCTCAAAGATAAAAATCCTCTTTGCTCCAGATACGAAGTAGAGAGCTAATCAATCCTATACCTCACAGTGATGATATAAAATAATATTTTTCCATATTTTATTTCACCGCATTACTGCCAAAAGCGATTTGAAAATTAAAGCCAAAAACAATAAAACTTTTTCAAATGGAAAATCCTCCTTTTGTCATCATACATGGGTGAACCAATGAAACTTGGTCAGAATTTAAAATTTCTTCCCTCTATGTTTTACACTGGTGTAAGAAATTAAGAGAATATGCAGACTTGGTTGATTATCTCTAGAACTACTGTACCGATTTTAATGAAATTTGATATGTACATACATTGATACAATACAAAACAAATGACCATTCAATAATTGCAATACACACGGATGATCGTGCGTAACACTCGTTGAGTCGGAAGGTATGAAACAGCAGTTGCAGAATAAACAAAAAAATGGGTTAATAGGGGGTATGGTCCCCTCTTACATATTTACATATATACAGGTCTCGCAGCATGATTTCATACTTGAAATAACGCAGTTTATCATTTCCTGTGGCAATTGGTAGCACTCGTTCAGCAACGCTGTTTTCATTCCCTGGATAGTTCTCGGAGGTGGGTTGCGAGTTGCAATTGCCCTCTCCAAAGCGTCCCAGACATGCTCTATAGGGTTAAGGTCTGGATATCTGGCTGGCCAATCCATCCGGTGAATATTATCACTCTCTAGAAATTCGTCGACCAGAAGAGCTCTATGTGCTCCATTAAAATGAACTCAGGTCCAACTGCACCCCTGAAAATGCGAACATAGGGTTCAAAGACCTCATCCCTATACCTCACACCAACCACAGTACCTCTTTTAAAGACATGGAGAGGTGTGCGGCCAACATGATGCCTGCCCAGACCATTAAACCTCCTCCGCCCTAATGGTCGATTTCGCGGACATTGGAGGGTAGGTAGCGGGTCCCTGGCTCTCTCCATATGAACGTACGGCGAGATTCGGTGTTTAGGCTGAACCGGGACTCATCAGTGAAGAGAACGGTCGCCCATTCATTCGTACTCCAATCTCTATGCTCTCTGCACCATGATAAACGGATTCTCCTGTTCATAGAAGTGAGCGGGACGCAAACAGCAGGTCTTCTTGCAAACAACCCTCTCTCATGAAGTCTTTTGGAAACAGTCACCCTTGATACACGGGTTCCTGTGGCTGCATACAAGTCACGAGAGAGCTGAGAAGCTGTAGCACTCCTGTTACGCCTCGCTATAATCGATTAATGGCGATATTCTCTGGCCGTCGTGGCTCTTGGACGACTTTGCCCAGGCCTTCTCTCGACGGATCCGGTATCCTGGAACTGTTTCCATATGTTACACATGACGCTGGGTGTTAAATTGAACTCTCTACAAATTTGGACTTGAGATTGGCCTGCTTCTAGCCTCCCCACAATTCGGCACCTCATTTCATCATCTAAGCGTTGGCAGTTACTCATTTTCACTGTTACAATTTGAAATTAACCGATTGCTGCAAAATAACACCAAGAATTCACCCATTTTTTTTGTTTATTCTGCACCCACTGTTTAATACCTTCCGACTCTAACGAGTGTTACGCACGATCATGAGTGTGTATTAAAATTATTGAATGATTATTTGTTTTGTATTGTATCAATGTATGTACATATCAAATTTCACTAAAATCGGTACAGTAGTTCTAGAGATAATCGACCACGTCTGCAAATTCTCTTAATTTCTTACACCAGTGTATTTTCACCAAAAACGATTCGAAAATTTCTACCAAGAGCATGCAGACTTCTTTAGAAGGAAAACCATCTTTTATCAGAGATCTTCGGTCTAATTGAATTCAGTTCTCAAATCGCTCCTAACTTTTTATTGCGCTTTAAAGCAATTAGAAATTTGAAAAACTAAATCTTGAATTTTACATATATTTGACTAAAATTCAAACTACACTACACATTTTGTTTTGTGGTTGCCATTCACCACTTGATCCAGATGTTGAACAATTATCACTGCATAAATAATTTTACAAATTACTAAAAACTACACTTTTAAGAAACCCTTCAAAAGAATTAAAAGCAAGGCGACCCAAAACCACAAATCAGGAACATTTGGTATATAATAGAATAAAACCGCTCAAATTTAAATTAAACGTATCTGACTTTCATATTTAAATACGCTTTTGCTAGACTTAAGTTGTCTCTCAAATCTGTAATCTATTTCTATAAAAATATAAGCACCAAACCATATAAAGATGAAAGGGATTTAGATTTGGCTGAATTTGATTTCTCCCAATAGAGAAAAAAAGTCTTATGTTTTATTTCATGAAATTTCTAAAATGTTACTAAAACTGTTAGACTAAAGAACCAGTAAAAATTTACCAGTTTATGGTCAAATATATTAGTAATAAATTGATCCTATTACACATTTAATCTTATTGTAATATCGGGCTGATAATTTTCTCCTGTTTTTGGCTCAGAATTTTTCGTATTTAGAGTCAAACTTGAATCAAGGAGGTTGTCGTAGTCAGGGACGACATCTTTCTTAGAAAAGAGGGAGAGACAAGTCACATGTGCAGAAAGCGACATTATTAAGAGGGGAATAGAGAAAACAAGTTACATGAGTACAGTATGGAAAACAGGCAAAGAGTCTTGACCAGCTGCAGTTAAAGAACTTGCCAAGTGAAAGTAGAGATTAAGATATCTGGAGTTTAAGGAAAATAAGTAGCTAAGGGGCTAAGAAAATAGCAAGGGATCGTTAGTGAAAACAGCGGGGTGCCCTTGCACCGTGAGAAGTTCCAGCATGGGAAAAAGATGGCGCCGGAAATAGGGCTGCTGCCCCCTCGGTTTCAGATTGGAAAAAAAAGGAAAAGATAATGTATATGGGGCACCCAATGATAAAAGTTCAGGGGGCTCATTGGTTAGAGAGGGCCACCAATGATAGCCAAGAGCGAGAAGGTATTAATGAAGTAAGAGAGGAAGTTGATGAGAGAGTAGTAACAGTGGTGTCGAAGAGACTGAGATACTTGAAAGCTGAGATTGAAAGCGACAGTATGATATGTAGATGGTGATGGTAAGATGCCCAGCGGACGGACCCAAGCAGATGATTAGAAACTCGTAAGAGGTAGCCCCGTGAAACCCAGGCGAGGTCCGAGTACCGAATACAATTGTTCGCCAGCAGATTTAGACGGTTGATGAACCAGCCCGCGATAAAGAATATTCACGGCCACCGCATCCCCGAGGCCGAAGATGACCAAATGAGGAAAGACCAAACGACAGTAGAGCTTACCTATAAGCTTGTTCCAACGAAGCAGGAATGACCCTCTTCCTAAGGGAAGGATGACCAGCTCCCGTCTTCAATGATTTCGTGCCACCGGAACCAGTCTTAAAACTTAAGCCGTACCCGCACCATAACCTGCCCGCCACAAGAGGCAAGCGATGTCCTGTGACTTATATGAACCAATCAGCGGGCGGCGCAAACCTACCGGTTGATTCCCCAACGGAGAACCCTATTGTTGGCAAGTAGAGGCCCCCGATTTCTTCTCTCTGTTCTCGAAGGTTCGGTGGGTCTCAGCTTGATACGGGACAGCATATCACACACCAGTGGCCCACAGGCTTGAATTTTCCTGGTAGCTAAGTGTGGTCCCTTCAGCTCCTCGGAATACGTTTTCCCCGGAAAAGGAAATTCAGTGGTTTGATCTGGTCTCTTCACAGGAAAGGGGAATCCAAGACGTTGGAGCATCAAATTATAGTTTAAGGGTGTAAATACAATGGAATCTCTGAGATCACTGAGAAAGTGATTTTTTTCTCAATAGCTTTACATTTTCTAACAAAAGACACCCGCAACTTAAAATTCTAAAGATTGTAATGGTGAGCTCTAAAACTTTTTCTTTGTCCAGAGGACCCAACAATGACTGCCTCCCACGTTGTTGGAAGATGAAATATTCCCATGAAGCTGGCAAGCCCGTTGTTAAAAAATATTATAATTGATTATATTTCCTTTATCTTACATCTAGCTACTTTGTTAGCACTAACTTAAAATGTGAAACTTTTGCATGATAAAGAATAATTGGATGAAAAGAAAACCCGATCATGGATAAGCAACTGATATGAGAATCATTGATACTCTCTGCTATAGACATCTGCTAACACAATTAAAAAAATAATCATTATTTTTCAGAGCTGATATTATTGAGCTGGCGTAAAAGCTGAAATTGCAAATTTCCAATTCCGATCTTTATCTATGGGGAAATTTTTGCTCAAAAATTTGTCATCACAAATTGAGAAATACATGTTTCATATTTCTGGTTTTTACACATGTAGGCAGACGCTTAAATAAAGAACACGTACTTATTAATTTTTTTTAAATGTTAGGAATTTATTTCTATAAGGTGTAAAACTATTGATGTCTATCGCAAAAAATTAAAAATCGATTTTGAAAAGACAGAATTATAATAAAGAGCGATTTTTGAAAAACACGCCGATTACATTTCGTGATGTTGTTTTAAACGCAGAACTGAGAAATATGAATGTGCTAATCTCCGATTAGTAAAATACCGAGAAGAATATTATAAAATAATGTAACATTTAGAACTGAAGATCTGCGATGTTAACAGAAGTGCTACGTTAAGCCTAATTTGAGAATGTCGAAAGCAAATTGAGGCTTCTTCTTTAAGCTCTGTTTCCTTTCTTTTTTCTCCCAAATTTAGACTCAAAATTTGCGAAATTAGCTTAATTTTTACACATTAGAATAAAAACTGCGGTAAAATATTCACCGTAGTAGATATTTTAATGATTTTCTCATCGTTCCCTCATACCACTAATTTTGAAGAGTTTTTTCCCTTGTAATGGTATTGGTATAACTTTTTTCGGATGATATTATTAAGGATGCTGTGTGCTAACCCTATTGGATTCGCTCATCTCATTATTAACGTATGGAGAAAATTTGTCCAACGAGTGCCGACTTGGATATAATTTTTTTTTAATATATTCTGCTCTATAATAGAAAAGAAATTTAAACCTTGGGACATTTTTCGTTTTTATTAATGCAAATAATATTTTGAAATTTAAATTATTGGGGAAAAGAATCTGGTATAGTGTGTTTTAAACACTCATCAATCCCTACGGCGGATGAATTTCATAAAATGAATCCTGTTGCAAGGTGCAGAAAAGTTCATACTATATGAAAATACAATTTTTATTGGATTATCAGCATTTATGTAGCTGTAAATAGTAGACACATTTTCTCCATAGGTTAACATTGAGGTGAGCGAAAAAATAGGGTTAGTACACAACAGCCTTAAGCTACAATTGCGAGGGTAATTATAACAAATTAAAATCTTTGATCACGACTTTATATATTTAAGAAGACTTTTTTAAAAATTTTTGAATTTTTTCTTGTCAGTGCAGATATTTTATAACGGATGTAAGAAAAAATTCAAAAGGTTGTAAACCAAACATCCTTCAGAAGGATTTCTAGATTTCTCCTCCGGAAAATCCGAGCAGTCACGTAGATGTCTGTCAGACGCAGCCTTTGAAGATCTGAGTAGTGATGATTTATTAGCGTGATACGGATTTCCTGAGAGCGCTTCTACAGATTATTGTCTTGTATGTCTGGTTATTATTTATACCGAATGCTATCTGAAAATGGCATCTAAGAGAAGCAATTATTCCTGATTCGTGTTTTTTGTTATAATAATTTTACGAATAATACGTATAATCGAAAAAAAACAGTTTTAGTTTTCTACAGTTCTTTTAAAAAAGATAAAGAAAATTATCAATAACATACTTTATTTGAGCGTTATATAAGTCCAGAAATGCCGATTCTTTATAAGCAAAATTTAAGAGAATTTCTTTTTAATATTTCTGAATGTTGTTGCCATACATGTTTCTAAAAATTGATCCCAACACCACCCTCATTATATTCTTTATCTCGAAGAGTACAAATTACTCTTAATCTAATTTCCATTCCTTAGCATGTAAGTGTAAAGATGAAAAAAAAACCAGACGTTTCAATAAGTTAGGAGATATATGAAAAAATCAACGTGCGCAATAGTCCAGTTGGCAAGGGCAGCGGGCCAGTCATTTCAACGTCTCTGGTTCGATGCCCGTCACTGCAAATACGCCGCCATGTTCACTAATGGTGTTCGGAGCACGTAAAATATGTCGTGGCTGCAATGTCCTCCAAGTTCTCAAATTTACCTCAGGAGGTGCGGGGTCAAGTGGTCCGGTCTCATCATATATCTTGACTCGGTTCTAAAATTACGAGACCGGCTTGTAGGGGGTAATGCTGGCCACCTATACGGTGCCCCCTTAAATGAATGGCCAGTAGTCTCGGCAGTGTATAATTTGCATGGATTAAGTTCCAAAAATAATTGCCATGTGTAACAACAACAACAACATACATATGGAAAAATAACGAATTCGGCTTCATCTATGAAGATGATATAAACACGTTTATGCATTATTTTATTAATAAAGTCATATGATAGAATGGTTCTTAAAACATTGTATATCTATTTTTCATGGTATGTGATCTCAATATGTTTTCTCTATGAAGAAAAATAATCAGGAATTAATAGTAAAAGTTCACTCTCTTTGCATATAAAAGTTTCCACGATTCATCGACAAATTCGTAATTAACGTTGAATAAGACATTGATTTAACTTATTTCAATTTCAATCACAACCTTAAAGTAGCCAATTTTTCTACACCAATGCTGCATAGAACCTTATACTGTCCGAACTCAGGGATGCAAGGAACAAAATATTTACAGGTATGCTAATTTGGAAACATTTCTTTCCAGAAGACGAAATGTTAATATGAAGCTGTGGCCCAAGTAAAGTACGACTTGGAGATTTCTTGTGCCGGAAGGAAAAAACCTTCATCCATAAATCTTCACCGGGGATTCAGTGATGAGAAAAAATTAAGTAAAGCAATTTAATGCCGCGTGCAAAAAAGAAGGTACAGGGAAATTTGTGTTGGGTTTAGAGAATTATGAGGTAGCATCGGTAATGGTGTTATCGCTTAAGAGTGTTGTATAATTTTGTTGCTTGCTTACATTTCGAGCCCCCACTTGATAGTCATTACCTCAATCAGAGCAAAAGTGGCTCCAGGAGAGGGGCAGTAGGGGAAATTGTCCCTCCCCAAAAATGCGTGGCGTATTTTTTCTCATAGCCTCAATTTATATAATCGAAGACCTAATACTAAATGAGTTTAAATTTAAAATGAGAGAATGTTTCTCAATAAAGTACAAAATTTTGTTATTAAAATTATAACGATTCCACAGCCATGTGGAGTTAAGAGGGAATTTTCATGTTTTGGCGAGGAAAATTTCTTTATATTAGATCGCACTGGGAAGGGGAAGGCTTCTTTTAGTTGGAAAAATGTCTTCATGTCTTTGTTTTGGTATATATATATATATATATATATATATGTAATGAAATAAGATCAGATTACAGAAATATTAGAAAAAGAAATTTATTTCCGAGTGGCTAAACAGACATCTTATCTAATGGAAAGCCAACACCCGAGTGATTCCCGGGGTTTGCGTATAGAGGTATCTGCGGTTGAAGAATTTGCTGACCAAAGATGTTTCTTGCAAGCTGCATCAGTTGTGCAGGACGATTGCCTTATTTGGGCATAGAAAAGTGTGGCTTGCCTAGGGATTGCTGACGCTATGAAAAATATTCCTGGGTTCTTGAAAACAGAATTCGGTAATGCCATCTTAAGCATGGGAAGGGAAGAAAATTTACAGGGGATCAACTTAAATTTTATATCTTTCATATCCCCCATTTTAAAATCGTTGTCTACCCGGGTGGAGGCTCTCATACATAACATACAAAAATAAACTATAAAATATTACAACTATACAGAATATAACATAAGATTACAAAAATATCTGGCAAACTCCACAATGGTTCCTCCAGATAGCAGGTCCATGCGGTTTCAATACTATCCTTCATCTTATTTGCTTCGTATGCACTTAACCATAATTACAGTATAAGTTCAAAATATAAGACCTGTATTCGAAATATAAGACGATAACATAAATTCTATGACTACATGACATATTATCTTGATATATTTGATATGAATAAAACACAATATAAACATTTACACTACCTGGAAACTATCTCTTAACATTGTCCACATATTGTATTATTAGTTCTCACCTTATATTCTATTAATACTGACATTGTTTATATCACAATCAAAATTTACTCTATTATTTTTTTAACTTCCTTGGATACTCGTATATTCATAACAATTCTCTATTCATGCAAAATTACAATATTATAAATTTTTACATTCATTTCATATCAATATCTCTTCTTTTTCTTCGAAGTACTGTTACATTAATAAAACAACTTCGTTACATCAAAATTCGTTTCAATAGCAATACACATTTTATACCTTAAACATACCTTACTTCTGACAAACAAATCACATTTCTCTCAAACAACCGTGTATCCTCACGTTTGCTGAGGAATGCTTACTATGAAGTTGGAAAGGAGGTTAAAACAAATTCCTCCCGCCACTTCAAAAGAAAATTTTTGTGGATGAACAAATGTAGATAAATGGATTCAGTTTCTCAACTGTAGTTGCTCTCAAAGGAAAACCCCAAGATCAAAAAATAAAAATTTTGCCGAATGAAAAAAAAATGTTTTCGAGTTGTGTGGCCATCACAACCCGACAATTTTATTAAAATAAATTAGAAAAATAAAAACAAAACAAGAACAACTCAACTGAGGAAAAGAATGCATCATGACATTAAATTAAATATTATAAAATTCAAAATTCACCTTAATAATTACAAAATTCAAAATAAACTTCACATGATCAGTCTATACCATTTTTAGTTGTCCTTAAAAAGTAGTTGTAGATTCGGAGACTCACAATATTGGCAGTCCATTGATGGGAGTCCATCAGTATCCTCTGGTTTCTGTTCGCTTGGGTTTTTAATATCATTTAACTGAAAATTCTCTCTAGGACGGAAAAATCGAAGGCGAGTAGAATGTACAATCTCAGTGGGAGTTTTATAAAGAGCATTGGGTTTATCAATTTCAAAAAGAACATCTGAACATTTTTTTAGAATAGTATAAGGGCCTGAATACGGTGGGGCAAGTTTTCGGGTATTTGGATATTTAAATTCTTCATATAAAACTAAATCTCCGACTTTAAATATAACTTGTTGAAATCATCTGTCATATCTTATTTTATTCGACTGATAATATTGTCTAGTTCTTTCTTGTGCAATTTTTCTAGCTTCTTCTATAGGAGGGTATATCTCATTATCTTGGAAAGAAATTTTATAAGGCAATTCGCCATACATTAAATAAATTGGGGGAAATCCAGTTACCGAATGAGGGGTATTATTATATTCTTGGGTGACAGAGTCTAAGATTTTTGTCCATGGCACATTACTAGGGCTATTACTAACTTTACATTTTAATCTAGTTACTATGGTTTGGTTAACTCTCTCGATCTTTCCGTTCGTCTGCGGTCTATGAGCAGATGTCAAGAGCTGTGTAACATTATTATGTCTGAGAAAATGTTTAAACTTTGATGAGGTAAAGGCGGAATTCCTATCACTTAAAATTTTCTCGGGTATATGATTTTGAAAAATAGAATTCAAACAATTTATGTAGGTTTCCGTGGTGGCACTTTTAGAGGGAAATGTCCAGATGTACCTAGTGGCATGGTCAACTACAATGTGTAAATATTTCTTAGTAGAACTATAATAACTTAAACCACCTACAGTATCAATTGATAATAGTTCGATAGGTTTTTCACACAGAGGAAGAGATTGCATAAAACCATATTTTTTCTGATGAGACTTCTGGTTTACTTGACAAGTTTCAAAATATTTAACATAATTTCCAACATCATTAATTATTTTAGTCCAATAATATTGAGGTGAAATAATTCTTAACATTGAAGCTATTCCTGGATGACCAAATTTTTCATGTACTTTCTCTATTAATTTAATTCTTAACGCTTTTGGTACTACAATTTTGATTAAACCTTGTCTTTTCACTACTACAATATTATCCTTATTAAAACATCTGGGTGCTGTTATATTTTCTAAGATTTGAAAATGGATGATTTCCTTTATATCTAACAAGGGTTCTGGAGGGGTTGTAGTTATATTAAAAGCAATTGGGTTTCTTGTTAACATGTCAGCTTCAACATTAGTTGTACCTTTCTTATATTTTATGTCAAAATCATCCATAGAAATTTTTAGAGACCATCTGAAAAGTCTACCTGTAGATTTTTAAAAGTTTTAAGCCAAACTAAGCTGTGATGATCTGTATGTACAGTGAAATGTGACCCATGAAGGTAGCAATGGAATTTATCAAGACTATCAATTATGGACAAACATTCTAATTCCGTTATCGTATAATTAATTTCATATGGTCTAAGTCGTCGGGAGTGATATGCAATTGGATGTTGAGTTTCATCAGGATGTTCTTGTTTTACTATGGAGGCTATGGCTTCTTTTGACGCATCAACATAGACATGGCAAGGATAATTTGAATTATAAAGGGCCAAAATGGGTTTTGAGATTAAACTATCTTTAAGTTTTTGAAAAGCTTGTTGACATTCAGGTGTCCATGCCCATTTCTGGTCTTTCTTTAAAAGGTTATTTAAGGGAATTCTAATTTTAGCGTAATCAGGAATAAATTTATGATATACGTTAATGGTGCCTAGAAATCTTTGTAAATCTTTAACGTTCCTTGGGGCCAATAATTTTTTTATTGATTCTACATTAGTATTATTTGGGCTGTATGATCCATGCTTAACTTCATAGCCAAGAAAATCAATAGAATCTTTAGCAAAATGACATTTAGATTTTTTAAGTTTAATATTTTCCTTTTCACAAATTTCAAAAATTGTCTTTAAGTGCTGAATATGTTGTTCTAATGACTCTGAGAAAATAATTATATCGTCAAAATAATTTAGAGTAAAGTTAACTTGATATTTATGAAGTATACGCCTAATTGTTCTTTGGAATATTGCGGGAGCATTCTTAAATCCAAACGGAAGTCTGGTAAATTGGTACAAGCCATAGTTAGAAGTGAAAGCAAGCTTTTTAGCTTCCTCATCCTCTAATTTCAGGTGCCAATACCCACTACATAGATCTAACGTAGAAAATACCTTAGCATTGGTCAATTTGTCTAGAACACTGTCTATTCTGGGAATGGGTTCACAATCGGTTTTTGTAATGTGGTTAATTTTCCTATAGTCAATACATAGTCGAGTCCTAGCATTATCGTCTTTCTTAAACGCGAGAGTAATAGGTGAACTATATTGGCTATAACGAGGTTTAATAATTTTAGCTTTTAACAAGGCATCTAATTGTTTCTTTATCTCTGCGTCATCTCTAGGCGACGTTCTGTATGGTCTTTGACTTATAGGAGGTTCTGAGGTTAAGACTACTTTTGGCGATTCTAATTTAATTTCTCCCACATCAAACTTATTCTTAGCAAAAACATGATCAAATTTTTTAATTAAATTGTCAATATCACACTTATCATTATTACAAGAAATCACATTACATAAATCATTATTATTACTTAAAAATGCAGATACTTTTTCATTATTTCTATGACCACTTTTCTTATTAGGATTATTATTATGACAGCTGGTACAATTAAAATGCTTAAGTAATTTATTATCCTGAAAGATTTCTCTCGTTTTAAAATTAATAGTGACATTAAAGAGTCCAATAGCATGACCAGATAATATAACATATGGTAATTGTACATTAGGTAAGTAATAAAATTTTAATGTTTCAATTTTTTCACCCAATTTTAACGGAAGCATTATATACTGACTTACCTAGACGTTTCGTCCCACAGCTGTAATGTTAATGTTACAATTTTTGAAATTTAGTTGGTGATTTTTATTTAATGTGGGTCCTGGTAAAATATTTAGAGTTGAGCCTGAATCGAATAAAATCTGGACTTTCCACACAACAGGCTCTCTACTACTGGCACTCAGTCACTGTCGTTGGTTCTCACATTAAAGTTTTTATTATGATTCTGCATTGTCATTCTTGGGAAACCTCATTGAAAGGAAGGTGCACTGGTGTTGAACCCTGGTCTGGGACGTTGCTGGAAACGGGGCGGATAAACGGGGCGGATAACGGGGTGGCTTGCCTAGGGATTGCTGACGCTATGAAAAATATTCCTGGGTTCTTGCAAACAGAATTTGGTAATGCCATCTTAAGCATGGGAAGGGAAGAACATTTACAGGGGATCAACTTAAATTTTATATCTTTCATATATATATATATATATATATATATATATATAGTCGCCCAGTGGCTAAGTGGTTAAGGCATCAGCCTGTCACGCCGGGGGTGCGGGTTCGATTCCCGCATAAGACTTGGCTGTATTCTGGGGAACCGGTCAGTCTTCCGCCTGCAATTGGATCCCCGTCTAGAAAGTGGAGCTGCAACCCATCGTCCATCGCCGGTGTCATCGTTTGCAAATAAAATTCTTCTGTGATTGAGTCATTTGTCTACACTGCTGGCCACTGTAAATGCAACACCCTGAAGGAAACATGCAAATAAAATGAAATTTACAACATGCATTAGCGGAGGTGAGATATGCAAATGATTAGAATTTCAGCGCAGACGCACATCACGCGCGCCTGTGGCGCCACTTCAAAGCGCTATTTAAGGCTTAGAGATTTCGACAATTTCAAGTTCGGCAATTGTGTTTTTCTTGTGGTTTTTTCAAAAAAATGATCAATTATGCCTCGTCGAAAACAGCGATCATCTTTTGATCAAGTATCCGAGTTCGACAGAGGAAGGATAGTGGCCTACCGAGATTGTGGATTATCTTTCAGGGAAATCGGTAGTCGTGTTGGACGATACCAAACAACTGTAATGCGGATATGTGTCTGCGCGTACCATCCCACGCCGTTTACAGCAGAGTGGTCTGTCCGCAAGACGTCCATTGCTTTATCTACCCTTGACGCAGAACCACAGACGTCTCCGCCGCCAATGGTGCGATGACAGAAGGATGTGGACGGCAGAATGGAATGAAATGGTCTTTACTGACGAGTCACGCTTCTGTCTGCAACATCACGATGGTCGCATTCGAGTCTGGAGACACCGTGAAGAGAGGATGCTGAACAGCTGCGTTATGCACCGCAACACTGGTCTTGCACCGGGTATTATGGTATGGGGCGGTATTGGATATCACTCTCGCACACCTCTAGTACGCATTGCCGGTACTTTAAACAGCCAGCGCTACATCTCCGAGGTGTTGGAGCCAGTTGTCCTTCCTTACATTCAGAGCTTGCCCACAGCCATATTTCAACAGGATAATGCACGACCACACGTGACACGCATTGTCCAACGGTTCTTCGTCAATCGCCAGAGTGAATTGCTTCCCTGGCCGCCTCGCTCTCCGGATCTTTCGTCGTTAGAAAACATGGGGTCCATGGTTGCTCTACGATCGACACAGATTCCATCCCTAGCTGCCACAGCAGATCAACATTGGCAACGTGTGGAAGCTGCTTGGTCTGCTGTACCCCAAGAACTCATCCAAAGTATCTGTGTATCAATGCCGAGGCGTGAGGCAGCGGTGATCTCCAACAATGGCGGCTACTCTTTCTACTGATTTTGGCAGGAACCACATTTCATAGAAGTCTATAAATTTAATCATTTGATACTTGGTCAACATGTTATCTACAAAATAAATTTTGTTGTGATATCTCTTGTCTTTCTTGGTGTTGCAATTTGGGTGGCCAGCAGTGTATTTCTATGTCTTGTATTCATATGTACACCGGACTGGTGTGTAATGTCGTCATCCCCCAGGGACATTAGCCAAAAATATATATATATATATATATATATATATATATATATATATATATATATATATATATATATATATATATAAGAGCTTGTCTGTTTGTTTGTCCGCTTTAGAATCATAGACTGTTTCACTCACAGAGACCAAATTCGGCACTGTTAACCTTTTTAGTCGTGATCTGACAAATCATTATCATGTAGAAGGAATTATAATTGTATAATCAACTCTTATATACATCTGGTTTATTCACATATTAAACTCTCGATTAGATAATTCATTTACAACGGTTCGTTTTGACGAACGTAAAATCCACCATGCTAGTCGGGCTCATTATTCAATGTCCGACGAGCTCCCCGTCCCTCCGTAAGCGTGTTGACCCTTTCAACAGTCCAAATCTATTCTCCTCGTTCGTTACTCGCGTCTGTCTTTTATGCCTCCTTCTCCTCTCTTTCTCGAACGACAATCGGCCTTTTTCTTCCGCGTTACGCAGACCACCTGTCGTGGATTACATTGTCCACGGTTCCCACCTTAGATGAAGTGCGCCGCTGTGTTTCTTTACTCATTCTAAATGCGCTAACTACCTCCTATTGTCGAGGGTTTCCAAAGGTGTATGGCTCTCGACACCTGTTTGCGTTTCTTTTGGGGCTTATTGAAGACGCTATTACACACGTTCATCAATTCCACTTAAGAATGGAAGACGAGAGTCTGACATACGCCCCTTCCTTTAGAAGTGAAAAAAGTCTGAGACGTTTTCACGCTTGAACAACAGTCCCTTTTGATCAGAGGATAACGAGGCACACTCATGAGGTAATAACTGCGCTTTTTTAACTTGTGACGGGGGCGCTTTGTAGCCACAACAATACCGCATTTTTACAAGTAAATGATTCCATGTTTTCATCTGCATATGAGATAGCCACAACATTTACAGGTAACAAAAATTACTTTTCACACTTAGCCTTGACACAAAATTAATATTATAATTCTTGCTCCTTTCTTTACTTTAAACCAAACACCAACAAATTATTTGACTACAAATCACTTATCTTTAAAGCAAGAATTTCTAAGTTAATTACACTTTTGATTCCTTTTTTTTTTCAAACTCTGTAGGAATTTCCTGGCTTAATCTTAACCAGTTAAACTTACATATTTTAATGAAACTTCCCCAAATCTCTAGGGAATACTTAACATTAATTTAGTTCTTCACTTAAAAAAAAACATAAAACAAGTGTTCATACAACAAAACAATAAAAAAAATAACTATCACATAACTTATACACTTAAATTCATAATACCATTATATTTACAAATTTAATCCGTTTTTCTTAGGATTCAACATTAGTTGTCAATGCAATTACCAAAATACACATTTAATTCAATTTTCAATGAATTCTTCGAGAGCTACTTAAATCAATTTTAGAACATTTATAAAATACACAATTACATGAGTTCCCCGGAATTCTTTGGGAATTACTTAAATTTGTGATTCTCTCTGCGATTTTACGGGACCCTAAATAAATACGAATGGGTTTTTGGCTTCATTGTTTCACCATCTCTCATTGACTGAATTGAATGATTGTTGTTCAATTTTGATTTTGTGAATTTGTGATCTAGTGTCGGTAAAAAATCACCCTTTTCTCGGAAGTCTTTTCTCCCATAGTTTGCGTCTGTTTCCTACCCGTATCGTTAGGGCTTCCCTGGGCATTTAATTCTTCATTTCGTGTTTCCCTTTGATTATTTCCATTCTCACTATTAGTTTCCTCTAACCCTTTATTCCTTAACATATCAATTTGATCTTTCCTCTCTTTTTCCGTTGAAAATCCCATTTCTCGCACCTCATCCAAATTCTCATTGAGACTTAATTCCCCATCCAAAATTTTATCCATTTCTCTCACCTCATCTAAATTCTCACTGAGACTTAATTCCCCATCCAAAATTTTATCAATTTCTCGCACCTCATCCAAATTCTCATTGGGACTTAATTCATTACCTCCTCCCTCATAGTACATCTCCTCATCTTTCGTCTGACTTCCCATCTCAAACATATAAAGGGGAATAATCATCTCCTCCTCTGTCTCATCTAAATTCTCATTAGGACATAATTCACTACCTCCTCCCTTATAGTTCATCTCCTCACCTGTGTCTCTTGCGCTTTCAAATCTATTCGGGGGACTAGCCATCTCCTCCTCTGTATCCCTTACAATTTCGAACATATTAGGAGGAATAATCAACTCCTCATCTAATATCTGATCTATACTGTTACTGAAATGCCTTTGGGAACATGCTACCCCTTCAAGGACCTCCTTTCCTTGAGTAATTACATCCCTCACTTCCCTTTCCTGTTGGGTTTCAATTTTATTCTCAGGTTGAATAATTTCGCCTCTGTTAGATTCCATCTCAAATTTATTTCCCCTCTGATCCCCTCTATTTCTGAGATTTTGAACTCTTTTGGGGTACTGATATTTCACATGGTCTTTACTATTACAGACAAAACATCTTTTATCCTCCTTTTTCCGGTCAATTTTGACAAATACCTTATCTGTGTTAACTCGTGGTTCAAGAATAACCCTTTTTTCCTCTTTCAAAACTCCTTCGAAATTATTATTAACCCTTCCAATACTTTCTCTGACCCTTAAACTTGAAAGTCTTTGAGCTGCCCTCGTCCTCAATTCTTCAACTTCTAATTCTTTCAATTTTAACATCATTTCTGTTTGTTTATATCTTTCCTGTCTATCTATCTCCTGTTTTGCAATTTCTCTTTGCTCTCGTTCTAATCTCTCATTAATTATGGCAAATAACCGTTCCTTAGCGGACCCTTCCTCATATTTCTCACTTCCTAATATCATTTCCTTAAGATCAGTGAATGTCCTGTTCTAAGAAGACGGACAAATCCCTGTTAACTCTGTAGCTAACAAAATTAAATCGGCTTTCCGCCCCTTCCCTATGAATGCCATTTTTAGCTTATATCACTTAATCACAAATGCAGCAAACAAGTACAGATTCACTTAACAAAACCACTATAACAAAATATAACCAACTATACTGATCTTGAACTATTTACCTCAACAATTATGATAATTCTACCAGCATTTAACTACTACAATTATAAATCACTTCCACTAATAACTAGTACGAACACTTGTACATTTTTTCCGTTATACAAAATAACATTTTTTCACTTTTAAATTATTATTCCATTTACCAAAAATTCAATAACTCAACAAATTACTTTCATCATTATACACATGAATCAACACTTCAACACTTATAAAAAAAAATAATTCAATTCCTTCAACTAATTACTACCGCTATCTCATACACAGGGAGAAAAGATAGAATCACTTACCCCTTTTTCACCTCGATGAAAAACTGCCACTCTGATCTTTCTCCGCTGCTGCACTTTGATCACAGTTCAAGAGAGTTCACTATACAACCACGTCGTTGCTGCACACTT